>JAREIK010001563.1:11254012-11384012 GCA_029783825.1 Sapria himalayana | reverse complement strand
AGAAGATGATGAAGAAGATGAAGAAGAAGATGGAGTAAAAGAAGAACATGATAATGATGATGTTGAAAAGAAAGAAAAAGAAGAATAAGAATACGAATAATAATAATTATTATTATTATAAATGAAGAGTTGGAAGAAATAAAAAAGAAAAAGTGTAAGAAGAATAAAAAGAAAAAGTGTAAGAAGAATAAAAAGAAGAGGAAGTCGTAAAAGAAGAAAAAAATGTGGAAGAGAGAGATAAGTAGAAAAGAATAAAAACAATTTCTCCGACCAGCCAGGCACGGGCCACTGCATGGTTCTGGAACATACTCTTTCGGGCCAGGCACAGCTCAATCAGGCCATGCATCTTGTTGGGCCCAAGCTTTCTAGCCCACTTAACACCTCAGTTCTCACTTCGTAATTGAGATATAATTTGACGTAGTATGAATTTTGTGAGAAAGGCACTCACTAGTTTATCCCAACTCTTAATTGAACCATTAGGTAAATACTAAAACTAACTCCATAACTTATCTCTTAATGGAAATAGAAATAGATGTGACCTTATTATATTGAGTCTAACTCCATTTTTTTGTGTAGCATAACTCCAAAAACACCATGAGAAATCTATTAGGATCCTTTGATATCCTTCCACTCTACTAGTGCTATAGAACCAAAAATATAAGCCTTAAGTTTAACTCAATGTAGTTTTTTTTCATTAGTTCCAATTAAATACTCAAATAATGGTTCATCAACATGACCCTCCAATAATCTTTCAAGTATTGTTGGTGGATGGACTATTGGATAATTTTTCCATATTTACTTTGAAGCTCTTTATTGTTACTAATTCCTTCCAAAGGCGTTTGATTAGATCTTTGTCTAGCAATTACTCTTCTTTTTCTTTCAATTTCTTGGTTTATAATGATTAGCTCAATCACATAACTTTGACTCATAAATGGATGCTTAAAAAAATAAAGAAAAGAATACAAGCAACACACAAAAATACAACTATCTACTTTCCAAACAAGTAAATAAAACTTAGCATTTAGATTCATATAGATTTATCAAACTCAATATTATCTAAATAATCCTTTAAAATAATACTAAAAACTTGTTGCAACTTTGTTATGCCACCTAATTATGTTAGTTGGCTAGTGTCCCAAAAGATCATTGGTGAGAGTATCTCATTAATAGAGATCTACAAATACTTGGGACATGCAAGTAGCAAAAAGAACTTTCATCTAGATAGCGATCTCATGTGGGTTGTATCGGTAGTTCAATTATTCAATAATGAGACAACTCAGTTCTAGTAAAATAAATATTTTAATTATGAAATCAATCTTTGATTAATGAGATTGTTTATTTGATTTATATGATATATGTTCAAATTAACTCAAATTATATTATGTTTGGATATAAAATGAAAGTTGAGTTATTGTATAATGACTTCTTGTCTTAATAACATACAAAATAGTTATCACATTTGAGCCCATCCTAATAGTGGTTCATTCATAGTTTTCATATTGGTACATCACTATTGAGAAAATAAATCATTTCTGCTCGAGAGTCATTTATAATTCCAGACATTTTAGGCTACTAGTCAACTATTTTTGATGGTTGCTTCAGATGTACATTTTTATTCTCTAGTCTTAGGTGTCATAAAGATAAAAAAATTGACATAATTTGTAAGTATTTGCCTTTTTGGATTTGTAGCATCAAACTCATATAATCAACATATACTTTTCTTAAATTTCACATGTGAGAACTATATGAGTGGCAATAACTTGCAAGGGTTACCACCACCTTATGAATCAAAATATACTTATAAATGTCCCAAGGACCACCTATCACTTTCCTCCTCAGTGATGATATGACTCACACACTAAAGGTTAAATTATTAGGAGAAAGTTTACACAACTACCTTAGACATGGAGGTTTGAGAGGCATATCACCTAATTCTAAAAATTAACATTAAGTCTTGCAACCCTTACTTGCTTATGGAGCACTTATGAAGTGTAAGATTTACCTATAGGGTTTGGTAGCTGAACCATGGCTTTGCTTGTTGTATAGAGGAAAAAAAATAGAGAGTCCTTTGGAAATTTTCTTTCTTCCTCTGTTATACTTGGATGATTCTATATTATTTTATGTAGGAAGTTGTGGCTTTTACAAGAAAACTACAACTTTAACCTTTATTTATTAAGCTTAAGGTCATGACTTTAAAGAATAACCTTGATTCTAAAATGTATCTCAATCTTTCTATAATACAAAGTCATGGTATTAGGTAATAACAATGACTTGGGCTTAATATCTTACTAATACAAAGTTATAGCATTGAAAAGTAACTATAATTTTGTGTATTTGTCTTTCTTATTCTTCATATATGGCCTAGGCACTAAGAATGACCATGACATTATGAATGACCTCTCATATCATAAAATTACTATAATGTTAGGTAATGGTTATGCATTGGCACTAGTCTTTTCTTTATCATTATATGGTCATGACACTAGAAAATAACCATGGTATTGAGAAGACCTCTTTCTTGTATCTTATGACCGTAGTACTATGAAATGACTATAGTATAAAATTTGTTTTTTTATAAGTCTCAAGTATCCATGACATATTGAGTATCTATGATATTATGCTTCATTTTCTCATATATCATATCAATATAATACTAAAAATATGTTATGACATTAACAATTAACCCAAATATAAAAGTCATGGTTTTGCATTCCTTTGAGGATAAAAGTCATAGCCATGAAGAATAGGAATACTCAAGTTTATATTATATAATATTTTGTGTCCCAAAAGTCATGGTGTTTAATACTTGCGACAACTTTGGCCTGAGTAATTTTTGCTATATAATATTCTATAACTTTTAGCAATTTTGGCTCTATAAGCAAAAGTCATGACTTTGTAAAAAGTCTACAACTCTGACTAGAGATTATCGAATTATATTAAAATAAAGTTGCTTTGCTAAGACATGTTTGTGACTTTAGTACTAGTGAAGTACTTGGTTTTTATGGCATAAAATTAATGGCATAACAATTTAAATTATATAAAATAAGTATGATTGTAGTTCCATGATAATATCATGGTCACAAAGATTATATTACACAGTGAAAGAATTATGCTAATGAGGTGGTAGAGTCATGGTGTACTAGTAGAGTTATAGTACTAGTAGAGTCATGGTGTACAAAGATTGTTATGCCTAATTTTATAGAGTTTCAGCCAAGGACGAATGCCAAAACTATGTGAGACTTCATACTCTATCTCTCAGCCAAACACCTCTAAAAATTTATTAAATTCATAATTATACTTCAAAATTGGAAAAAAAACTTCTATGTTATAAAATCAATCCATAATCATTTCATTTCTATGCATACATAACATTACAAATCACAAAAAAAAACAAATAAGAATTCTCCAGAGTTTGAACACCGAACACAAGGCACAAGTATAAATTGTATGGGGGCATGAATTTTGACTCCCACCTTTGGCAAAATTGAGGCAAATGAATGAGCACTATAGATTTAGGATTTAATTCCTACACTCTTTAGGGTTAACATGGGAACCAAAAATTCTATGATTTTGTTTTGGTTAATAAGAAAGAAGACTGATGTGTGCCATTGATCTAGGGATAACTATTTTTAGTCAATATATAGCTTTTATTAACATGAATAAATGAGAGTTTATACTTCAGGTAGAAAAAAATATATTAAATTCAACCTTTATAAGAGGGTGAAAATTCCATATGATGATGAAAAAGGTTATTGGAGTATATATAATCTATTCCACATAGCAATGCAATAACATATTGACTTTTGTTAGAAAAACTTTGTAGAAGACTACTAGTCTGATGAAGACAAGGAAGATGACATAGAAAAAATGAGGAGATATGAAAGTGATGGAGTAGAAAGAGATGATGATAACTATCTTGAAGTCATCTTTAAAATTTCAACTTCAAACAATTGCATAGAAGACTACTCTGAAGATGAAGAAAAAGTAATTAAAATACTCAATTTCGCAATACACAATTATGGAGTCAATGAAGATAATAAATTAAAGAGTACACATGAAGTGAATGCATAGATAACACACCAACTAGTATTTGATAAATTCAAAGATGCAGACATGGTGGAGATAAAGCATTTGAAAATTCCTAAGAAAGTAGAGAAAAATGATGAAGTAATAAAAGTCATGGCATCCATAAGTGCCATGACTTTGGAGTTCTATAAGCTAAAGTAGTAGCTAATGCTCCATACACCACTATAAAAAATTTTATAGAAAGTAAATGCTCAAATGGTGGCCTATCATGGTGCCATAGTATTAAAAAATATTGAGGCATCCATGCAATAAATACCTAATGAAGGAAGTTCTTAAAGAAGCTAGCCACATGGATCATTTAATTTTAAAAGATGGACTAAAAAGTAAAGAGGAAGTAAAGAAGTATACTAAAAAGCTAGCTTGGATAGCTGAGATCACTGATGAAGGTACTAACTCATTGACAGTTAAGCTATAAATATTAAACATAGTGTTACTTGGAAGGCAACCCAAAATTTTTTATGCACATTGAGATGTAACAATGATATGTAGATTATCACATAAAACATAGTATACCATTTATTAATCCAAAAAGATAATCATGTACCTCAAACCCCACCACATTTCTTCAACTAACCAAAAAAGCATCCCTACTATTTTGATATACTCTAACACTCTAACTCAGTAGTAGCAAACATTCATTTAGAAGGATAGATTGCTCGAAAATAAGTAGTAATTTTATTGTGTGAGTTTATTTTGTATGTTAAATACCAAATAATACTATCATTTGGTATGATTTTTATTTTTGTCTTTACCTAAAAGAAAGCTTTATTTGTAATGATTTCACAAAAACCATGATTTTGAAAATTTTGATACATAGTTGTAAGATCAGGATTTTTTTTAGAGTAAAATGTATGGCTAAATGGAGGTGGTGTCTAGAATGAGAACAAAAAGTCATGCAAGTCATAGAATATGGCATACTACAGCTTGAATACACCTTTGGATACTTATATATTGGTTTTGGTGTTCATTTTGACTGAAACTATACACATAGTTATGATGATATTCATACGCTATAACTCTATCAACTTTTTGACACATTCCTTTTACTATGCAACATATTGTTTTGGATGTGAATATTTCTTGGAGTCACAATCAAACTAGCTCGAAATAACTTCATGGTCATGACATTAATTTCATGTCATTGTTATCAAGTACAATTGTACCAAAAGCCACAATTACCCTCCATATGCCATTAGTTTTTATTTATTAAACTATAGAATACTCTGACAAAGTCATGATACTAATTTGATATTGTGACTTTTGGCCACATAATATTATAGAGAGCCAACCTTGAGTCATAGCCACAGGCTTCTTTGGATTGTAGAAGAAAAATACATAAGTCATGGTCAAACTCAACACCAAGATATTATGTTATAGAGACTAAATGCATAAATTATGATCACACATCAATGACACAAACTTTATGTTACCAAGGTAAAATGAGCTACCATGATTGTTCCTAATGTTGTGACCATCAAGCAGAGGAAATAGATCAAAGTCATAGCTTGTACCCAACACCACAACTTGTACCCATCACCACAGCTTCGCGCCCTAGAATCTGGGGACCAAACTCATGAATTTTATTCAATGATATGACTTCTAGTTAAAAATCTACACCGGGCACCCAGATTCTACCTTTATGAAGTGGACACACATTTAGACTTCCTCCTATGAACAAATCCAAGTGAAATTAAATAAGTGTTGAGAGATTAAAATTTTAATTTTTAGATTTTTTTGGGGGCTGAAATTGGGTACCCAAATTCATAAAAAAGACATTTACACTTGTCTCATATGTTATTATTTCTAATTTTAGACTAAAAAGAGAATCTTGGGATGATTTGATATATCCACTTGTGATGGATGCTTATTTTAATACTTCAATGTAATGTTTTATTATGAATTTATTTGGTTGTGGATGGTTTGGTAATTAAACATATTTATGCAAATGGAAATAATGAAGTGATAACCCTTACAACCATGGTGCATGAAACAAACTCATATGTTAAAACTTAAAATTGAGATTTGTTTAATCATTATGAGTATGACACTTATAAAGCCAAAAGTATGAATCATTTTATATGTCAATCCATTTGTATGGCGTAAAGGAGTCTACCCTCAATTGATGTTGGGAGGTAAATAAAATATTTTTTCTATGGTTTCACCTTTAGTGTATGAGTTGATTATAGTAGTGAGTGATGATGATAGGTAAACCATGTGGAATTTAAGTTTAAAGATGATTCATATTATGGTAAAAACCTTGTGAGTTATTTTTGAGTATATGGTTGCCACCAATAAAATATGAGAGCAAGTATGTGTTGATTATATGAGTATTGTGCTAACAAAGTTGAACATGAAATTACTTTTATTACCACATCAATTTTTATCAATAAGGATACTAGATGATTGGAGAATAAGAATGCATATTCAAAGCAACCATTAAGAACATTTAAAAAGTTGCCTAAAAGGTAAGGACTTATAAATAACCTTCGAGCATAAATTATTTGTTATCTCAGTAATCAGTATTAAAATACTAAGGGGACAATTACAAGAGGACCATCATTGGGAAGAGCCCATTAGTTGATTAATCTTCATTCTATTACTGAGCATAACTAAAACAAGACTAATTAAAAATCTTTCACATATACAAATATCAATCATCCATAGAATCTAGGATTTATGACTTGAATTTTATTTATCAATACTATAATAATAACTATTAATTATCATTGACTAATATTACTTTGAGTGTAATCGCTATAAGATCGATATTTGGAATAATAGTCTATTTTATTACTTATACGACTCATATACTTATAGAATAATATTAGATGAGAGACTCTTGCCAAACTAGTTTTTAAGATGCATTTTACTATAAAAATTAAGTATTGTAACAAAGTTACAATAACTCTCAAAAAAATATAATTTATTATTTTGATGATAAAGTACTAATAGGACAGCTATGAGGTAATCATCATTAGGGAGGACCTAATAGGTGATAATCACCTTGTATGCTAGTTGGGCACTAGTGCATTTTCATAATAATCTAACTTCATTCTTTAATCAAGCATAATAACAACTATGCAATTTAGATAGACCATTATACATAATGAAATTGACCAACCTTAGAATATGAGTATTACCAAAAACTCAATATTATTCTTCTAATATTGAATTTATTAGTAGACTCATTATGAATTTTAGTAGTTAACTCATTTTTAGTTGGTCGAACTTCCTACATAATCTCTATGGTATTATTATCTAGATTAAAGTCTACTTTACTACTTGCATGACTCGTATATTTATAGAACTATATTATATATGATATATTTGTCCAACTAGCTTTTGGGACATTACCTAATCTAGAGGTGTCAAATGAGCCGGGTCGGGCCGGGCTGGTCCGTTTTTTTTGAGCTCGAGCGTGCCTTCGTGTCAGGCCAGGCACGGTTTAAAATAGCCGGGCCCAGCACGGTAAGCCGTGTCGTGCCTTGCTTGGCCTGCTCGGGTTGGCCTGTCCGTACGGTTCGGGATTCAGGGGACCACGGGTCGGGTCGAATCAGACCCGACCCACGGTCTTTTTTGTGGGAGGGGCCATCGCGAGGTCGGGCTCAATAGACACCCGACACGGGACGAACCCGTGCCGGTGTGCAGTGCCACGGGCCGAACCGTGCCGGGCCAGGCACGTCACGGCACGGCTCGTGCCTAACCCGGGCCCGGGCATGGAATTTTCCCTTGCTGGGCTGGCCTAGGCACGGCTGAACCGTGTCGTGTCGGGCCGGGTCACTTGACACCTCTAGCCTAATCCTAAAAATTAGACATTATAACAAAGTCACAATAATAAGATAATCATTATTAGTTTTCCTAAATTTCTAGTAGGCAATTATGTCTCATAAAAGGGAGAGACAAATTTTGTTTCTAAGATATGAAGTATATGGTGATGACTATTATGATGTGTGAACTTATTTAGAATAACTACTAGCTTGGAGAGATTTAAATTTTTTATTTCATAATATATTACTTTTTATAATGATAGATTAGATAGTTAAAGGCATCATTCCCAATTTGATTTTTCAAGGGTAGTTGAAATACACAGAGGTAGAGAACTATTTTATAAAAGAAAAAGATAAATTATCTTATTTTATGTCTTCACATAATTTATTACTTATATTATATACAAGTTATAATGTAATTTTTATATTTAATTCACTTAAATCCCAAGCATTTGTCAAATGCTTGCTAGAAGTTTAGCTTCAAAAAAGAACACCTAAGAATGGCCCATAACTAATCAAATAGTAAAATCCCAAGACTAGTTGTGAATTGTGATTGTTTGATAACCAATCGAGGTCAAACTAGTTGGTAACTATCAACATCAAGCTTTATTTTATCATTTGTTTGTTGATTATAGTGTATGTTTTTAGGAGAGTAAGATTTGAAGATTGTTCTTCAATGATAAGGTTATCATATCCTCATAATATGAGAGTATTTGTAAATTTAACTTGACATATATATTTTGTTAAATGTGTGAAGGAATGACATATTTTAAATGTGATAAGTTATATCAAAGCTGGTATCCCAAAAGTAATAGCTTAAAAAAGCAAAGCAAAGACGTTACCATGGTTGTTTTTCATTGTGAGTGATATGTGTGTGTGCGTGTGTGTGTGTATTGTCAACACAAGGGATACATATTTCATACTTTAATATGTCGCACCACAAATTTACTCCATTATGATTATTTTTTATTTATTTTGTCTAAACTATAATTTTTTTATATGTGAATGCTTGCATATTTGCTGATAATTTTTTAATATTTGATGGTGGTCTCGTATGGGAGATATTTAAAAATACATTTTTATGTGATACTTATATTTATTTTTGAAAATAGTGGACAACATAATGAAATGAAGGTGAAGTTATTTTATTCCATTTCATGGGCTTGCCATTTGCATAATGGTTCTTAATATCTCAAGAAAATAACAAATTTCTTAATTGATGTATCATTGCTTACTATTCCAAAAGAATCATAAAACACCTCGAAGGTACCACAAAAAATGGTGTCTCTTAATTGAAAAAGATAGTTACAAAGTGCTCGAAAAATAAAGATGCCACTCTTAAGAAAAGTTTTAGATTTTGTTACCCATGGCACGTGTAATCTAATTGGTAGAGATGTTGAAAGTGCAATTCCTTAGGTGCACAAGTTCTATCCTTATGGGCTACACCAATGAGCACATGGTGGTGTAACCTAGGGCTGAAGTGGATGAGAAGGTCTCTAATGAATTGCTAATGCCTTTTCTCATCCTTCATAGTTGGGAGATGTTTATTCATTACCTTCAAGAAATTTTCTTGCTCTTGAGATGATAAAATTGGTTATAGTTTTAGTTTCAAGCCTTACTCGAGATGATCCACCCTCTTTTTGTTGTTTGCCAAAATGTATATAACAAATTTGATCAAACTTTCAATATTAGCATAAATTTAACCAAATGGCATCTAGTCCATTAATTTTCTTAAAAATATATATATATCATACTCAGTAATATTTAAAAAACACAATCAAATGAATAGGAGCACTTCTAGTGTCCATAAGCACTCTAACATTTCATGAACATCAACCTTGGACATGTATATCATGAACATTAAACTTTGAAGAAAAAATAAAATTGTGATCTCTAAGTACCATAATAAATTTGTTTGCTAGCTAAAATAGAAATATGTACTATAACATCAAATCATATATCTTTGCATTAATAAAGTGAAAATTAGTATTAGATCTTTAGTACTGCTAATCTCATTAACATAGACCAAGACAAAAACACTAGTACCATATAAGACTTATATGTAATCTATAAATAGATTTAGTACTAGTCTATGCATGAAAACTAGATATTTTCTCTATATATACATCCTCCTTTAAATCTCTATTAAGAATTATATTCTTTACACTTAGCTAATAAATAGTCAACTTGTAAATTATCATCAAAGATAAGAGTATTCAAGTAATTTACCTTGTATTTATATGAAAACTTGATGGCACCAATTGGGCTTTAAAATGATCTTTCCATCAAGACAAGTCTTTATATTGATTACTCTAGTGTAACCAGAAATATGTTTTTTCATTGACGAGGAATCAATTTCTAGGTATCACTAGAGTGAAGTTTATATGTCACTTCTCACATGGCTTATCACCATTCAAGAATAGTGATACAAATGTTGGCTCTTTAATAGACCACTTAGGAGTGTAAAGAAGAAGAAAATAGGAACCAATAAAGAAATAATTCCAAATGATTGATCTTGAGATAAGTCTTACAAACCTATAAAAAATGGCTATCATATTGCTCTCTAGATATATAAAAAAATGTTTACCAGATTATCAACTGAAAACATTGAAAAGAAGTCAGGCTCTATCTATATTCTGCTTGAGTTTAGTCTCATAACACTTCTTCCTCACCACAATTACTCCCCATTACAGAAGCAACCATCCATGAGACTTTGTCCTTTCCTTAACGAGAAACTAAATACTTTGTGATCAATCTCTATAAAAGAAGGAAAAGGAGAATCACTTAGAATATGGATTTTGGCCTCTAAAGGTTGAATGATTCTTTACAATAGAGTATAAGTAGAAGATCATAAAAAGTTTCTCTCTATGTTTAACTACAACATGTTCATATGAAAAGTAAAATGTACAAACCATCTGACGTGAAATATACATGAGGAATATCATTGAAGTATCAAGTTTAATTGAATGCCATAACAAGGTATATAATTGAGAATCAACTCATATCTAGTTGAATTGTGCATCAATATTCAGTGGATGGTCTAGGTTTTTTTTTTATTTTTTTTCTTTCTTTTTTATTTTTTTAGTGGATGGTCTAGGTTTTTTTTCACTTTTTGTTGTTCATAAAACCATGTACAAAAAACCTAAAGAAAATAAAAAATATATCCTATTTTTTAACTTTCAAAAAATATGAGAATTACCTAAAAACAATAGCCTTGAGTCATCTTAATTTGATTCAACCTAATTGGTTGAAATTAAGACATAAACAATACTAGATGGGGCTAGTCAACCATATTTACAATAATGACTATCATGCAAAATTCATTCAAACAACTAACTAGACTAGGTTTGGTCATCTTAGTTTTTAGTACTTGAATAAAAATGTTTAAGAATACTACAAATATTATTCCAATCAAGATTTTATTTCAAAAAATATTGATATATGGAAAATTCGACACCTAATGTGCTAATTAAATTCAAAGAAAAACTAAGCTTTTCACTAGTGTTCATTATCTTTTCCATGTTTGAATTACCATTTGATTTTGCTATGCTCTTTCAATTGGTAGAATCCCTTGGGGGAGACATTTATATTTATAAAATTGTCTTCAATAGTAATTATTAATGCACTTCAACAATGCATGTAATATTTATAAAACATTCTAGTACAAGTGCATGATTTTTGGGAAGTCAAATGACAACTTACTCTTAACATATTTTGTAACTCACTTAATAGTAACAAAAAGATAATAATATTTTCAAATTTACATATAGAAATAGAATAAGGAATTAAATGAAGGTACCAATTGACGAAGTGTCCAACTTGCAATTGTCCAAATTGCTACCAAATATAAGAACACCAATTTTCATCTTTTTTTTGTTGAGGATGTTTGTTTATCTATCTAATTTTTTCTATGTCATACACGACAACCTCAACCTGAAAAATTATTTATTGGTATTCAAGTTCCATTAGTAGTAACATTACAAACATCCAATAAATACATTTTAATACAACAAAAATACAAGATTGGGATTAGCTCATTTGAACATTAACTTGTTAATATATGACAAGGTAATATTGGGTCAACCTACTTATCATACATGTATATATTTAAATAAAGTAACCAAAAATAATTAAAAATCATAACTTAGAACACCAAAGTTTTCTGTAACAAACCTAGGAGTATGTCCCTTCTTGTATAAGCTATAACTTCTATTTTTTGAGGGGTTTCGATCTCACATTTGGTGGATAGAACATGCTATCAATTGCATAAGATCTCACCAAACACATCTCTCATATTGCTCATAAGAGAGAGACACAAGCTCCTTGTATAAAGCATTACTAGTTTTAGTCTAGAATCAAAATGTAGCCTTTGGGTAATCATATCTACTAACTCTTAAGCAGTACATGAGTTGTTCTTTTTGAAATAAGAAACTGCATGAGTTCTCATTCATCTCTCTAAAAATCATAAGTTAACTCTAATAAAATTTTAAGATATAATATCATATTTAAATATCATGCAATAGGTTCCTCGATTATGCCACACCCATTACTACTAGTGAAGTTTTATTAGCCAGGCTAGCTATGACACAAATTCATCCATAATATACATAATTCATAAATATCAAGCTATCATTAGATATATTTGAATATACAACATGAAAATTATATAAATTAACTACAATTCAAGAGCTACATATTTCCAACAAAACAATTGGTGGAAAGTGTAATTTTATAATTTATTCTTTCCATAAATTTCCAATCAATTGCCAACATTCTAGACACTTCATCATGAGATGACTAAGAATGCTTTACTATTATTATTACTAGTGCATGCATCAAGAAAATAATATGTAACTTTATGTACCTATGTTAGCCTCATCATTAAAGACTAATAAATAATACACAACATAGCCTTTCATAAATAATTATCTAAAATATTTTATCCATATCACAAAATTCTATAGATAATAAAATAAGAAGTGGAGAGCACAAAAAAAGCATGTGGTCGAAGCCTCAAATTTTAACCAAAATACTTCATAAGCATTCCATAAATATTTTTGTCATTATTTTTTTTAAGGGGGAGGATATTTTATTTATATGGTGGAACCCTCACTTTTGGTGGAGGAATACCTTTTATATAAGCATACTAAAAGTTCAATAAAAAGACAAGATAATGAGTGCAAAGAAACTTACTAGCAAATTAAGAACAACTAAACACAAACATTCAAAAATTTCATTAGCTTTAGTGGTTTGTCCACATAGATATTGGGTGTCAATTATTTCAAAGTTTACTATTTTTTTGTATTTGGCTTGGAGAGGGATTATTTGCATCATAATAAGTTTCTTATGATGGAAGACATAGAAGCACTAAGAAGAATAAACAATTCTTTTGTAAGCCTTATTTCCACATTAATTTCCAAAGATATATGTTTGATTTCTGATTAAGATTATTAATGCAAATGATTTTGCCTAAACTTTAATATTATTATTTGCATATTTTTTGTAGAGTTTTAGACCTTCAATTAGCACATTTAGTATTATATTAATTGGAGTGAGGTGATAACTAGGTTAGAAAAGGTCAAATTAATCCTACCTTTTCATTCCTCAATATTCTTCAATATTCCTCAAATCCATGTTTTTCCATCTTTAGAGATAGTAGATGTTACTAACCTAACATTTCTAAAAATTTTGTCTCTGTCCTTTTGCTCATTGGTGTATACTTGTGTAATTTTTATTTTTTATATTTCCCAACAAATTAATATTGGGAGAATCTTCAATAGCCATTACTTGATAGAATTTTTTAGTTTTTTTATCCACCATGTGTTAAACCTGTAGAGGAGCTAAATGATATGAGATTAGCAAGTTCTTTTCAAAATTTTGTCATACTTGCTTGACTAGATTGGCATATGATGGAAGATGGTTTTAGCTCACTATCACATTTAAACTATAGGAACACATTGAGGCTAATTAAAATCTTCTTTTTCTGTAGGTATGGGTCAATTAACATTTTGTTTATTTAAAATCCTCCACATAAAGATGAATATATTTTATAGAAGAAATTTTTTCCAAATATTTTGAAACATGATGGATTTGCCATTTTTGCTCACATAACTTTTCCTTTATTGATCGGATTTAGAATTATCCATTTGGCATGTCTTTTCAAATCCATCTTGCATGTCTTTTCAAATCCATCTTGCATGTCTTTTCAAATCCATCTTGCATGTCTTTTCAAATCCATCTTGCATGAATTCTTATAATACTAGTACACTTATACTATTTCCTCTTTGTATTCTATTCTAGAAATGTGAGCTTTTTTTCTTTTTTATTTCTTATAGACTTAAATTCTTATTGCATTTTCTATGCATGAATTTTGTCTATGTCTTCTTGTTTTTTGACTTTTCGATACAGTTTGCATCCAAATACATTAGCTATGGTGAAGAGTTTATAAATTCCTAATCCCAATTCTTCTTTTGATTGGAAAATGACATTTCATCTGTTATAGAACATTTGAGTTTCTCTTTTTTAAAGTGAAAAGTTAGCAAAATATCTTTTTAGCTCCTTAAAGATGGTCTTGGGAGGCTCGAGCTACATTATTGTGTGAACTAACATGCTTTGCAAAACATATTTTAGCATGATAAATCAATCAAACATGTTAAGAATATTAGCATTTCACCTTGTAATTTTATTCTAGATGACCTGGAAGATTTGATCAAAATATTTGGGCATCCTCCTGCCTTCATATATTGGGCAACCCAGATACATGATCATGTTCTTTTTCCTAGGGAAACCAAAAATAGCCTTAACCTTTCTAAATGTTGATTTTAGAGTCTTTTTCATATGGAAACCTTGTAGTTTTTCTTGGATAAAAGTTCTACAAAAATTATAAATAGGGGAAAGAGCAGTTCACTTTGTCTTTGTCCCGTATTTGATTGAAAGTAACCATGTATTTTTTTAATTAATCAATATAAACTAATAAGAGCTAGTTGTAAGCAATATTTCTATAAAAAAGGTCAATCCCTTCTAAAAATCCAAATTTTCTCATGGTATAACACATGATATTTTATGATACTCTATTGAATACTTTATCCATGTCTTGTTTTATTAAGATATTTTGTTCTATATTTTTTAACATATGCTAGCATTTCTTGTGCAAATGAGGCATTTTTAGATATTTATTATTTTTTACAAAATTTGATTGTTCCTTCGAAATGGTCTTATGAAGAATATTTTTTTGCCATTTCACAAGTAATTTTTTCATGATTTTATCACATTGCAAAGGTTGATTAGTCTCAATTTATCACGTCTTTGGGCTTTCTTTTTTGAGATGAGTGTGACTATCATACATTTCCATGTGCTTTAGGCATGTCAAACCCATATAAATAATATATTACTATTTGTCTTGATTAAATATATGGACTGCTGGTAAAATATGGAAAAATATTTCATCTAGTCCTGCTATATTTTTACAATTCAAGCTAAAAACTATTTTCCTTATCTCTTCTTCAAGATAGAATTTCAATAGTTTCTTGTTAACTATTTCACAAGATTAATTGGTGAACTGTATCCGGCATCATGGGTATAGATTAATTTTTTTTTCCATTAGGAGCTACTGGAAATGATTCAAAATAGTTTTGGCTATTTCCTCATTATTTTCCACCCATTCTTCTTTAGTAGCATGGATTCCTTGCAAGTGCTACTTTTTCCATTTTTTGTGAATGACGACATGGAAAAATTATTTTTTTCTTTCTGAAATTCATTTTAATTTCTCTCTTTGTTATTGGAATTCCTCCTCAATTTTAAGTTTGAGTTTTAGAAGGGCTTGTGATTTGTCCTGCTATCCACAATGTCTAATTCTTCAAATCACTTGTTCATTTTTCGTCTCCCAATTTTTAGCATCTTCTATTAGTTTTTTCCATGAGTTTTCTATAATATTGTAGATTTCATCATGCAAGGTTGATGATCTTTGGAATGTGAAATATGATTTAATATATTTTAGCGTGTTCTGAATATATATCAGCATTGAGCTATGATTCGAGTGTGTTATATTTAGGTGTTTTACATTGGTTGAAGATAACACTTTTTTAGGGACAATTATTTATCATAGTTTTATCTAGCCTTGCCCATTTCTTCACTAGTTTGCTATTATTGTGCCAAGTGAATTTGGTACCCAATAATTCCATATCCACTAGCTAATAAAACTCAATGGTTTGATGGAATTGATTAGAGATCATTTTATTTAACTTTTCCCCCTATCTTTTATTCATGTATCTTACCATATTAAAGTCTCATTCAATTATCCATGGCATGTTAAGAACTCCAAATTTCTTTATTTCTTATCATAACTTTTTTCTATCCTTTTTATTACACTTTGCATAAATTGTTGAAAGGATAACCTTTTGCTTCTCATGTTGGTTCCGAATCAGAAGACTTACCATTTGATTTGAATCTTCCATTACTTTAACCAAGTAGGTATTCTATCAAAAAAGCCAAATTTTGCTTGCTTTGTTGGAGAAACAATTGTCAAATTTTAGTTTTTGATGGTTACTTTTAATTGAAGCAACATCCACCATTGGTTCTAGAATTCTTAGAAATTCTAGCTTATTTATCATATTTATCCCGTGGTGTATTCTAAGTATTGGAGGATTAAAAATTCTTTTTAACATTCAAAATGATATCATTAATCATTTAGGAATCTTGGAATATGAACTACTGATGTATTTGAGTCTCTATTGTATTTATTTTCTTGCTCTTCCATTTTTAGTGAAAATCATTGGCTCTCCATTATTCCAGATCTCTCTAGCCTTCCTTGTAGAGTTTAAAAAGCTGATTCGTATGATATTTACTTCTTGCATTCTATTTACACTAATTCTAGTGTGACTCTTCCTAACTTTTTCAATATAACGATCTTCTTTAATTTTTTCAAATTTAATGTTTATATTTCAGTTCTCTTTATTCATCTCATTCTTATCCTATCTTCAACTAATTAATCTAGGTCTAGTTCCACGTTTGACTTGAGGTTTGATATTTCACCCAATTTCTTTTGTGCCACTATGATTGTGTTAGCTTCTAACTAAAAACTAAAATGATTGTTATGTTATTGGACTTTAATTGTCTAAAAATGGCTTGATGGAAGGTGTTAAATGAAAAATGACAAGTCACCATAGCCTATATTTTTGTGGACAATCATGCTACCATTTCATGCTAGCATGACATGATATCCATGACCTATCTAGCCCACAACTAGGCATATATGTACCATAGCCTATATTTTAAAGTTTTAATTTTATATTTAAGCAAAAATCAAAATATTACATTTACATACCAAAATAATATAATTAAAAAGACAAAAGTGCATATGTAATGAGTATTACATATTTACTTTACATTATAAAGTTAATTGAATTAAAATGAAATTTGTAACTAAAAAAACTATTTGAATTTTGGATCAACTCCAAATTAAAAATCACTCAAAGAAAAAAAATACATAAACATAATATCAATTGTTCTTATTCTTATACTTCTTCTTCTTCCTCATCTTCTTCTACCACTTCTTCTTTTTCTTTTTTTTTAGCTTCTTCTATTTCTATTTTTTCTTCTTTTTTTTCTACTTCATCATCATCATCTTCTTCTTCCTATTCTTCTTCTTCTTTTTCTTCTTCTCCTCCTTCTTCTTTTTCTTCTTATTCTCTCTCTTCTTCTTTTCCTTCATCATCTTCTTCTTCTTTTTCTTGTTTTTCTTCTTCTTCAACTTCTTCTTATTCTTATTTATCTTCTTCTTCTTCCTCTTTTTATTATTCTTCTTTTTCTTGCTTTTCTTTTTCTTCTTTTTCTTCTTTTTCTTCTTTTTCTTCTTCCTCATCCTCTTCTTCTACTACTACTACTACTTCTTATTATTCTTTTTCTTCTTCTCCTTCTCCTTCTTCTCCTTCTTCTCCTTCTTCTTATTCTTATTATTATTATTCTTCTTCTTATTCATCTTCCTATTCTTCTTCTTCTTCTTTTTCGTGTTCTTCTTATTCTTCTTCTTGTTCATATTATTCTTCTTCCTCTTCTACTTATTATGCTTCTTAATCTTCTTCTTCTTCTTTCATGTTCTTCCTCTTCATCATCTTTTTTTCTTCTTAGCTTTTTTCTGATTATTATTATTATTATTATTATTATTTTTCTTCTTCTTCTTCTTCTCCCTCTTCTTCTTCTTCTTCTTATTCTTTCTCCTCATCTTCTTCTTATTCTTTCTCCTCATCTTCTTCTTCTCCCTCTTCTTCTTCTTCTTCTTCTTCTTTCTCCTCCTCCTCCTCCTCCTCTTCTTCTTCTTTTTTTTTTCTTCTTCTTCTTCTCCTTCTTCTTCTTCTTCTTCTTCTTCTTCTTCTCCCTCCTCTTCTTCTTCTTCTTCTTCTTCTTCTTCTTCTCTCTTCTTCTTATTCTTCTCCCTTTTATTTATCTTATTGTTATTCTTATTCTTCTTATTCTTCTTGATTTTCTTTTGCTTCTTATTCATATGTTTTTTATTTTTCTTCTTATTTTTATTCTTCTTTTTCTTCTTCTTGTTTTTCTTCTTTTTCTTTTTCTTCTTGTTCTTATTCTTCTTCTTTCTCTTATTCTGCTTCTTCTTCTTCTTCAACCTCATCTTCATCTTCATCATATAGATTGAAATTGGGTTGGGCAGCCCATGCATGGACCCGTGTCATTTTGGCTCGAGATAGAGCTTATGTCGTACTAGGGGTGCCAGGCCTAATGCTAGCCTAGGCACGACCCACCTACATGTTCCATAGGCACAGTCCAATGTCATGGTCAACTACCATGATTGGACTAGGTTTTGGGTGAGGTCCCATTGGATTGTGCCTGACTTGCCCAATTCTTTATTTAAAAATAATATTTTATTAATAAAACTATCTCACCCTTTGCACATCGATGATTTTTTTATAAACCACCACAAATATTTGGACGAGGGTGCCCACATGGAATGTTCTAGGCCCATGTAGACGTGCCACGGGGTGGTGTGTGTCTTCCTTCTCCGGAGGAGTCAATAGATCCCATGTCATCTTAGACAACATGGGATAGATGGACTTATATGATTTCTACCACTATAAAATATCAAGATTTTTATTATATGTATGTGATAGGATTAAGAAGTAATTGGTATCTACGTACCGAGATAGCTTGCTCCTATTCGATGGTTCACCCCATCATTTTCTCCTCGCTAACTAAATGGAGAAGTCATCGTCTCCGAATATTATATCGATGTCCATACTCAGAGCATGGCTACTACCACCACCATACCTAGTATCATAGTATGTAAATAGCTCATTCAACTTCTCGTGAATAAACATTTTCAAGTTAGTATTTTATATTAATGTATGAGAATATGTATGTCAAAAAATTCTCAGCTCCTTCCACTTTAACGGTAGGGTCCATATAGGAAGTCAGACAAAAAAGAGATGGAATGATAGACTAATATTTTAAGTACTTAGTTTCTATCTCGAGAGTCGTGTCACAAAATATTGGGTCATCTCTAAACTTTCTAAACATGCTACTAATATTCCATATGTAATTGCATGCAATGTAAGTCATGAGAGTATAAAACTGATGAACACATGATCTTCATTTCATAAAAAATTTTCAAGAATTTCATACATGAAATTTTTGTAGCCCATACAGTTTTGTCAATAATAAGTTCATAAATTCATAAATGAAATTCTTGTATGTGTAATTCTAATGGTGTCTCACATCTGATTATAATTTCTTCTATAGACCCACAGACAAATAGCTACCAAACTTCTATTGTCTACAAGGCTTACAAAAAATTTTTAGTGAGTTACATATGTTTTCTAAAGCAGGATAAATAACCTTCATCCCCACTTGTACAATGAGGTTAATGAAGTGACACATGCATCTAACATGGACAATCTCTTCTAATGGCTCATCTCTAATAGTCCTAGTAAATATATTAATTACTACTTCATTATTAGATATATTATTGAATGTGATACTATTTATATTATTTTAAATATTATATTCTCTAAAGATTCTTATCATGCACTCATAAATAGCCAGGTCATCATGAGGATAGATAATCTCTAAGAATCCTAATATTTTTTTATTTAGTGTCCATTTGAATCTACATAGTCGGTAGTAAGACATGCACAAGATGTATCATCATGATTAGTCCAAACATCGGACTTCATTGATACCATGCCATTATATTTCCTAAATTCATTAATTATTATTTCTATTTCTAACTTATAGTATTTTAGTATGTCATTCCTAGACGTATACCTAAGAATCCTATGATATGCAAGCTGGAAATAAGCCGGTATGATACTGATTACCCTTGGATCCTCTGAAAATTTAATCTAAAGACCTATCGCTGTGATCAGTTTGGTCATGTCTTCCCTCCCTAACTCGTTACGATAAATGAATATGATCAATCATAAAGGCTAAACTAGATCTAACCTCAAAGATCCAACCACTGAGTTGGGTTAGCATATGATCTAATGCATCATATTTTTTGGTACTTTATTCAGCATGTCTCTTAAGGTGTCCAGTCCCATGTGAACTCTTACAGGTTTATATTTTTTATAATATTTACATTATGCCAATTCTTCATCGGCACCCCTAAGATTTTTATTTTGTATAATATTAAAGTGAGTCAAAACTATTAATTTTCTTCTAGTTTTTTATTGTTTAGATGTTTGGGTAAAGACTACGAAAGAAAACAAATATTATTTTCTATGTTTACGTTAATATTAATTTCATTATCATCATTAAAACTATTATTTGTCATTTTTTAATTTATATTAGTTTATTAATTATCTTCAAATTGTGTTTTTTAAATTAAAAATCCTAAAATTGTTTTTATTAAGCTTTCATTTAGAGTCTATGTAGTGGGTGGTGAGACATGAAAATTATACATCATCATGACTAGTTCAAGTATCAGACATCATAGACATCACTCCACTAAATTTCCTAAGTTCATTAATTATTAATTATTTTTCTAATTTATAATATTTTATTATCATTCTTATATATAGTCATAGGAATATTATGATAAGCAGACTAGAAGTAGTTCTACATAATACTGACTATTATAAGATCCTCCAAAAATCTAATTGAGTGACTCACGATTATAATCAATTTTGTCATGCCTTTCCTCCAAAAATTATTATGGTACGTGAAGTGGTTCAATTAAGTTGAACTAGATCTAGCTTGAAAGATTCCACTATTAAACTAGGTTTGCCTCGAATCTAGTATATCATATTTTTTGGTGTATTGATTAGTTTACCTTTTTAGGTGTCTAGTTCTATATGTACTACATATAAATATCTTTTTATAATATATATATTCTACTGATTCTTCATGGACACCCCAATAATTTTTAGTTTTTGTTATATTAAAGTGTGTTCATACTTTTGATGTTCGTCTAATTTTTTATTTTTTATGTGGCATAAAGGTTTTGGTAGAGGCCATTAGAGAAAGTATAGTTTCAACCTCGAACTTTTTTGTAAAGTTATCATTGTTATCTATATCTACATTAATGTCATATTCATTATCATTAAATTCACTATGTGGTATTTTTTAACTAATTTTAACCTCAGTGCAAGTTGAAGAGTTGCACATGCACACCCACACCACCATCTATCCCATATGCACAAGCATAAATCATTAATTGAAATTTTAAAATAATATATATAATATTTATCTTTCAAAGTAGAGATTAGAGAGAGAGAGAGAGAATCAAAAATAAGAGAGATTAAGAGAGTCAGATAGAGTAGAAAAAATTTAGAATGAAATTCTAAATTTATTCTTCTTTATTTATAGAGAAAGAAAATTCAATATTATTAAACAAAGTATTTTTTTTATTTTGCTTAAATTTTTTTTATTAATATTGGCTAAATTTATGATAGCCATTGGATTCTGACCATAGTAGTCATTCGAATCAATCTAATGGTCATTCAATTTGCACTACAACATGTCATGCATGTCATAGTCCCTATTGGAGTCCCTTGCATTTTTATGCAATGGGAGGTAGGGGTGGTATAAGAAAGGTGTGGTCGCCCAATTACAAATTGCCACGTAAGCGATATCTAGCTTATACGGCCAAATTTTTTAAGAAAAAAACTGCTCCATCAGGTAGTAACCCAATGGTACTTGACTTGTGACCCAACCATTGCCAATCTCGAATCCCCGGGTTGGTGGATCATACCATTGAGCCAGGCACATAGGTCATGCTTAGCTCGACATTAGGCATAGCATGCACCAGCATAACATGGCATGAGCCATAGCATGCACCAGCCTAACATGGCATGAGCCATAGCATGCACCAGCCTAACATGGCATGAGCCATGCCATGGACCGGCATGGACCAAGATTAGGCATAGTTCTGAACTGAACTGCATGGTGTCATGCTAGGCACAAATGAACCATGTCATGCCATTAACTATGCTAAGCATGGCTAAACAATGTCATGCCATGAGCCATGCCAGGCACAATTAAACCATGTGTCGTGAGCCATGTCGGGCCATTTAGCCTAGTTAACACCTCTACCCACAACATGGCTTAGGTGGTGCTGGGCTAGAGTTTCTAGTATAGAAGGCATAGCAAGATACAACCTGGCATGGTAACTAGTGTGAGCCAGTTTCAACCAAGCTAGACAAATAGGCTAACTTGACTAGGCCTAACCTAGATTGACATGACTTGAGAAAAAGGTATGCTAATGGGTCATGTCGAGTTGTCCATTTTTAGAGCCCTGCTAAAAATCATTCCATGTCGAGCACGACATGATGGCCTAAATGGACTTGAAAAATGGATAGTGTATGCATGGCATAGCCCATTTAATATCTCTATATATTCATCTTTCTAGTGCTTCAGGTAATTCCCAATCACTCATTCATTACTTATTATTCTTATATCACCACTAGGGGTTGAGCTAGCCATTGTATTCATTGGGCACCTTTGCTTTAGAAAATGTCATAACATTGGAGGTTGTGGCTTATAAAAATGCCATGATGGGAACAGTGACTTTTGAAAAAGTCATTGTGCTATTAGTTCAAACTTCTGCTATTTCAACTTTTTTCATTTATTTCTCTTCAAACTCTTTACCACTTCTAAGTATAATTGATAAGTATATCTTTGGGTATATCTTAATATTACTTAATAGTTCATTGATGCTCATTCATTTTACCATAATATCAATCTTTTGATTTAATTATATATCCTCCTCATTACCACATTCATGTGTTCTAACTTCATCTCAAACCTCTATATATGGTATTCTTTAAAATTTATTTTTCTTTTCATCTTTGTCAATAATTATATTAAGTTTTCATTCATTAAAGGCTTTTTTACCCATTGAATATTGAAAATATGAGCTACATCCTCCTTGAATATCGTGTTCTATGAAATTATTCCTAATATTATTTGGGAATTGTCCAACATTCTGCTACCTATTTTCATAACCTCCATATAAAAAAATTGTATGATTTCTCATATTCAGATGATAATGTGTGAGGATATTAGTATTAGTTTAGAACCCATACCCTTTTCTTGGAAAATTGTTGGCCTCCTCTACTTGGTAAAAAGGCTTGAATTCATCATTTCTTGTAGTTTGAAAATATTAACTTCTCTCATTTCTTTTTGCTTCTCTTATTCGCCTCCAACTTTTTAAAAAACACTTCCATCTTTACCTATATCATAGTAAATCTATCTAACTATAACATTTCAGCTTATTTTCTACCAGATATATGATTGTTTAGAGTATGGTAATTATTCTTTATTAACTCTTTAAATAAACAATATGCTTTCATGGATGACTTGTTCACAATTGACCCACTTGAGGCAACATCATTGGTGCACCTCTTTTGGTAATTCAGTCTATTGTAGATAGTTTGAGCTTAAAATTACAACTTTAATTCATATCGAGGGTATATACTCAATAACCCCTTAAAATGATCTCAAGCATTATATAAATTCTTCATCTTGTGCTTATGGATATGAGGTGATTTGAGGTAGAAAACTTTGTGAGGAAAGCTTGTATAGGTTCATTGCAATTCTTAATAGGGCCTTGAGATGAGTACTAAAACTAATTTCAAGTCTTCTCTCTCAAAGAAAAGAGAATAGATGTAACATAATAATATTCGGGCTTACTTCATTTATTTTAACTATATCGCACAACTCCATAACTACTGTGATATGCCCATTCGAATCCTCTAATATTCTCTCACAATAAAGATATTGAACTATCAATATCAAACTCAACTTCAACTCAAAATAATTGGTATCAACTTGTTGCATCCGAATCCTATAGTAACTATCCATCTTAGAAGGTCAATAATAGTCTCCCAGAGTATGATGATAGCTAGGCTATTAGACAACTTGTCCATCATCTCTTTGTGATTCTCTATAATTTCTAATTCATTATATCTACTAAAACTCAACTATTTGTCTCAAGATTTCTTTTTCATTCTCTCAATCTTTGGGTTCAAAAGTGTTAGATCAAACAGAGTTTATACTCATAATTGTAATAGCTACAAAAAAATATTAAGTGAAAGATATAAAAAAGTAACACAAAACAAGCAATATAAATCAAATCACAAAAAAGAAGATCATGCTATCCAAACTAATAAAAATAGAACTATTCTTTTTCAAGGATAGTTATGTCAACTAAAATTGACTAATTAAACTAAATAATTTCATTGTAATAGTACTAAAACTTAATGAAACTTTGTTATGATGCCAAAATTTTAAGATTATGTAATGTCTTAAAAGCTAATTGGCCAAAGGCCTTCATCTAACAAGTTTCGCAAGTAAACAATTCATATAAGTAGTAAAATAGACTTTCATCTAGATATCAATCACATAGGGATTATGTAGGTAGTTTGATCAATCAATAATGAGTCAACAAATATTCTAGTTGAAAGGATAAATTAGTGTTTTTGGTATGACTCTTAGATTCTAGGGTTAGTTTATTTCATTATGTATAATGATCAATCTAAAATATCTAGTTGTTATTGTACTTAGTTATAGAATGAATGTTGGATTATTATAAAAATATCCTAGTGTCCAACTGGCATAAAATGTAATTATCTATTGGGTCATCCCTAATAATGATTCTCTTGTAGTTATTCACTTAGTAGTTTACCACCAAAATGATAAATTGTCTCTACTCAATGGTCATTAACAAGTCCATACCTTTTAGGAAACTCATCAACTTCTATTAATATTTATTTTATATGTACATTCTTATTCTCCTATCTTATGTGTCATAAAGACATGAATTGATATGGTATTAATACTATTTGTACTTTCAGCTTCATAAACATCATACTCACATAATTAACATATGATTTTTCTCAATTTTTATTAGTAGGAGTCATATGATTGAAAGTAACTCATAACACTATCTCCACCTTATAAGTCACGTTCACTTACATTAGTTTCATTACTTACCTATTACTATCTATCATGATAATGCATGACTCTCACACTTAAGGTTAAACTCTTAGAATAATATTTTATAAAACTCACATATCAATTGAGGATCAATTTATCTAAGGTATGGACAATAGATTATCTTATAAAAGTATTCATACTTATGACTTCATAAGTACCATACTCATGTTTTTAAATTTGTCTCAATGTTAAGTTTTGATGTATGCAATTTCCTTACACATCATAATTAGAAGAGATATTACTTCTTTCCTATCATTATGTACAAATATGTTTGTGGCTTACATGTCACCATCGACCACGCTAACATGCATAAATCTACTATTAGTAAAATCCTAATTTTAGTTCAAAATAAACACCACATCTATTAGTAACCAAACTACAATACAATCCAAACATAAAATCTATTAATTATGTATTCATCACACAAAATAAAATATATAAAATATATATCTTAATTTATCTTGACATTAAAAAGAAATTCATTTGAGATAATTCAAAATATATTAAATGAAATTTTGGATACCCAATGGAAACATCAAGGGTATCTAGGAATCAAATCATAAACTTATAATTCTAATTAATGCACCTTGGATATACCCCTAGGTGGGTCTCAAAATTCATACCCTTTCTTGAGTTCATGCTTGTTCCATTCATCACCTCTTTGCTCATGGTTCTTCCCTAGTTTTTAGAAAATTTGTTTTTCCTAAATCCTAGTTTTTGCATCATCATCTCATTCCCTAACTCCTTTCTTTTTTTCTATGATATCTTTTTTTATACTCAAATGGCTACGTATTATTTTTAAGTGAGAATTCATGGCTTTAAGGAATACCATGGATTTGGCTTTGCCTTTCTATAATACAAATTCATGACATTGAGAATGAGTTACAAATTTAATCTCTTTCTTGCTTTAGACTGTCATGGCACTAGAAATAGTCATGCCTTGTGTATTTTTTTAGGTAACATAAAGTCATCTTATTAGGAATGAATCAAGACTCTAGTCTATTTCTTGTATTAGATTATCATATCATTATAAATAGTCATGATTTGCATATTTCATTTTTAAAACATAAAGTCATGATATTGAGAATGACCATAGCTAATATATTTCATCTCTACAAACCAAAATATTGGTGATGAGAATGGACATGAATTTTGTCATTTATTAAGAGCAAAAATTCATGCCCTTGGAAATGGCTATAACTCAAGTAAATATTCTCTAGAACTCTCTATAGCCAAAAGTTACAATGCTAAAGAAAAATTGTAGCTTTTGTCTTAGTATATATGGCCTTGTAATGAGAAAGTCTTTATGCTAGAGAAAGCCATGTTTTGTAGCACCGGTAGGATACTTAGTTGCTACAGTATAAAATTAATATCATAGTTATAAAAAAAATTACGAGATTATAAGGTTGTGACTTAATGAAAATTTCATAGTTAAAAATAATGTATTTCATAATGAAACAATTTTGTTAACAAGGAGGTAGAGCTATGGTGACGAAGATTGTAATAATTATTTGTGTAGAGCTTCGACTAAGATTGGATGCCAAAACTATTATATAAGTTCATGAAGCTGTAACAAAGTCATAACAAAAGAAACAATATGACTTTTTCCCTCATACTAAAAAAATTCACATACTTATATTTTACATAAAAACCAATCAATTTCATAATTATTCATCATAATCCATCAAAACTATAATTTCATAATCCATAAAAACTATTTAAAGCTTTTTTTGATACAAATATATCATGCATATTCATCAAAATAACTAGTATTATTTAAGATTTGACATAGCGAATAATAATGAGTCATTAAATACTCAACTGAATGTATCAAGTATTAATGATGATAACAATGTTCAATACAACAAGGCAATAATAATAATTGAAAGAAGAAAGTAGTTTGCCAATGTCTAATTACTAGACTCAAGGGTATCATGGTATATGATATCTCAAAAAAAAATTGATTCCACAAATATGAACCAACCTTAGGAGGTTCTATACACATGGATATTGATCATACTTTGAATATTGTTAGTATTAGTATAAAGGTGTCAAACAAGTTGAGTCGGCCCAGCCCGGCATGAAGCACGGCATGGTTCAGACGTGCTTGGTCCAGCATGACACGGAAATGACCCATACCCATGCCCGTGTCGGGCCTGCCCTCGACACTGGTCATGTCGTGCTGGGCCGAGAAATTTCTGCCCTATGCTATGGTAGGCACGGCATGAATTCCTAGCACATGGGCACGACATGCATGACTATGCACTGAGCATGGTCACGACGAGTCAACGCCGACGGGCGAGGCTCGCTGAGCCCCGAAAATGCAATGGTGGCGAGGTGTCGCAACAGCACACCGTCAAAGGCCTATTTTTTAAAAAAAAAATTAGGGTTATGGCCCGATCCAAAATAAGTCAAACCTGGCCGAACCCAATATATTTTGGGTCACGGGTTTGTGTCAAGCCTGACCTCCATTGAACCGTGTTGAGCCAAGCACTACATGATTACTATACCATGTCGTGTCTAGCCTGGCATGGTAGCCCGGTTGGGTGGTCTAAAATCGGGTCGAGTCAGCCAGGCCTGACCCGTTTGACACCTCTATATTGGTATTATTAAAATAAAAATATTTTATGATATGGTCTATAATGATGACATGTAAAGGAATTACAAAAAAATCTATTATCTTTGGATTAAATAGATAGTCTTGGATGTATGATCCATATTTAGAAAAAGATAATAGAGATTATAAGAGACATGCATATGATTATGATGATAGAAAAGATCATAGCAAATTTTTTCATACTTAAAAAGAAAATAGTACATGAAGTTGTTGCATGTGTTTCATCAATTAGCAGAGAAGAATCAATGGTGATATAGCATCTCAAACTAGGACATATGTTAGAACATAATTTAATAATTTTCTCTAATAGAAAGCTACTTCTATGGCTCAAATTGGTAGATCTACCTTTTTGTGAGCATTGTAGCACAAGTAAACAATTTGAATTAGTGTTCAATATGTTAGTTTTTGTTAGGCAATTGTGCTCCCACGGTTATGATTTTAAGATACGGAAGACAACAAAACAACAACACAAAAAATGATATATATATCCAATTAACAATCCAACCACGATAAAATACAAAAAACAAAAGACAGAAACCTAGAAATAACATGGTTCACTAGTCGGTTAGTATGACTAGCTACATCCACTAGAAAATACTTATGCATTACAGATTAAACCAAAAATGTCTTACAGTATGTGCAGCACAAAGACAGTCATGATAAATCACGTAGAGAGAGAAGAGAGAAGAGAGAAGATGAATAGTTACGGATCCAAAAAACAATATTCCGAAAATAAAATACAAAAACATTTATAATTAAAAACTTTCTCAGTTCAATTAATTAGAGAGGGTTGGATCATCAGACGTGTCAGGCTCTGCTCCAAAAAATTTAGGCCATTTGACCGGTCAGTGGGACCTCCGTTATTATGCTGCTGCTGCATCCCCGGCCTCTTAATATTTTTTTTCCTGCACTTACATGAAAATATTAAAACATAAATATTTTGTTATACAAACAAATTATCAAAACAAGTTATATATATAGTAGTTTTCATGAGTAAGTATATTTTATACTTGATTCATTTTAATGTATGAGGATTACTAGAAATGTCTCAAGGATGATTAATTCTAAGAGATGTCATATCACCAATAATATGACATCTTTTAGAACCTCCTAAGATTACTAGTTTTTAAAGACTTCAAAGTGTAGATAAAACTTAAATCCAAGAAAATGATTAAGTACTTAAAGATAGATAATATAAGTGAGTATATAGATGAAAAGCTTCTTACCTTTTGTAGGCATGAATATATCAAATGATAGTTCACAATCACATGTATGCTACAACAAAATTGAGTGATTAAATATATGAATAAATCTTTTATAGAATAGATGAGAGCTATCTTGAGGAATACAAGTCAACATTTTTTGACTCCATCAATTATAATTGATTTAATAATGATGATGGAGATGTGGACTAGGAAACTAGTAGATTATTCTACTTTATATTTATTTAAATGTCCTACATAAGTAATGCACAATGTCCAAACAAGAAAAAAGTCAGATCTAAAATGAAGAAAGTCTATATTTATAAGGTATGCTAAAAGAGTAAAGAGGTTTTGCTTATGATATCTCATCTACACCATTATTATCAGTAAAAATATAATCTTTGGAGAAAATTAACCATAAAGAATCAATGAAAATGAAAGCATATCAAAATAAGTTTTAAAAACTATAACTACACAAGTGGAAAATAATTTGGCACAAGAAACTTAAGTATCTACAGAGAAAGTACCAAAGCACATGGTACAAGAACAAGTTAATATTAAGGCTTTAGAAGCAATAGGTCAACTCTTGATAGAAGGCTATTTAGCTTGATACTCTTATTATGTTATGAAGAGTAATATTTCATACTATCTTTTAACTGAGGATAGAGAACTATTAATATTTTAAGAAGTTACAAGTAGCTTAAATACAACTTTATGGATGATAGTAATGCAAAAAAAAATTGAAACTTCACACATGAATAAGATATTGAAGCTAGTATCAATATCACATATGATAAAATCCATTGGTGACAAATAGATGTATAATATCAAACAAGATAATAATGATCAAGTAGAATAATATCATGCAAGATTAATAGTAAAGAGACGCGCTTAGAAAAAATTTGAATAATGGCTTTGTGTGCTATGTTCGATATGTATTTGGAATAATTGAATATCAAAACTATATTTCTTTGTGGAGCACTTGAAATAAAAAATTATATGCTTTAGTCATAAGATTTTGTTGAAATGGACAAATAAAACTTAGTTTGCAAGTTGAAAAATCTCTATAAGGGTTTAAACATGCACTGAGCAATTGGTATAAAAATTTTAATTCCTTCATTATTAGCCTTAGGTATTTTAGATTCAATTCAGATCATTGTATCTACTACAAGAGGTTTGATAATGAAGATGATTTATCATTCTATTATTAATCATGGATAACATGTTGGTAATATGCCTCAATAAAGATTGAATCTAAGAATTAAATGCACATTTGGCTAAGAAGTTTGATATGAAAGACTTTGGACTAGTAAATAAAATTTTAGAGATGCAAATTTATCAAGTCAAAAATAAAAAGAAGATTTGGTTCTCTCAAGAGAATTATTTTAATAAGATAATACGATGTTTCAGCATGTGAGATAGTAAGTCAATTACTATCATACTTCTTTTTAATTTGAAGTGATTCTCAAGTATGTTTCCTTGCACTAAATAAGAAATAAGGGAGATGTCTCAAATATGCTATGCATCAACAATGTGAAGTTTGATGTTTGCTATGTTTTGTACAAGTCCAGACATTTTACAAGTTGTGGGAGGGGTTTGTCATGATAAATTATGTTAGAGAGAATTAAGTATTGCGAAAAGGATTCTCGGATACATTATAGGAACCAAAAATTCTATATTATCCTATAAAGGTTTATACCTTGTTATTAGAAGCTATGTTAATGCAAATTATACTAGAGTTATTGATAATAGTAAGTTCGCCATTAGATGCATTTTCACTCTAGTTGAAAAAATTACAAGTTGGGTTTCAAAGCTACAATTTATTGTGTTATTGTGGCGACTTATATGTTAATGCAAAGTATTTTTTTTAGCTATATAAGTTAATAAAGAGGTAATCTAGTTATAGATACTATTGGATGAGTTTAGATATAAACAAAATAAAATTACTTTATTTTGTGATAGTCAAAATAGTCTACACATAGTAAAGAATATAATATTTCACTCAAAGATAAAACATATCAAAGTATAGATAAGTAAAAGATTTACATTGATGAGAACCTAACTAGAGGTGTCAAACGGGTTGTGTCATGCTAGCATGACTCATTTTTTCTCCGCATGGTTGTGTCACTGTGTCATACCATGCACAACATGGTTAAAATCCCATGTCGTTTCTGGCATGACATAGTGTACGGTCCACTAGCACAACACGACATGGTGGGCATGGCAAAGTGCATGACCATGCCCATCGTGTTGAAAGAAAAAAAATTAGCCATGTGGCCGGCCAACTCAATCGGCCACGTGGCTGATTTTTTTAAAAATGGACCATCTCATGATGGGATGGTCAAATTAAAAAAAATAAAAAAAAATAAAAAAAAATGCCTAGGTGACCACCTGACATGCCATGCACACAAGTCATGCTTGGCTTGACATGAGGTATGGTTCGTGCCAGCCCTACACCACATGAATTGTGATAAGGGGCAGCCGAGCCCAGCTTGAGGTAGAGTTCCAGACCATGTTGTGCCAGACTAGGCACTTCTGAACCTGGCTAGACCCATTTGACACCACTAAACCAAGCAGATATTATGACCAAGCCAATTAGTGATGATAAGTTTGTATGGTGTAGAATCTCATATAACTTAGCAAGAATATAAGTAAGCATTAAATTGATAAGTGATGAAGGTGAATTTAAAGTGGGAAGATGTAATGTTAAATGATGCATTTATGTTGGTAGATAAAATTTCACCTTATCAGCATCCGAAATTCATTTGAGATTTCTAGTTTTTTTTTCTATAAAATATTATTTCTTTTCTTTTGAGATTCCTCCTAATCTCAAATCTTTTTTAGCTTGTATTTTAGTTATTATCGTATTTATTTTAATATTTTGAGGTTGAATTTTTAATTTTAAATTATTGATGCGGGTTTTATTTTTATAACTTGTAGACATCAAACCTTTTTTGATTTTTTTAACATTTTAAACATATATATAACATATATAATTATATATAACATAATATATATAGTTTTAAGCTATATATAACATACATATGTTTTAGAAATATAACACACACACCCACATATGTGTGTGTGTGTGTGTGTATAATATACACATTTTAGAATATATATACTTTAAAACATTTCAAACATATAACTATATAACATATATACATTAACTTTTTAATGTTTTAAGCACACACACACACACACACACACATAAAGATAATCCATACATATATTTTAGTTTTTATCATGTGTGTGTGTGTGTGTAAATGATATATTAAAAAACTATATATTATATCTAGTTTAAAACATTTATAGATGTTATATATATGTTTAAAATGTTAAAAAAAATTTAAAATATTTAACATATATATGTTATATATATCATTTTTTGAATGATATATTTTTTCATGAAGTGTTTTTCAAAAATATGTTATATATAACATATATAATTATATGTTATATATATATATATTACATTCTGAAAATAATATTTTTGGAAAGCGATTAAGTTTTCTTAATCTATTTCGTAATTGCACATAAAATTGAACCAAAATCTAATTTTTTTTTGTATTGGATATTTTTTATTAAAATTATTAAAAAATGTTCCTAAATGTAAATATTTTTGTTTGTGAAGCTAAAATATAATTTCATTTATTTGATGATTTAATCATACACAATAAAAAAGACGGGGTCTATGTCTGCGTCTGTTTGCCCACTCTTACCAGCCCAATCAACCCAATCTCAAGCTGCTTTTTCTTTCAGGTGAGGTTGGGTCAGAGCAAGATGACATGAATTGATGAATAATGATTTGCAAACTTATTGGGTGATTAAGGGCTTATTTGATAAAACTAAAAAAATTAAGTGCTGAAAAATTAAGTACTGAATTTTATAAGTGTTTAATTTGTATTAAAAAACTATTTGATAAATTAAAGATAATTGAATGCTGAATATAATAATTGTGTTTGATAACTTTAAATGCTGAATATTGAAAATGATATTTTTTACATTTTTACCCATATTATTAATGTAATTTAGTTTATTCAAATTAAATAGAATTTCTAATAAAATTTGATTTTTCAGTACTATTGTTAATTATTATTTATAAGAAATTTACTATAAAAATTTCCATAATTATATAATAAAGTCCAAAAAAACATAAAAATGTTTATTTAAAAAAAATTAATTTGCAACACATTAATTTGTTATTTCTTCTCTTAAATTAATCATCCAAATTTGATCAACTTGTACAGTTCTTCCTCCAACTTGTAGTAGACCCTCATTATCATTTTGAGATATTTTTGAATTTTCACCATAATCATTTTCACCATGCACTAAAAAAGTATCAGCAATATATAATTTCTGAATATAGTTATGTATAGCTACGCAAGTAATAACAATGTTTCTTTAAACTTAAAAAGGATATGGTGTCATCCTCTTTAGGATTGGAAAACAAGTTTTCAAAACACCAAAAGATCGCTCAATGATATTCCTCAAGATAGCATGTGCAAAATTTAATATCTCTTCTTTTGTATGAAAACAAACAACATTGCGAAAACTAGGAAATAATATCGTGCATTACGGTAAGGCACCATAAGCCTTCAAGTATGTGGATATGTAGCATTACAAAGATAATATTTATCTACAAAAAATATATAATTTTAAAATAATTTATTAATTTATTAAAAAAAATGAGAAGAGAATAATACTTACCTGTTAGAGGTATCAGAAATTATTTTCTGGATTATGCATAGTCTCTGATAAAACTCTTGAATCATGTGCTACGCCTTCCCATCCAACTCAAATAAATGTAAAAATTATATTGAAGTCACATATTACTAAAACATTTTGATAACATTCTCCTCTTCATCTTTCTCTATAAGGGACTTGTTTGTCATATGGTATTACAACATTAGCAAGAGTCTCGTCGAGTGCACCAATTGCACCTTATTCATTAAAAAAATATGAATATAACAATAATTATAACAAGAACATGAACACCAATAATAATAAACATGTAATTTTATTTATCTTGAACACTTCCCTTAATCATTGATGGGGATGAATTTCCATTGCTTCATTAATCGGGGTAGACACAATCATCTCTCTTTCGAAAAGAACATTACCTCTAGAATTTCATTAAAGTAATGATGTATGGTTTGAGTTGAATGATTGAATCTTCTTTTTGTAACATGATTTCTTATGTTGTTATTTAAAGTCCTAAAAAATATCGCCATTTTTTCTTCAACTTTGATGTAACGATTGTCTTTCAACCATTTTCTATTTTTGAAATGCTCACAAATACCCAAAAAAGCTTGCTTATTAATTCTTAGAATTTCAAGACAACGTGCTTGATTACTGTTTAAAATTTCTTGCACATATGCAAAACCTTTCAGTGCCGAGTTAGTATCTTGTCTTCTTCAAGTCACTTTTTCCTAATAATATTCTTGACTAGAATCAGTGTAGTGATTTTCAATATATTTGTTTGCTTTTCAGTTAACATCTTCTGACAATATTCAACATTTCAAAATAAATCAATACAAAAAAGATTAGACAATTAAAAGCAAAGTGAACCATAATATATTGCCAATAAAAGAAATAATGTCAATACAAACAAACATGCAGACAAAGTATGAAACTAACCCATAAAATAACATATGAAATTGCATTTGCTTTACCACAAAGAAGAAAAAAAAAACTAAAGTAATCCCAATTTTTTTTGCACCGGATCCAAGCGATTCTGATTGTCTATGGCTTTTGTGAAATCATCATCCATTATTCTCTGTGTGCTTTGCTTTCACAAAAAATGCTCGAAGCTACAAAGTACAATGTGTCATTCATATGTAAAGTTGCAATTTCATCCAATTTCTTATTACATTCTTCAATACTAGGTCTATCTGATTGCTCCAATGTACTTAGAACAGTTAGCAATTTTGCATCTAGATCTCCTTCTTCGGTTTTCTTTTGGTTCTTCCTTTTTGGCAAAGACTTTTTTTTTGATGATGAAGGGCTTGGTGAAGATTCAGGCTCTATATCCTTGTGTGTACAAGAATTCTCTATAATTTGATGAGTACTCGATGAAAATTGGTCGGCACCATTTTTAGGCAACCCCTGTCTAGATGAACCCCATGAATCTTGCCCGGTAGCTGTAATGCTATCAAATAGTGATCTCATCTCATCTGTAAATTGTAGCCCAGTATTTCAAAATTGATTTGCGTTTGGAATTTTCTGTTAAACAAATAATTATAATTAGGCAATAATAGTTGAATTAATAATTTCAAAAAAAAAAAACTAAAGAAATGAGTTATACCTTGATATACTCTTCCCACACTCTTCTGAAGTCTAGTCAACTGTACAAGTTACCAGATTATAGCCTTCGCCAGACTTTCCAATTAAATTCGACCACACCATGTATTTATGTTTTAAATAATTCCATTCGTTTTTCAATTGTTTTTGAGTGAAATTTAAAATTTTAATCTCTTTAAAGTCTTTTGAAATTTTATCCTATGATTCAACATGCAAGCTCCCACCCTTTTTTCCCAAAATATTTTTCTGGTCAAGACATAACTCTAAAAAAAGTTTAACTTGTATTGGGTCATTCCAACTTACTCTGATAGAATCAAAAGAAGTTATTCATACATAAGATAAGTAACAAAAAATTATTCAAAATATAATATTTCATCAAGTTAAATAATAGACAATAAATACAAAATTACATGCATAAACAAACAATACAATAACAAAACTCACATTAATGCATAAAATATAATATACAACTCATTTACATTTATAACCAACATTCATAAAACCACAAAATGTGATTAAATACATTACATAATAAAGAAAAAATAAGGACTTTGTATTAGAGAAGTAGGGATGAAATACATTAACCCACATAATGCAAATATACACGACATAATCACAAAACCAACATTGTGGATGAAAAAAAAAACATTGCACAATAATTTCACACAAAAAAAAATAATTTGGGAATCAATTTTCGCACCCAAACATAGAACACAAAACCTGAATTTTAAAAATAATTTGTGATTAATAATTTTCGCATAAAAATTAATTTGCATTCGGGATTATAACCTATAAGCATTCGGGAAATTGATGTATTGTGATAAATAAGAATTTGGTTTTGTTTTTTACAATTAAATTGTAATTCCTGAAAATATATCAATTTCACGAAGAACAAATCGAAAACAAAACATACCGATTCACAACATTAACATCATATACCCCTAATACAAAGTAAATCTCTAAATTATACATCAATAACATCAATTTTGCTCACCGAAAATTCATGCCGAAGTCACTCTCGAAACGAACAGAAGCTTGCGCGGGGAGAGAGAAATTGTGCGAGTTTCCGAAGACGACGATGGAAAACATCTCAATAAATTTTTAAAGGTCAATTTGATAATTTTGTTTTATCTCTAATTTTTAGTGACTTATAATGTTTTATCTCAATAAACATCTCAAGAAATTGCACGATAAGTAGTTATTGACTTAAAATATTTTTTAACATATTTTTACTTAAATTTTTAAATTTTTAGCTTTAAATATTTTTTTTTATAAAACGCCCATAAAATTTTAAATAATTGAAAATTTTAATTTTAATATAGCTGAATTTTTTAAGTGGAGTCAACCCTGCCCCCATGATAAAAAAAAAAAAATCCCCAGCAGCGTTCGAGTTTCGACCCCTCGCAAAGCACATTACCTCTCCGCTCTCCATTTTTCTTCTCGTAAAGTATATAACTTCTTGGCCTCAACCAGAAGAATCACGCCTACGGGGTGCATGCTTCATTCGGCATTCACCCTTCTGCCCGTGCACCATATCCGACACAGGTATTCACCCCCGGTCGAAGCACACCCACTAAGTGCAGGCTCCATTTGGAATTAACACATCTACCCGGCCACCCAAATTGCCACAAGCATTCTTGATTCACCCTCCGCTCGAAGCACTTTGAAGGGGCGCACTACGTTAACGCAGGCCTCCTACGCCAGTCCATCGCATATCTTCCTTATTCAACCAGCCACAAGCCAAGTTAGTATATTGTTAGCCTCCTTTTTAGCCTTTTTAGCTTGTTAATTTTTTTTTGGTTTCTAGTTTGCTGATTTTTTTAACCTAAAGGTGGATATTATATATTAATTGCGATTGAGTTTGGATCTTTGCAATTCTAGTTATTTTTTTGATGATTTTTTTTTTCTATAATATTTTAATAGATAAAATTTTTAATTTTATATATTAATGTTTAGTTAATGTTTAAACCAGATATTTGTAAATTTCATTATTATATGTACTGTCGTAGAATTAAAAGTTGTGTATTACGGGACTCTACCTCTGAAAGTCAAATTAAAAATTTTGTATTATGCAAATAAATAAAACGTTATTGTATAAATTTAAAAAAGGTTAGAGAAATTTCAAAAGAAACATAATAAGATCAAAGTACCAAAATTGAAAATCATTTTAAGTACAAATTAGCAAGTTGTGAAATATAAGTTGGAAAGTTATGTTAGCTTGTTTGGTAGCAATTTGAAAAAAAATATTATTTCTTAACTTGAAAAGGTTATAAATTTTTGAAAAAATTGCAACAATATGTATAATGTCAATTTTAATAAAAAAATAAAATATCATTATTGTATTATCAATTGAAAACATGCATATTATAAGAAGCAAGGGGTTATTCAATTTGTAAAGAAAAAAGTTTGAGGTGAAGGCGAAACTATATATTGTGTAACAAAGAATACTATGACTTTATAATTATGGACTAAGAAAGTTAATGAAATGACAATGAGAGTTGGTGGTGGTGATAATATAATGAACTTGAACAAGGATGATGACTAATAATGATATTTAAAATTTTTGAATTTCAGTGTTCATGACTTTATAAAGCACAAGATTCACCTTGATGCAATACTTGTGCCTTGCCTGAGGTGCCCCAATCATAATGCACATGTACTCGCATTGTTTAGGTTCTTTTTCTTTTAAATACAAATATATTTAATAGTTATTGATTTATGCTAATTGTACTTATAATATAAATTCTAATAAAATAATTTTTCTTATTACCATTTTAAATATATCAATATCATAAATCATAATGAGTATGTCTATATATCTCATATGATTAAGATTTGGTTGATCAAATTAAGAATCGTTTGAGATTTTTTTATGATAAATGAGTATCAAATAAATTAAAGGAAAAGTTCTGTAGATTATTTATTAGAATAATCATGTTTTGTAAAAATAAATGTATAATGACTAATAAATAATATATGAAAAGAATGAAGATAACATAAATAAGGATGATAAGGTGGATATATAATAAAATTAAGAAAAATAAAATTTAGAATAAAATTATTAAGATGAAGATTAAAATAACTCTGATAGATAATAAGATAAGAAAGAATCATCTGAGATGATTCGATCATGTCCAACATTGACTTCCTAGTGTACTGGTTAGAAAGAATTAAACTATTCACGTGGATAGAAATAAAAAAACTAGAAATAAATATAAGAAAAATTAAGTAGAAATTGTAAATACATATTTAACAAGTAAAAAGTTAAGAATAAATGTTATTTTTAATAAAGTGGATTAAAAATGTATGATCTATGCAGTTAATCCAAAATAATTGAGATAATATTTAGTTGATGATGATTATGACTTTATAGAAGAGAATACTTAATATATGAGATGTTCTATTCTAAGTTAGAAATTATTTATAAGAAATCTCATGTGTTTTTTTTAATTAGAGAATTTATTTTTCTTATTGTTTGATATGATGTTAGAGCGAATAATACATGTCACATCATGAAGAGAGATACTAAACAAAATAATTTCTCTTAAAAATTTTGGGAGATAAATTATATAAATTATCTATATGATGTATAATGAGATATAATAAAATTTATCAAAAAAAAAATATTTGATTGATAATATTATTTGTTATTATAATTATATATTTTTTAAAAGTATTTTAGAATATTCCTACTAAAAATGAATGTATGAGTCATTTTAATTAAATATATTTTTTTACAATCATTTTTTATGGAGGTGTGTTAGTAAATGACGTTTGATATATAATCATATGATAGATGTAGTAAATATTGTGTTCATTAGATATATATTCTAAGTTATTATTTTTATTATTATTTTTGTAATTTAAATGAAATGATTAAAAAATAAAAAAATTGATCTCAATTAAAAAATAATCAACTAATTAAAATATGAATACTCATCGATAAAATAATTAGTTTAGATCAATTTTTATCATATTATTTGTCTCATTCAAATTAAATTTTATACTTGCATTTTATCTCAAGTCATATATATATATATATATATATATATATATATATATTAGATTTTTATACGTTTGAATGTATTAGATTGAATGTGTTTTATTGACTTAAGTTAGGTACATAAGATATATAATTATTATATATTTTCCTTACTGATATATCTTTTAGTTTAGTATAAAGATCTCTAATATTAGAGTTAACATTCTTAGCTTGACTAATGAGGAATAATCATGTTGATAATGAATAAGTAATAAATTAAAAATACTCGAGTACATAATGAAAGATCATATTATAGAAATTAAAGCATACAATTTAGTCAAAGATAATATTATGTAAAATAATAAAATAATATTAGAGATAAAATAATTCCTATTTAGTCTTAAAGGAAGTCATATAATTATGTAAAATAATATTAGTCAAAGATAAAATAAAATCACCTAAAGAAGATAATAGGATAACCATGAATAAAGAGAACTCATAATAAAATAAATATTAAGTTGAATATTTTATAATCAAGAGCTTTTGATGTATTGCCTTTGACTATAATAACATTTAGGAAATAAGAAAAAATGATGAATAAGAAATGATCATCTATAATGTGATTATTAGTTTCTAAGTGTATAATTCAAAAGTCGAAAGTAGGAAGATTAGTCACAATGATTGTAGTATGCAAGGAGTGAAAAATATCTACTTCTGTCTTACTCACATGTTATGAGACATTTTTTATATTTTTCATTAGTAAGGATCATATAGGAAGAACTTTGAAGGCTCATGTATGACTCAAATAGTTAATTTATTATCGTCAACAATTTGTAATGCTTTATCTCCTTTTTAAAAAATAAAATTTTTATCATAGATATGAAGTGTACTTTAGGTGAGCTTAAAGCCGTGGCCCCATGATGCTTAGGCAAAAGTGCCTCACCTCCAGTGAGGCATGATGATTTTTGAAAAATACATGATGTGCCAGATAGTCTATCACATGCATGCCTCGCCTTTGGAAAAAGGTGTGCTTGCTCATTCCATAAATGAGTATTGATAGCTCATTCATATATATATATATATATATATATATATATATAAATATTTGTTTATATGTGTACTTATATATTTATTGATGTATACATGTATAAATCTATGTGTATATATATGTGTGTGTTTGTATACATATACTTACATCTATATGTGTGTGTGTGTATATATATATATATATGCATACATATGTATGGATATATTAGTGTTTAAAAAAACATAAACGAGGCATGTCTTGGGGTGCACCTCAGGGCAAGGTATGCACAAAATGCCTCGAGGCGTATGAAAAAAGGCAACATACTTGATAGGCATACGCCTTAGGGGTGTATTCAATAAAATAAATATAAAGTTTTCGTAAACTCTAAATAGTGCCGATTTATTTTTTGGTGCTGCACGAAAATTTTGATGTCGAAATTGATGCTAAATCTGACTCTGACTCTTCTTATTCGAAATTCTTGATTTTTTGGCATTACTTCATATAATCCGACTCCTATGCCATATAATATTGATTTTGTCGGCATTGCTCCATAAATATATTTTTAATTATTTATATATAAAGTTATATTTATAGTTATACATAATTACATATAGTTATACATAGTAATAGTATATATAATTGTAAATACTTATCTAGTTAAATATAAATAACAATAAATATTTATAAAAATAGTTACTTAGTTATATATAGTTATACATATAATTACAAATAGTTATATATAGTAAAACATACAAGTATTCAAATAATTATACATATAATATATGTAGATATAAAGATAGTTGTATATTAATGTATTTTGTATATAATTATAAATAGTTATATATAGTTAAATATGTGGTTATGTTTATGTATAGTATAAAAAATAATAATATATAAAATTATTTTTTTGTTTTTATTTATGTTATTTTATTTTATATATTTTAAAATATTAATTAATTATATATTGTAATACTCAAAAAGTTTATATCTCAACGTCTCGATGCTTATGTACTGTCTCACGAACATAAAAAAGTTTTGCCTTATATTTTTATCTTTTACATATTTGAGTTACATATATATATATATATATGCATTTGTATATACATATATACATAAGTATGTATGTGTATATACATATTTGTATGTGCACATGTATATATATATATGTATGTATACCTATTTACATATATATGTTAATATGTATAACTATGTACATATATATGTATTTATATATGTACATATTTATGTATTTTATGTATGTACATATGTATGTATTTATGTATATACAAATGCATATATGTATATATATATTTGTATGTATACATATGTATATATATATGTATACACATGTTCATATCTATACGTATATATATATATATATATATATATATATATATCTATTTCCATATATATACACATATGTTTATATATACATTTACATATACATATTATATTGGATTATTAAAATTTTATTATTTTATTTTCGAATTTTGATTGCTTGTATTGATGGAGAATATTATTAATATTTTATTTTTATATATGTTGTATTTAATTTGATTGTATTTTATAATAAATAAAAATAATAGATAATATTTAGTGAAATATTTAATTTTATATATGTTAGATAAAATGTACTTAAAAAAATGTCTTAATTGTATTTTGTATGGTGGTATCTCAAGATCCTAGAAGATTTTTATGTCTTATCATGTCTGCATCTTAAGTAATTATGCTCTTAATTACCTTATATGGTATGATCATTCTTTCTCTAGTATGTGTGTTGTATTGAAACTCTTTTGACTTTGTCTATATTATGATTGGTACTCCCTCTTTATTAATACATGTTGAATGACATTTGCCTAGTAGGTCGCATTCTATCTTGTATATATTAAATTGTGTGGTGTTGCATCTTCAATCTAGTTGAAAACTCTAGATAACACAAGTTGAATGTGATATTCTATAAAACTATTAGGTAGTGAGTATAAAAAACCATATTAAGGAGTTGTTCTATATATTTTTCTCTTAGGCATATCAATTTCTATTGGGAATATCGCTCCTTGTTAGGTTGTTAACTGTGTGAAATAGATAAAGTGAAAGATGACTTATTTAGGCTCTCTAGGCTTCTCTAGTCTTGATCCCATGAGTCATGAAATAGTGTTATATATATGCAATATGTGGGATGAGTATAATGATATTGCTAACTCATATAATATATCAAATATTTTGCAAGATGAAAAAATAAAAGGCAACTTTATCTTGATTCCTGAAAGATTATTGCAAGGTAATTAATAGCCAGGAGTCCATCTATAATTATTTCTATTGTCATATCATTAGGAAACTTTTATGTTAGGTGTTCTATTTTTTTCTGACCAAAAATATTGTTTGAACTTTTATAACCATTAGCATATAATTCATGTGCCCAAGTTGTCTTAAAGTTATAATCAAGATTTTGATTTATGCCATTAGTCAAAATATCTATAACAATGTAATATTATTTTTTTTTCTATTACTACTAACAAACATTATTTATTGTGCAAAATGTATTGTGCACAAAAACATACTTCACACACTTACATTATTTGTGCATTTTATGCTCACTACACAAGACACACACACACACACACGCACTCCACCAATCACATCTGCACTTCACGCACCATATCTTACTCTCCACACAAAATAATGCATGATGTTGAGGTGTATGTGCAACATTCATTTGAATTCTAGATAAAAGGTTAATCTTACTAATTATGTGTGTCTTAATTTATGAGAGATATTATATTATTATAAAATAAGAATTATATAAAACTTATTTATTTATTTATTAGCAGATCAAATATGATTTATTTAATCAATAGAGTTTTTGATTTTTATGATAAATTTGCTTAGTCATAGTTCTTAACATACTGAAATATATAAAGAAATATGAGTCTTAAGATTTCTTTTGGTGATCACAAGCATCTATATTTATTTGGATATTAAGATTTGAGTTGAATATCAACTTGTATTGCGAGGGTTACTATATTTTTTTTTATTTTTTTTAAGATAATATTGTTTCATGAAAAGAATACGATATAGATAATTATTTTGATATTTAATATAGATATATAATCTATGGTGATTTTGATAATTATTTGTAATTTGGATCTTATACTTTATTGAAGAGATTATGTATCCTTTTACTTTTATAGTTATTTTATATTGTAATAGTTACTAAATAAGGTGTATAGACTCAAATTTAATATTTCATGAGTAGATGAAGTATATAGAGATAGTTCGATTCTTAATTAGAGAAAAAATATATGAAAAGACTATTATTATAATATTTATATTTTTATGGCATATTAGTCACTTGACATCTTCATGAAGACCTTGAAAAACTATTAATTTACTTTTTTTTTCAAAGTTTGATGCTTAGAATATTCACACACTAATTGGTAACAATCAATTGAGTATTACATTATTATATTTATTTATTATTTTATTGTTTTTTATTTTTTTATTTTGTGGACTAGATCAACCAACATGTAGGCTACCTAATACAATTTATTATTTATATTATGTTTTTGAGTGTTTTTATTAATTAGAGAATTTATTTTTATTATTTTTCTACACAAATAATTGTTATAGATAATAATAAAATATAATAATATAATGCAAATATCAGTAAAATATATTGAAATATAAATGATGAAAAATATTACTTATTCTTTAATTTTACAAAAATATTATATATGATATCGATATGATTTTCATACAATGTTTATTGGTATCTAACGGGTCATGCTGTGTTGGTATGATATGTTTATGTTTAGCTCAGTCATGTCATTGTGCTTGGTACAACATGACTACCAAACATCAAGCTTGGCATGGCCTAGTTGGCCCATAACTATGCTTGGTTATGCCTAGCCGTGCTAGACCTTGCTGATGCATGCTGATGCATGCTGATTCATGCTGGTTCATGCTGGTTTGTGTTAGAATTGGATCGTGTCAATTTTGGACTTTTGTTTTGATTTTTTTTTTGAGTAGAAGATAAAAATTCAAATAAAATTTAAAATATTTTTATATTTTATTTTTTTTAATATTTATTAAAAATATTTCACTTATAAAAATTTAAATAAAATGAATAATTAAAAAATTGATATTCATAATTCTATTTGTCTTAAATAAAAAATTCATTTAATTTCATAATCAAAAATAAAATATGATTTTTACACCGATACATATTTATAACATATAATGATATGAAACATAATTCATAAGATAATAAATGTAATAATCAATAGTGCATAAATCATAATAGTATAGACAAATGGAAGAAATAAAAAAATAATGATAATTATATAAAAAAAAATCAAAAATCATATGACAACATGGGTCATTAATTAGTGTCTGTGATATGGTATTGCGAATGCAAATATAGATCATCATTATGTATGTGTTTGAATAAATCACTATTGGTGGTCTCAATATTCTTAATCTACATATCTAATGAATCATCATCTATTGTGTCTTATTTTGAATATTTAATATCGAATTTTTTCAATCCTTCATGCGTACAAGTATTTCTATGATGTTTAGTTATGGTTATAATCTCCTATCTAAAATAAAATTGATTGTTATATAAAAAATAGACTTTGATGTTATGCTAGATACCGGAGAGGTTATTAGGTCATGTATCATTTTTGATAGATGAGTAATTTTTATTATCATATAATAGGATAGATGAGTAATTAATGTCAAAGTATTGAAGTAGCTTGCTTTTATTTAAAGGACCATTACATCTTTTATTCCTGACTAATTGAATGAAGAAAACATTAATTTTGGTAAGTTAAAATAATTTTTATTTTTTTTACCTTAATTTTATGATTCATACAGACAATCAAGCAATACATAATTGGAATGAATTAGTATTTTAAATATTTGGTTTTTATCTCAATTATCTTGATACTAAATGCATGGTGGGTTCTATACTTGTTAAATATGCTATGAATATTATATATGCACTCATGTACAATGCAAGTAGTGAGAGCATATATAGAAGAATATATATTCGTTATATCATAAAATATCATATGGAATTTCATAAAAGAAATTATTGTATTATAGTTTAAATTATTAATAATATGTTCGTTATATATTCGCTATGCTCCCAAGTGTAATATATTGGTAGTTTACATATGATTCTAACATAAGATAAGTATAATTTCATAACTATCTCATAACTGTTTGATTTTTTTTTCTTTTTAGGCTCACATGCAAATAGAGATTGCTAAAATCATGTTGTTATTATTCCTCCTAAAATATTTTAATGAATTTCTTATTTTTTTTAATATATGAAAAATAATTTTTATTCTCATTTATACTTTTAGATTAATAATGTGATATATACACCTAACATAAAAATCTCACTTGTCTATAATAGTATTAAGAAATATACTAATAGCAATTTTGTTATTAGAAGAATTATTGAAAAATAATATTAAATATTTTATTCTGAATATTATATTTTTAAAAAATTTTTATCATACACTCATGTATGGAAATGACCATTATTGGAGGATCTCAAGGAATTAAAAAATTTTTTTATTAAGTTTTTATTTTGAATTTACATAGTTGATGGTGTGACATGTGAATGATATATTGTTGCAATTAGTTTAGATATTGAGATGTCATATATATCACTGTACTATATTTATTAAATTTATTAATTATTAATTATTAATTTATAATATTTTATTATATTATTTTTATTTGTGGAACTAAAAATCTTATAATAAATAAGCTAAAAGTAGGTCTGCATAATACTAATTATTATAAAATCTTTTGAAAATTTAATCGGAAGATTTATGATCGTAATTAGTTTAATAATGTCATTCCTCTCAAAAAAAGCCATTAACAACACATTGGGGCTTAGCACTTCACCGGGAATTTATTGTGATATATAAAATGAATCAACTAAGTTGAATTAGATAAAACTTGAAATACTCAACTATTTAGTTGAGTTTGTGCATCGATCGACATTCTTTGTAAGGTGGTTAGTAACACACACACACACACACATATATATATATCTTTTGAATATATATATATATATATATATATATATATATATATCTCTTTGAATATATATATATATATATTATATTAATTTTTCTTTGATATCACTAAATTTTTTATTTTTTATTATTTTGAAGCGAGTTCATATTACTTGAGTTAGTATAGTTTTTGTTTTTTAGGTGGCAAATGAGTTTGGGTTGATGTCTCTAAAAAAAATATAGATTCAGCCTCTCATTTTTGGTGGGGTTATTATTTATAATCATGTTAAGTTTAAATTCATCATCGTTATATTTTTTATTTTTATTTTTAAATATTTCTATTTTATTAATAAAACTAATTAAAATCTTATTAAAAAATAAAAATATATATATATCATAATTATTTTATCGTAGAATATTTTTCTTTCTGTTATACCATTTTGACCTCAACTTAGAATTCATGTTGTAATTTGCAGGTTATACCATGTATGTCTTATATATAAATTAAATATTAAAATAATTAAAAAATTACAAAAAAATAATGAAACTTTGGAGGTGGAGAGAGAGGAGAGAAAGTCTGAGGAGAAGAGAAAAAATATTCAGAAAAAATGAGAATAAAATTTTTTAATTTTATAATCTCTATTTATAGAGAATTTTTATCATGAATAAATATTGTTTTTTTTTTAAATTTTGTTATATTTTTTTAGGCTAAAAATCTGGCAGTTATTGTTTTTTTAAAAATTATTTTTTTAAGGCAGTGGCATTGATAGAACTTGCTTGTCGTTGTTGCTGTCAATGCCCTTTGCATGAAAATGAAATGTGTAGGCCATGTAAGCTGAACCTAGCCTACATGCATGTTTTTTTTAAACTCGGCCCTGGTGATTACCTGGTGGGGTGTGCCCTTGATCCATGACTCACTCGTGTTTGATCATGGGTCACCTTGTTGGTGGACTGTGCAATCGGGCTACGCACGGTGGCCTTGCCTAGCCCTCCACAAGGCATGACCGGCTCTAGTACGATATGAGTTGTGCCTCGGGCTGGCATGATTAGGTCCAAGTATGGTTGTAGATCGTGTTGGCGCTGGCATTACCAATTTAGGTCGTGCCTCATACCATGCTCAGGCCGTCTGACCCACTTGACACCTATAATAATATTATATTATTATGAAACATCCATATCATGATCTTTGTTTATAAAAGAAAGTGAAGACATGGTCATGAAATTAGAAGGCATTCCTCTTTAGATAGGCATGTTGCATGATGTTTCACTAACTATTGTATGAAGTGTTGTCCTCTACTTTGGTACATATGACAATATTTCTTGTAAGTGTATTATTGGCTACTATAAATTTGTAAAAATTTTAAAATTATTATAGGCATTATATTTTTATCTTTGTATTTTTTTTGTCATTTATTTATTTCTGATGAAAGCACCCAAATTATAAGTTATCTAAATCATTATTTTTACTTATTTTTTAAGGGTAGGTAGCTTATTATGAGTTTGTATGATTATTATGTCTATTTCTTTTTATTATATTTGTATTTTATATTTATATGGTATTAGAGCTTCATTCCATTCCTATCTACAGGATGTGTCATCAGATGTTAAGAGAAGATGCTTGTATGTGACACATCAAAGTTTTGGCCACTTCCATATGGTGTCAATTTGTACACATTAAAGTCATCCATGACATCATCATTAGGAACCTGATAGGAGCAACAAAATCACTTTGGAGTTTTGCACACTGTGAAAATCTTTCCCATATAAAGCATCAAGGTTCAAATTTTAATGAGCTGTGGAAAGTGGGATGATGTGTGAAAAAAATGTCCGCCACTTTTATGAAGGTGATTGACCACTCGGCCATGACTATAGTACCATTTCATTTGGTGCAAGGATGAATTGTGAATTTGTATTTGGAAAGGGAATGCTGCATGCATACGAGATGAAGTATGAGAATTAGATATTAAGCGATGAATTGATTGGTGATAGGGAATAACAATATGGGAACAAGGAGAATTATGACAACACTACTTCCATGAGGAGAGCAAGAAGGATAGGAGATAGAGAATCTTTCATATACTGCACATACTATATGAAAAATGGTATATCCAAAAAAATGTTTCATATACATATAACAATACTATAAGTTATAGAAAGATACATGTCAACAACTAAATCTATTCATGGACCGTCAAAGACTTCCATCACAATGATCATTATTGGAAAGGAAAATGTGGACTTTCTCATAAATAATATATTTGTAGATGCTTTTCATTATTCTAGTACTATAACTTTTACTATTTTTTTTCTACTCTGAACTTTTAGATAATTATTTTAGGAGTAAATAATCATATCATAGGTAATTATTTATTATTTATTATTTTTATTATTTGTTCTCTTAATGTTATTATAATTAATAATAAAATAATTAAAACTTTTGGATATGATGATATTTATTATGATATTTTATTTCTATCTTAAGTTTTTATTTATTTATTTATTTATTTATGAATAATTGTATAATTTATTGTTATAATTTGTTTTACTAAACAGCTCAATATTAATATAATATTTTTCATTAACAAACACACAAGATTTTTGGTTCTGAGCTAGGTGATTTGTTGGCATTTTTTTTACTATTAGAATTTTTTAAGTACTTTAGTGTTATTGATTATTTATTTATTTTTGAGTTGATCATTTATCTCTATCAAACTGTAAAATTTGGAGCATAGTATAAAAAATATTTTAAAATTTGATTATGAGGTTTATTAAATAGTAAATCATATTAAAATTCTTTATTTTGTTTATTTGATTTTACTTACTAACAATTTTTTTAATCTGTTTGATTCAAATAATTATAGACATAATATAGTTGAGATATGAGAAAATTTGAGATATTTTATAATTTTTATTAATATTTCTATTTGTTATATTTTTAAATTATTTAATAAAATAATTAAAAATTAATTTAATAAAATTTAAAAATTATAAGAAATAATAATAATACACACACACACACACACACACATATATATATATATATATTATTTTTAATAATTTTTAATAATTACTATATTGATCATGTAATAATCAACCTGATTTCTAGTACCAATATACTCAATAAAATAAGATTGTTAAATCATATTATTCAAAAGGTTAATATTTACAAGAACATATATTTTATAATTTTATTAGAATAAAATCATTCATCATGATATTTAGAGAAAATATTTGAGTTTATTAATATTTTTTATTTATAGTAATTTTTAAGAAAATTTTTTAATCATTGTAATGCTTAACTTATTTTTTTAGAAGTGATAATTATTGTTAGATTATATTATTAATATTATCGAGATTGATCATATAAATTTTAATTTTACAAATAATATAATTTTTTTACATTCACAGAAATTGAACTCATTAATGTTCTATTTTATTATTTTTTATCCAAGTTTTTAATAAGTTTTTAAATTTTTTTATTAATTTGTTAATCTATTTTTTTAATTGAAGATACTATATTAAGATTAGTACTCATATTTTATGTTGAAAAACAATAATTTATTCCAACAAAAAGAGTTTTTTGATTGACTTTGTTGATCATTTTTTATCATGATTGAATTATGTTCTTTTCATTTTATTATTTTGATTAATATTTTCTTGAGTATTTGTTCAAACTATGTATTGTGTTTGATTTTATATATTTAATTTTATAAGGTAGAATTTGAAATTGTTTCTTTTATTTATTATGACTTATAATTTTTTTGTTCATTTTTCACATTTTAAAAATATTTTTTGGTAATTATTATGATAATAAGTAAGAAAGTATTTATTTGATATGATGAGAATAATTACTTCAAAGGAATAAAAGTTTCTCTCATGAAATACAAAAAATTGGATTTGAGTTGGAAGGATTTTTTTATTTAATTTTTTTAACACTAGTATTACTTTTTATTTTGTAGTAATGGTTGTATAAATGTAAAATTTAAAAATGTTGAAAATAGATGACGAAGCATGTTTGTGTTGTGTAAGGAAGTCTTAATTATTTGATACACATGCTAAATTGTGTGATATTTGTAGTGTTTATCATTTTGTTGGATTTTCTAAAGTTTTTTCTAACACATATAGTATACATGTTTTCTATAAAACTAATCAACACTAAGTGACATTATGTGTAGACTCCATGTTTGTTTAGAGAAATTTCTTGTTAGAATGTTCTAAGTGACATTAGTGTTTATCATTCAATCTTACATAAGAATGTTCTAAAAATACAAAATGTTTTGTATTAAACTTTGTGTTGAGCTTTTTTCTGGTTAGAATGTGTTTGAACAAAATTTATTCTACAAAAGTTGGTAATATTTTTCTTTTATTCAAGAAGTGAAGTCAAATAAACTGAATGTAATGTGTTTCAGAAATAATCTAGAACTTTCATGCTTTCTTGTTCGAATGAATTTAAATGAGATAATTTTAGAAGTAACTTGAAAATCTTTGATATGCTTCATTGAATGAGTTAAAATGATATAAGTTTTAAAATTTGTCTGAAATATCTTTTCTATTTTGTTTGAATTGATTCAAATAAGGTGTTCACTAAATGTTTAGAATATGTTATTTTATCAATTAATTCGAATGTGCATGAGTGAACTGGTTGCAAGGTTGTTTCAAAAAAGTTTTGAAGTTAATTTACTTGAACATTCCTTAGTGAGACATGTTAGTTTGCTAACCTGGTTTATTTACTAAGTGAAGCTACAAATAAGATTTTATTCATTTTTAGTTGAGATTGAATTCGTTGAGTGTTGTTGTAAATGTGCAGTTTTTTGTTTTTTTAGGGAATAAAGCTTAGATTATTTACTTGGGAGATTTTCTACTCAGAGTTGAAAAAAAAGATCTTGAATATTCTAAACTCATTTCTGAATGTGTTTGAATGGACTAGTCATACTTCCACTATGCTTGATTGTGCCATAATGTTTGTTTATTATCCACGTTTTGTTATGAATTTGTTTTGCATGTTATAATTTGGGTGTATGGATTCTGTATTCCAATATAATTCTTAGAATTTATCTTGGTCTTGGCACATGCCTAATTGCATGTTGGCCACAATGGCCCATCCGGGCCATTGTGGCATGTTAGGTTCGGTTATTTTGGAACATACCGGCATGAATTGGCCTATGGGCATTATTGTTACCTGGCCCAACAATGCCTAAACTAGGCTAGTCTGCATGATGCAAAGTTTGATCACAACTATCTTGTGTTTGAACCAGGTGAGCCAGGCGCCCTTGCTAGGCTCCATGTTGCCTGGCTCATCCACAAGGTCCAAGGCTGAGGCACTGGACTTATAGGATGCAGTTTTTCTGCAGACTACACTGCACTACCACCACAGTGCCCAGTGGTGGTGTGATAGTATACCACAGCATGCGCGCGCGCGCACACACACACACACACATAACTAATTATAAAATGTGAAATTTAAAATAATGAATTTAAAAAAAGATTAAATAAATAATGTTAAAACTATTTTTTTAATTTGAAATTAGAAGTTAATCAAAAATATATTACATAATAACATAAATGATGAATATACACATTGTTGCCACTTAAAAAATAAAACATGATAAATGGTAAAATTGTAAAGTGATAAAAACTAAAGAATCACTTTATGTTATTTTCATTAGTTCTAATTTTAACATTTTAAAGTTTCATTATGTACATAATTATCTAAATTTTATTATAGTATATTAACTTGATGTTGATTAACAATTTGTATATTTTCTCAATTCATTAAGTATGATAAAATTTCTATAATATTTAATTTTAGTTTGATTTTATTATCTTAAACAAAATTCATTATCATAGAAAAATAGACTCTTATATTATGATAGATAACAGATTGATTAATGAATCATATGTCATTTTAGATAATATAAAAAGTATAAATTCGTATAATTTTTATTAAATAAATGTGTTAATTTGTTATATGATTATGAGATAAGATAAGATAATAATTATTATTTAAATATTTTGATAGTTCATATTTATTTTATAGATCACTTTGTTGACATACTATAATTATCATACTTAATTTTGTAATATTTAAATAATTTTTATAATTATTTATAAATTTTATTCTCTAGTTTTTGTAGTTGGTTAATGTAATTGAATATATATTCATTATATTTTTATTTCTTCGATTATAATTTTATGATTTATATAGATAGTTAAGTAATAAAAAGATGAAATAAAAATTTAATATTTTAAATATTTCTTTTCTTTTTAATAGTCATATTATCAATCTATGATATTTTTTTTTATTTTATAATTTTATCCTTTATATTAGTAAAATATACTACTCATATTGCATATGTAATTAAGTGCAATGTGGGATGTAAGAGCAAATACAAATAAATACAAGTTGTATCATAAAATTTTTTTAATAAGTTAAAAAAAAATTATTTTTATAATCTAATTCATTAATTATTATTTTATTAGTTATAGATATAACTTTGTGATAACTAACATATGAATTTAATATCAGATATGTTGAATTTCAATGGTATCTGATATTTATTGGGAACTTTTTTTTATATCAAATGACATATATGTATGGTAAATATTTATAATTTGTTAGATATCATAATATATTTTGATATATTTTTATTGATGATAATATTATTTTTAGGCATACTTATATTATTAGATTTATTATGTGACGGATATATATATATTTATATATAACATAAAAATCTCAATCATGAGATCTCTAATAATTTATATAAATATATTCACGATACTATTATTGAGATTATTATCAAATATTATAGTATAAATTTTATTATGTATTTTGTATTATGTATAAATTTTTAAAAGACTTGTATATGGTATGATTCTCATAAGGATAATATTTTATAAAATCTTAATATTTTTTATCTAGTCTCTACTTAAATTTATTAATTATTAATAATATCTTCATGATTAATACATATATTAAATATCATTGATACTACTATTTTTAATTGTATTAGTTATTAATTATTTATAAAATTTATAATTTTTTATTAAATCAGTCATATGTATTAATTTAAGGATCTTATTATAAGTTAGTTGGATGTATTTATGTATACATAGAGCTAGTCTTGAATTATTTACAAATTAAAGTAGAAAATATATACCAATAATCAATTTAGTAATTTATTCTCTAGTAATTTTTATGGTTAAGGAAAAATATTACTAAATTAGAAGTTGATCTAAATTTAATAATTTTATTACCAAGTAGAGTTGTCTTAATGTTCAATATATTATATTTTATAGTATATTATTTGATCTATCTTCTAAGATATCAAGTATTATTGAGTTTTATAGTTATCAATTTTTTTATAATATTTAAATTTGGCTGAATTTTTGGAAAATTTTCTTATATTTATTTTTTTAATTATGTTAATATAATTTCAAATTTTTTAATAAAGATAAAATAATAATTGTCGTTTAAAGTATCTTGATAGTTCATATATATTCGATGGATTGTTTAATTGTTTATCTAGTTAACTATATAAAAAAGTTATTTTTTTAAATATGATATCAATTTTTATATTTGGAAACTCATAATTATTATATTAAATTTTGTAATATTAAAATAAGTTTTATAAGTATTCATATATTTTATTTTTTGGTTCTTGTAGCTAGTTTGTGTAATTAGATATATATTTTATTATATTATTTTTTTCAATTTTAATTTTATAATCTATATAGATAATTAAGCAATAAAGAGATAAAATAGTAATCTAATATTTTAATTATTATTTTTTATTTAAATACTCTTGTCACAAAAATATGAATATTCTTTATATTAGTTAAATATATTATTAATATTACATATACACTTAAGTACACTGCAAGATGTGAGGGTATGCAAATAAATATAAGTTTCTTTTCATAAATTTTTTTAATAGTTTTTAAAAAGATTTTTTTTAATTTGATTTATTAATTATTATTTTTTTAGTTTTATTTTTAATAAAATCATATATAATTTGGTGATAACTAACATATGAACTCAATATTAGATATATTGAATTTCATTTGTGCCTGATATTTAATGAGAACTTTTTTTTATACCTACTGACTGACATATATTGTAGGAAAATTTATATAGGCTCACACACATAAATACACACTTATATATATATATATGTGTGTGTGTGTGTGCGTGTGTGTTTCCGTGTGAGTATGTTTATATGTATACATACACATTCACATACACATAAATATATGTGTGTGTGTACATAAATATATATATATAAATATATATATTTATGGTTATGTATACTTATATATATGTGTATGTTTGTCAATTATATATATATGTTTATATTTCTAAATATATTTATGTATATTTATATAAGTGTTTTTATTTATTTTATTTATATATAATTATTTTGATTTTTTTCTCATGTGTTCGGTTTTGGCAAGTGGAGAATATGGGTTCAAATATCACCATACCTTTATATAATATTAATTGATTTTTTGGTTTCTAACAATAGTTTTTAAATAAATTAAATGATATTTTTTTAAATTATCGAAGGGTAAATTTGGCTTAATGACTTTTAATATACTAAAATTTAATTATTTTAGAATTTTGCATAATTATTTTTTATTTATGAAAAGTTTGATGTACTAAAATATAAATATTGTGTGTTTGGTGTACTAAAACACAAATATTTTTATATTTGATGCATTAAAATATAAATCTTTCTATATTATAAAAATTGTATAATTTATTAGATGTTATTATATATTAATGTATTTTTATTGATGCTAAAAATATTTTTTTATACTTTCGGACTTGCATATATTATAAAATTTTTATAATTAATTAGATGTCTTAATATATTTTTATTGATGATACAAATTTTTTTAGGCATACATATACTATAAGATTTATTATGTGACACACACACACACATATTTAACATGAAAAACTTCAATCATGGGATCTTCTCTAATGATTCTTATTAATATACTCACAATAATATTATTATTAAATGTAGTATCAAATATATTATATATCTTATTACATATTTTGTATTTCATAAACATCCTCAAAAGACTCATATATGATATTATCATCATGTGGATGGATGATTTAATGAAATCATAATATTTATTTATTTAGTACATCATTTAAAATCAACAAAGTGAGAAGTGATGTATGCAAAAAAATATTATCATAATTAGTTTATATATTTAATATAATTAATACAATGTAAATATATTTTTAAAATTTATTAATTATTAAATATTTTTAAAATTTATAATTTTTTATTAAGTTAGTCGTACTTTTCAAATTAAGAATCCTATGATAAGTTAGTTGGATATCTTTATACATATAAGGAACTAAATTTGAATCTTGTGCAAAATAAAGTAAAAGACCCATACAAACGATTAATTAAGGTTCTTACAATAATTCAATTGCCAAGCAGTGTTGTCTTACTGTCAAATACATAATTTTTTTTAGTATATTATTGGACATGTCTCACAAAGTGTCAAGTTTTACTATGCGTTTTGTAATTATCAATTTTTATAATATTTAAATTGGGTTGATTTTTTTTAATTTTTCTAATATATTTATTTTTAACTATGTTGAAATAATTTCAAACTGATATATTCATTTACGTAATATAGGTTTTTTAGAAGCTTAGGTTAACTTATGATTGTGAGACAAATAAGTTTCTAATCTTTTGGTCGAGTTCTTAATATATTTATAAAACTCATCTATAATATTAATTTCATTTTTATGATAATTACTAATTGATATTTTTTAAAGAGTTTGGAGTAGAAGAGAATTTTTTAAATTATATATTCTTTTAAATACAAAAAAAATAAATAGTAAATATGTATCTTATAAATTTATAAACCTATTATCTTGTAAATTGATGAAAATAATATTGTACAATGTTATATTCTAATTGAACTTAAAGTAGAAAACTTTGAATTTTTTAGAATATTACAATAAGAGAGAGAAGATGATAATTTTAAATAAAGGTGAAGAATGAACAATATTAAATATTTATTTATAATTTTTTTTAAAATTATATTTTTTAATATTTTATTTGAATCTAATTTTAATGTTTATTGGATTATGTCCATGACCATTAGATTTAAAATCCAACAGCTAGGTGTGCTTCCACGTGTCAATAAAAAAAATTTGATCTATCACGTGCTCATGCGCATGATAGGCAAGCTATGTAATCATGATGCAATGACTTAGTATGTATTAACTATGTAAGTTATTTCTTGTCGTAGAAAATTTTTATCATTTATTTTATATTTTTAAGTATTATGTATTTTATTTATTATTTTTTTTTGAAAAGGAAAAGATATGGCATGTTATCAAATATGTGTCTAGTAATTATTTTAGTATTAAAAAAAATGTAAATGTTATTTTCTAAGATAAAAAAAAATTGTTTGTTTGATGTGTTTTTTTTTTAATTTAATTTTTTTTTCAAAACTTTATTTTCGAATGGTGCATTATGTTCATTTGGAGCTATATTAGTAATTCTAATTGTGTATTATATGATTTTTACTACTTATTATCTCTTGAGTTTCATTTTTGGGAGATGTGCTTAGAAGATTCTCAATTTGATTCAATTGGCTTGTAGGGAGTAGAGGATGATGATTATCATCTTATTAGTCCATGACAAAAGTATCTTCATCGCATGTTGATCCAATAACTAATGTTTCCTTGACATTTAGATTATTTGTTGCAAGGAGCCATAATATTAGTTTTTATGCTATCTTATTTCTAAGGTGCTATCTTGTTTTCATCTTACAATTAGTTATTTTAGTTTTTTTTTTGTTTTTAAATAGAATTTTACATCTTAGTTTCAATTACTTAAAATTTTGATTATTCAGGCTGATAATAGATTTTGTTATATGATTTTTATATAACTTTTAACATAATTTAAGATTTTGTATCTTGACCTTTTGGAAGGGTTGTGGTGGGATACAAATAGGTATTTATAATAAATGTGTTATGATGAAAAGATTAATTGACTTAAAGCCAAACTTATAAAGGGATACAAATAGGTATTTATAAAGAAAATTTTGCACTCGACACCCCACGAGCCACGATCCCCAACTTGGCACTTGGCCAGACCGCACCCGCACCTCAGACCGCACCCCATCTCCACGCCAACACCGGCATGGGTCGGGTCCAATCAGACCCGACCCGCAGTCTCGCCCGATCCGACCCGATTCCCCCCCCAACGGGCAAATGTAAAAAAAAAAATTTTAATCCAGCCGTTGGATCTCATCTCCAACTGCTGGGGGGCAGAATCCGATGACCCTCATGATTCTGCCCCCCTAAAATACTATAAAAATTAAAAAAAAACAAAAAATAAATACTTTTTTTTAAAATTATTTTTTTTAATCTATAAAATTTTTTTTCTCTCTATAACTTTTATGTTTTTCATAAATATTTATTCTCTCAAATCGCACATTCTCACTCTCTCAAAATTATTGCTCTTCTCACTCTCGGGACTCGAGATTTCGTTATTCAGCTCGGTTTTTCGGGTCTCTCAACTCAAGTTTGTAATTTTGAACTAGACTGTGGTGCATCATGCACGTGATCGAATTCACTACTTTACTGGATAATTTATTTTAAGTTTTTTTTACTCTCTCTCTGTCTCTCTCTAGTCCTAAAATAGTAAAATCTAAAATCTATCATCTAGTCTTAACTTCCTGTATCATGTTTAACAAAAATCCTAAAAAATAACAAATACTAATGAAACATATTTAAATTTAGAAAATGAAAATTTTACACAAAGGTCTGAGACTGCTGAAATTTTGGTTTCTCCAGTCGTCTCAACCCAAACATCTAAAAAACAAAAAATTAGAAGGACTTCTATAGTTTGGACTCGTTTTAATATAATTAAACAAAAAAATGTTAGGGGTGAGGAAGAAAAAATGACACAGTGCAAAATTGTATGAGAAATTTAACTTGTAGGAGTTCGTTTGGGACTGAGCATCTTAAAAGGCATGCTGAATTATGCACTAAAAAACATGGTCCATTATATCCTAGGCAAACCCAACTTAGCACTGTATTTTTTGAGATTGGATCGAGTTTAGTCTCAAAGTTTACTCCCTTCATATACACTAGCGAGTTGGGTAGGGATGATATGACCAGACTTATCACATTAATGAGTCTTCTAATCAAATTTTCGGAAGATCCAAGGGTTGTGCGCATTATGTAGACATATTTTCAGCCTGTTTATCGTAGGATTCCAAGGTCCACATCTAGGAATGATATACTAAAATTATATAAGTTAGAAAAACAAAAAATAATTAATGAATTTATGGCATATAGTGGAGTGATATCCGTGACGTCCGATATCTGGATAAGTCACGATGAATCATCTTATGCATGTCTTAACAGCCACTATGTAGATTCTAACTGGAAAATGAATAAAAAAATTTTAGGATTCTCTGAGATTCTCCATCTTCATGATGACCCGGCTAAATTTTGAGTATATGATGAAAATCTTTAGGTAATATAAAATTTAAAATAAAATTTTTAGTATCACATTCAAAAATGCATCCTAATAATAGAGTAGTGATTAACATATTTGTTAGGAATATTAGAGAAGCACCATCAGGAGAAATCTTTCATGTCAGATGCATGTGTCACGTGATTAACCTGATTGTTCAAGCGAGTATGAAGGTGTGTTCCCCCGCGTTGGATAATATACGTAATACACTAAAATATATTTGCACTCCTCGCAGACAACAAGAGTTTGATAGTAATAGTTTGTCTTTGAATCTTAAGAAGAAAAAATTTCAATCGGATGTGAGATACCGTTGAAATTACACTTACATGATGTTGAAGTCATGTGTTGGATACAAATACGTGATATTCGACTATGTCAATGGTAAGAGTAATGAACTTATTATTGACGACACTGATTGGGCTTCAAAAATTTTATTTATGAAATTCCTGAAAATTTTTTATGATATGACAAACAATTATTTGTTGGTTTATACTCCTATGACTTGTATTCCAATCGGTTTAGCTATATGGTTGCAGAGATGAAAACTAAGTACTTAAAGTACTGGTCCACCATTTTATCTCTTTATTGCTTCGCTGCATGCATGGACCCTAGGGTTAAGGTGGAATGGGTAGAAAATACTTTGACTTACATTTTCTCGTGCATGAACCTGGAAGACCCACCTGAAGGGTTCATTCATGAGAAGTTGACTGACCTGTTCACATACTACAATACTAGGTATGGTGGTGGTGGTAGCAGTAGTAGTGAGATTGTGATTACGGACATGGATAACTTGTTCGGAGATGATGATTTTTCCATTCAGTTAGCGAGTGGGAAACATTTGGGTGGACCATCACATAAGAGCGAGCTTTCTCGGTACTTAGATATTGATTACTGCTCAATCCTATTACATTCTGATACTAAGAATCTTGATTTATTACAGTGGTGGAAATCATGAGTCCATCTTTACCGTGCTATCTAGGATGACATGTGATCTACTGACTTCTCCGGTGTCGAGCGTAGCATCGATGTCTGCCTTTTCTGTTGCAGTTAATGTGATTTCGAATAGGAGATCAAGATTACGTCCAGATATTGTTGAGGCATTGGTCTGTTTGAAGGATTGAGAGGATTCGAGGTTTAGCATCCAGGATCATGCTGGAGCTGGGACAGGGATTGCATCCGCTGCGAAAGTGGAGGAGTTGATTACTGATGATGATCCATATGATAGTGATCTTGATATTGCGGTTGATGATGCTCATGATATGCTGATTGACGATTGACGTGGTTGCTGGTTTCCTTTGCCAGTTGCCAGTGTCACGCCATCGCCACGCCAATACGCCATGCCATATTTCATTTGTCATTGCTACTTGATTTTGATTTTTGATACCTCACGGTCACGGACACGGTTGGTGATTTTTGTGATTTATTCTTGATTCTACTTCTTGATTTCGATATTTTATTTTTTATTGATTGTACGTTTTTTTTATGTTACGTTGAAACTTATATATGTTTGGTTCGGTATCTATTAGCTGATTGATCATTTCTCATTTGGTTTTTTTTTTTTTTGACTTTGTAATTTTTTTTAACGAAATTTTTTGTTTAATTTATTTTTTTTGTTTAAAAGTTTAATTTAAAAATAAAATTATATAATTTAATTCTAATAGATTATAATTTAAATTTTAGTAAAAATTATAAAAAAATTTAAACTTTATTATTATTTTCAAGTTACAAATTTATAATAATTGTCGATTTACCAATTTAAATATTAAACTTTATAATTTATTTATGTTATATTTTTAATAAAAAAATGTAAACTTTGTAATTTATTAAATTTTTAATAATTTTCATTTTATAAATTTAATATATTATACATTATCTATATATTATATAATATATATTTTATATAAAGTAAAATAGGAAAATTTAAAAAATTTTTCAACCAGGGCTGTGCCAGGCCTGCTTTGATAAACCGTGCCGGGCCAAGCACGACATGGTACAGTAACCGTGTCGTGCCTGGCTCGGCACGAAAGCATGGGCGTGCTCAAAAAAAATGGGTCTGGCCGGCTCTGTACCTCCAGTTTGACACCTTTAGGTAGTGGTGGGGATGAGGTGCCGGGTGTGGGACTACGGGTGCAGGTCTGCGTCTGACCCTGACCCATGTCGACGGGTCGTGCCAAGGGCCACCGAACCATGCCAGGTCAGGCACGACACGAGTCCTGGTTGGCCTCGGCACGGCACGGCACGGACGGCACGAATGGTGGCTTACCCGGGCACGGGAAATTCCGTGCCAGGCTGGCTCAGGCACGGCCTGATTGACACCTCTACTTATTACTAGGAGGTTTACCTAGATTAGTGAGATTATTTTTTTGAAATTTTTTTCTTTTGTTATTAAAATGATCTTAATTATGATTTTTATCTCTTATAATTTCTCATAAATGTGATGATATTATAATTAAATGTAAGAATCATATTTTTTTATTTTGATAGCGAGGATAGTATGTGTGTGTGTGTGTGTGTAGAGAGAGAGCAACAACTAGTTTTTTCTATATTAGCAAAGATTGATTTAATTTGTATACCACATAAAACTTTTATGGGTTGAAGTAGTGTTGGTGATTCATGCAAGGCAAATTGGCCATTTTGAAGTATAAATGTTAAGGGCAATAATAAATAAAGTCAAAAAAATATATCATTATCATCATTAAATAAAATTTTATTCTAATTATTTGTGGTCGATATAAAGGTGTTAAATGGATTAGGCGCCTTAGACATAACATGAGACACGACCTGATTAAGTTATGCTTGGATTGACATAATTTAGTATTGTTCTTGGACCTAGATCATGTCGGCCCGAGTTATGATTTGTGTCGTGCATCATGCTAGGCTAGGCACGACCTGTATGTCTGGCTCGTTGGCGTGGTCCACCAGCATGGTGATTGTGACTTGGGACTGAGGGTGGGTCATGAGTTACAGAAAATTGGGAGACCAGATTTTTGTGGCCGCTTGTGTTCGGACTCATTTAAAAAAAAATTGGATTTTTTTAATTTTAATTTATATTTATCCGTAATGTCCACATGGTGGATAAATATTAATAAATTTAGTGGCTGATGGATGGTGCATGCGGTGGCACTGCCCACAAAATAGGCACAATTTGGTACAGCTTAAGATGACTTTGCATATTAGGCACAAGTTTGCCCAGAATATTGCTGGTTGTGTTGTGCAGTATCTTGTAGACTAATAGTTGTGTTGTTTTGGGCACGGCACGGTGGCTCGATTGAGCCATCCAAAAAAGAGCCACCTCAACATGACACGGCCCGTTTGAGACATCTATGGTCGATAAAATAAAGAAATATACAATAACGCTCATAAAATCAAAGAAAAAAAAACATAACTTATAAGTTATAAAAAAAAAATTCATGAGATTGGAGTTACTCACATATTGAGTGCTCTCGTCATAAAAGTAAAAATTAGGAAATTGCAACTCTTTTTTAAGTTTGTATAAATACGAAGAAAACCAAGCTAAAAGAAAAGAAAAGTAAATTGAAATTTTCTCAAAGTGACTCTTATAGGAATATAAGTTGTGATTCTTGAGTCTTAGGGTCGTTGGATCGTGCCATGAGGTATGTCTCGTGCCGTGGAATGACATTATCAATGACTAGGCATGGGTTTGGATCGTACCATGTTGGGCCTAGAGGTGTCAAGTGGGTTGAACAGCCCGGGCATGGCACGAGACATGGTTTAATAAAGTCGTGTCTGGCCCGACATAACATCGTCTAGAATCATGCATGCACCTGGATGACTAGATCGTGTGGACCAGAGGCACAACTCATGCCGTGTTGGACCAAAGGCTCGTGCCTAGTGTTGACCTGACATGATTCATATGCTTGGCTCATTGGCAATGTCCATCAACATAGTGATAATGGTTGGGATTGGGAATGGGTCACGTATTGAGGTGTCAAATGTCCATCAAGCTATGGTTGTGCCACTGTGTTATGCATGGTACGTTGGCGCAGTCCATTGGCCCAACTCAGCACGACCAAATGCACGAGCATGCTTGACCGTGTCAAATAGTGAATGGTGGCACGGTCGTGCTCGATCATGTCGAACAACCAACTGTGACACAACCCCGAGTGAAAACTTTACGGGTGGCCAACTCATGAGCCACCCAATTACAATCGGCCATGTGGCCGATTATTTTTTAAAAAATTGACCACCTCGTGACAGAGTGAGTGATCACCTAGGCTGGTTAAACATGTTGTCGGGCCAAGTACACTTGCCTGGCCTTACATAAGGCATGACTCATGCAGGCCCAGCACGACATGAACCATGTTATGGGGTGACCTATCCCAAGGCATGGTTTTGGACTGTGTTGGGCTATACACTATTGAACTAGGCCAGATTGCTGGCCATGCTCGGGCCACCCGGCATGTTTGACACGTCTAGTCAAAGATCCCAGAAAACCTGATAATTGGACCTTTTTTTTAAACTTAATTTTTTTTAAGAAAAAATTATTCATATTTATCAACCACCTCCATGTGTCGGTTAAATATAAATAAATTCGGTGGATGGTGCCTATGGTGGCACCGCCCACAAAATTGGCAAGACCCAAGATGACCCGGTGCTTTAGGCATGTGTTTTCCTAGAATCGTGTTGGTCTTGGTAGGCTATTCCGTGTTAGTATTGCATGACCTGTTCGATACTTCTAGACAGAACAACTTTCTTTAAAGTGTTTCAATCTGGTAAACTAAAATTACTTAATAAAAAAAGGATGTTAAAATGAGTTATTTATCAATACAATTCACATAAAGAAGATTATTATTGCATCCAGGAATAAGTAAAATATGAAAAAAAAATTAAAATAACAAATTGAGTGTTATAATAATTAATAATTTTAAATATCTTTTCATTACTTGTAACAATATTTATTGGAAGAAAATATAGTAAATATGGAAAAAAAATCATGATATGATTGTTTATCTTTGAATTAATAGCTTGAAAATGAGAAGTATCCACTTCTGGCTTATTAGAGAGGAGATTTGCATATTCATTTTGAGTAATAATCATAATTGGAGAACTATGAGAATCCTCGAATAAATATAATTGTATTCACATGTTACTGAATAATATATATTGTACTTAGTTTCAGTTTTAGAAATAATTGTTAATATCTTTTTTTGATATCTTAATTATTCCTTTCTAATAATGGTCACAACAGGGGAACTCTAGAGCTCTTGAATGAATATAATTGTCTGCCTATATCATTGAATAATCTTAGTATCATTGGTCTGTTTTGAAATTAATTGTCAATACTTTTTTGATATTTCCACTTTTCCTATTTGTGTGTGTGCAATACAAAGAATCTTGTGCCTGTATATTTCTCTTCTTCACAAGTATGAAATGCTTAGAATAATTTTTAATTTCTCCATAAATTTATCTAGCAACACAACAATTCTGGGTAGTCACTTGAAAATATTAATTGTCGCTGCATATGTGCATCACAATTCACAAGTAACCACATTCAATCACATACCAAACACACAGTTACTATACTGCAGTTGCGCACATCACTGTTATGCTGCAGTTGCACATGTCACTGTTCTTCTGCAGTTGCGCATGTCACTGTTCTGCTGCAGTTGCGCATGTCACTGTTCTGCTGCAGTTGCACATGTCGCTGTTCTGCTGCAGTTGCGCATGTCACTGTTCTGCTGCAGTTGCACATGTCGCTGTTCTGCTGCAGTTGCACATGTCACTGTTCTGCTGCAGTTGCACATATTGTTATGCTGCAGCTGCACATATCACTGTTATGCTACTATTGCACCCACAATTGTTATGCCATTGTGGCACGCACCACTGTTGTGCTACTACCACATACACCACTATTACCCTGTTGCACTACTGTTGCACACATCAGTGTTCCATGTGCATGACACCACAACTGTTGTGTGCTACACATTGCACACGCACAGTTGTGCACCCTTTTGCACATTTACACCACACCCTGCAACTGACCGTTGTATACACTTTGTTTTCAATGCACATCACTTATATGCATACACATGCACTCGTCTACATTGTGCATGCATGTACTGCTTCACTTGTCACACATACTTCCATTACACGCACACAACACTTTTTTTTGTTCATAGGATGAGTTAATCTTAACTCTTATACCATGTAGAAAAAACAACCATGAAGCACATTTCAAAATAAGAAATGATACTACACTCATAAAATCAAAGAAAAAGATCAATCCTATTAATAGAAAATATTAGATTGTGACAACACATATGTTGGATCCTATTATAAAAGTAAAAATCAAGAAACTATAACAAATTTATTAGAATAAAAAATAATATTATTGTACTGAAAAAAAAATCATTGCAAAGTCACCAAATAAAAATTAAGTCAACCAATTTATATGCTTTTTTTTTGGATACTTAATTGTGTATTATCATGACTTTTTTATTAGAACTCATTTTACATATAATAATAATATACATTTTTTTAATTTTATATTGTTAAACTTAATAATTATAAAATAAAAAAAATATTATTCAATAAATAATAATGTATAACTTATACTATTATATAATGAGTATATATGATTGAAATACCTAATAGGTTGTAAATGTGTTGATTGGGCCGAGTGGCCCAGACATGACACGAGACACAATATGATTCAGCCTTACCTAGCATGTTATGACCTAGTTCATAGTGATGCTTGGATCAGTCTTGTGTCGGCCAATGGCACGAGAGGCATGACATGACACGACAATGCACAACGGCCTGTGTAGACTAGTTTGGCATTGCTGGCCAAACAGGTTAGCTTGGATATGTCCATACTTGCCTGGAATTGACCAGGCTAGCTTAGCCAAACTTGATTCGTCTTGGCATGAATTGGCATGACTAGACATGACCTAGCTTGACTTGGGCAAAAAACATGCCAACAGGTCGTGCTGGTCAACTCATTTTGAGTCATGCCACCATGACACAACCCATACTATAAATCATGCGGTGTTGAGCATGACATAGTGGCATGGACATACCAAAAAAAATTATCGTGCCGGCATGACATGACATGTTTGAAATCTCTAATAAGTCAGGGAAGACTCTCATTGAGGTTTTTGTGAAGATGTATGCTAGATATTTTGTTATTTGAATGTATATTGTATTAATAATTATCTTAAATCTTTTTTTTGAGAAAAAATTAATTTATATTTATTAATTTTATTTGCTTGTGAAATATTGAATTTGAAGATATATATCTCACTAGCAGATTATCATAGTAAAAAGTAGTAAGAAAAGATGATGTATACCTAATTTTTTTTGAGTAAATATCACATTGAAAGTATCACATAAATGATTATCATCATTATTTTAAATCTTGTCTTTATATTATATCTTAAAATAATTAGTGCTTATTATATTCAAGTAGATATAATTGTATTCCAAAAAAGTAAAAAAACCTATCTTTAATCTCATATTAATGCATGCTAGTATTCTATTTGAATCTACATATTTGGCTGATCTTAGGTATTCATGATTCGATAAAAATTTTAATAAGTCTTGGAGTTTTTTTATATACCACATTATATGAAGAGTTTGTGTTAATGTGAAAATGTTGAGAAGAATTTAAAAAATAATCAATTATAGTGATAATATATATTATATTTAATTTGGTTATAGTCAGATAGAGGTGTCAAATGAGTCTGGTGCCCACAACATGACATAGTTTGACTCGTGCAGGTTGATTTTGGCTCATCTAACCAACTAAGGATAGCTTGGACTTGACTCATGCTAGCTAGGACATGACTTATATTAGCTTGGACCTAACCTAGTCGAGCTTAGAAAAACCCAGGCTAGCCTAGGTTTTAGCCATCCCTTGTGCATCAGTGTGTAAAGTTTGGCATTAGTTGACCTGACCTGGATAGCTGATGAACCAACAAGTTGTGCTAGCAAAACATGATGGTTTGATTGGATCTAAAAAATAGGTCATGCTAGCTTTAGATAGCTTCTTTAATACCTATAAAATCAAATAATTATTATTTAATATGATTTTCTTATAAGTAATAGAGTTAATTGGTAAGGTGTCATTATAAGTGAAGTGCATAAATTAATAAGAGTATTTGTTGGAGTATAGTTCAAAATTATTTGCTACAAGAATATCAAGTTTATATTTTCTCTATGACAATATGATATTCTCATATTATCATAAAAAATATGAGTTTTCAAGATTTTTTTTTTGAAATTGTATCTTAAGAATTTCCTTGTTTGATAATTTCTAACTCGTGATTTATCATAATTTAGAGATGTCAAATAGGCCATGTTGAGAATGACATGGTATGCATCTCATGTCGTCCTGGAAATGACACGGTATGGATCTAATATCGTGTTGGGCATGACATGGTACAGATCTTATGTTGTGCTAGGCACATGAGAAGTTTTATCTTAATCTTGGCATGACCCATTTATCCCTAAAATGTTGAGTTTTGTCAAGCTGGGCTGGTTCGTGCCGACATGAACTAGATATTGTTGTTTTGGCCTTTTGGGCTGAAATTTTTAATTCAAATAAAAAAATATGTATTTTTTTATAATTTGTTATTACTTACTTTTTTTTAAATATTACATTTTAAAAAATACAATATTAAAAAAAATTAGACATTTACAATTTTGCATTCACATTCTGTGATCGTGTGATGTGTTCTACTCAAATAAAATAATAAAAAATTTATTTAATTTCATAAACAAAAGATGATAATGTTACATATGCTGAATGAATGTTATATATTTGTAAAATTAAAATATGATGAAGTAAAATATAACTTATAAGATAACAAGTGCAATATAATAATATTGCATAAATTATAATAAAATAATCAATTGATAGAAATATATCACAGTGCATAAAATGTTAAATTGAAATTATATAAAAAAAACAAAAATCACATGAATCATTAATTGGTGTATGTAGTATGGTAGTGGGGATATAGTTGTAGAACATTATCATCATGTATATGTTTGAAGATATTTCTAGTGGTAGTTTTAATGTCTTCGATCTTCATATTTCATAAAATTATCATCTGTCATAATCTCTTGTACTTTATCCTGAATGGTTAATCTTGAATTTTATTAATCTTTTATGTATTCAAGTGTCTCAATATCTGGTCTTAGTTTCGATCTCTTATCTGAAATAATATTGACTATCATAGAAAAAGTAGTTTCATACTATACTAGACATCAGATGGGTCAGTATATCATATGTCATTAGATAGCATAAGATATATGGATTAATATGATTTTATTAAAATAAAATATTCAAATTCTTATTATTATCATATAATAAGATAGAATAGTAATTAGTTATCTAAGTACCAAGACAGTTCACTTCAATGTGATGAGCTATCATGTCATTTGTTCCTAGTTAATTGAATGGATAAGTCATCATCTTCGAATATGGTATTAAGTATATGCTCAGAGTCTGGTTATAACTACTATCATATATAATATCATAATATCTAAACAAGCTAGTTAACTTTTTGTGAATGAAATATTCTAATTGAAATTTTGGTTCAATCACGTAGATATATATGTTAAATTATTTTTAACTATTTTCAACTTAACCTTGGCTACCAATGATCTATACATAAAGCTAAATAATATAAAATTGGAAATTTGGAATGAAAGATTAATATTTTAAATTTTGATTTTTATCTCAATAGTCATGACACTAATGTTGCATGTGCACTTAAGTGTAATGCAAGTGTGAGATTGTATACAAATTAATACATATTTGTTGTGTTATAAAAAATTTTAAGGAATTTTATATAAGAAATTAATGTATTGTAATGTGAATTGTCAAAAATAAGTTTGTTACTCTTATTATTAATATTGTCTGATATCACGTGTTAGAAGTCAACACATGACTCTAATATACGATAGGCGTAATTTCAATTATATCTCACAACTACTTGAATTTTTTTTTTAGGTTCACATATAAATAGAGACTGCTAAACTCATATTATTTGTCAGTCGTTTTAATAAACATATTAATAGTTATTTTATTATTAGAAGTATTATCAAAAATAATATTATATATTTTATTCTCTAAAGATCTGCTTCATAAACTCATATATGGAATGACTATCACAAGGATGAAAAATATCAAGAAATCTTAAAATTTTTTTATTAAATTTTTATTTTTAATTTAAATAGTAGGCGGTGAGGCATGCGAATGATGTATTGTCATGACTAGTCCAAATATTGGACGTTATGGACATGACTCAATATTATTTCTTAAATTTATTAATTATTTTTTAAACTTATAATATTTTATTTTGTTATTTTTTTTTGTTGACCTAAGAATCATATGGTAAGCAGACTAAAAATATGTTTGTATAATATTGATTTTTTTAGGATCATTCAAAAATTTTATCGAAAGATCCATGATTATAATTAGTTTGACTATGTTTTTTATCTTAAAAGCATTGTGATATATAAATATTATAAATGAAATTGAACTTAAACTAGATCCAACTTGAAAGGCTCCACTGCTCGGTTTGCTTGCGATCTAATAAATCATATTTTTTGATGTATTGATTGATATATTTCTTAAGGTGATCAGTGTCACATATAATCATACATGTATATAATTTTTGATAATATATATATTGTTTCAACTTTTCTTTGATATTTCTAAATTTTTTTTATTATGTTAAAATGCATTCTTATTATGTAAGTATGCCTAATTTTTTATTTTTTAGGTGAAAAATGAGTGTGGATTAAGGCTATTGAATATATTTAATTTTGATCTTAGATTTTCCAGTAGGATTATTATTATTATTATTTATATCTATGTTACTTTTAAAATTATTATTATTATATTCATTATTTGTCATTTTTTAAATATATTTATTAATTAAAAAAATTATAAAACTAATTTAAAATAAAAACTAAAAAAATTTTAAAAATAAGTATATAATTACTGTTTTGTTGTAAAATACTGCATCATTTTTAACCTCAATGCTCAATAAAAATATCTAAATTCTAGTTATAATTTGAAAGTTGTATTGCATATGATGTAGCTCATATGCATAGACATAAGTTGTAAAAAAATATTACAACAATAAATTATACAAAAAAATATTATATTTTAGAATTATGAGAGAGTAGTGATGGGAGAAAGTTTTAGAAATAAAATGAGGAGAAAAAATTTAAAATGAAAATTTTTAATTTTTTAATTTCTATTTATAGAAATTTGAAAAAAAATTTAAAAATATTTTTTCTTATTCTTTGCAATTTTTTTTTAGTTAAAAATTTGATTAATATTGAATATATGGCTTGTAGTCGTAAGATATAATTTGAAGGATATTATTTTTTTTATAAAAAATTTGTTTTTTTGGAGGCAGCGAAAATGATTGGCTCAAGGTTCATTTTGTGAAAATGTAAGAGGCTCGTCAATCGTCGGTGAGCATGCATGGCCATTGGCTAGTATTAACGTAAATCGAACCAGGCTTATGTGGTTGGTTTTTTTTTAAAAAAAACTAGCCCCATCCAGTGGTTTCACGATGGGGAATGACTCGTGAAGTAAGACCCTCTTGCCCGATCATGGGTCACTGGGCTTGTAGATTGTGTCAACGAGCCATGAATGTGGCTCGTGCCTTGGCTAGACATGTGGGATATGTTTGGTCCATAATGAGGCACGATAAGTTTCATCCTAGCACAACATGAGTCATGCCTTGGCCCGGCACAATCCAAGAATAAGCACAGTTTTGTACTATGTTGTGCATACCTTGGCTCAGTTGAATTGGGACCTGCCTCGTGTTGTGCCTGGGCTACCCGACTCTCTTTACATCTCTATCATAATTAGAATACAATGTACAAAGATAATTAATCAAATTATTTTATCATTAGGATTCCTGGATAATAAAAAAAGTCAATGACTTGCCCGTATAATCCAAATAAGATAATTATTTGTAAAAATCTTATAAATCAGATTTTTGATAATTATTTTAAGTCATATAATATTTTTTATCATCTTCAAATTGTACTTGAATATATTGCTCTATAGGTGCCAAACGGGCTGGGCTAGCCCGGCATGGCACGAAGCCCAACACGACATGCTATAGTGTCGTGCCTAGACTCATGTCGGGCGCACCCTTGGCATGAATCATGCTGAAGGTTTTCAGCTTGCGTGTCATGCCAGACACAACACAGTGCCTGGCATGTGGGTACGACATGCCAGCCCACTCATCGAGCAATGCCCGATGGGAGGATGATCCGCTGACACCTAATGGGTGAGGCTCGGCACGCCTGATGCGGGATGGCGGCGAGGCAATATTTTTGCTGAAATCCTAATTTTTTAAAAATTCAATTGACTCGAACCGGCATGAACCGGGTGGGCTTCAGGCCATGGGTTGTGTCGGGTCTGCCCTCTAAAAAAGCATATCATGTCAGGCACAGCACGATACTGTAGCACGCAATGATTGGCACAACATGCCAGCCTGGTTGGGCTTGAAACTCAGGTCGGGCCGGCCCAGCCCTGCCCCAGCCCGTTTGATACCTTTATGCTGCTCAAAATGAAGATGGCTATGTTGCACGGACACGGATACGGACACGGGGATACGACACGGCAGGATACGGGGACACGGCAAATTTCAAAAAACTAGGATACAGATACGGCTAGGACACGACATGAAAAAAAAATTAAATATAAATATTATCCATTAACATAAATTTAAATAAAAAAAAAAATGCTCAAACTTTATTTTTACAAACATTCAAACACAAACATAAGAAATATTAAAACAAAAGATTTGCATTTTCTTATGAATCAAACAAAATAGCTTCCAGTTCAGGTTCATCAAAAGAAAAATCTGCAATCTCGAGAATTTCAGCATTTTCAATATCCATTGATTTAAAATCATCACCTCCAATGTCCCACATTTTAGATTCGCCTTCATTATAGTTTGGAGATCTCCTTGACAGAAGTCAAAGATTGTTATGGATATAAACTAAGTCTTCAGCTTTTTGTGGTGTCAACTTGTTTCTCTTCTTGGAGTGAATAAAATTATAAGTGTTTCAATTTCTTTCACAACATGAGGATGAACAAGGTTGTCCTAACAATTTTAATGCAATAGATTGAAGCATCGATGCAGCAGTTCCATGAATAACCCACCATTTAAAAGGACTCATATACCATCTGTCTTTTATGAAATTATTACTAGAAAAATCTTCCAAAAATACCAAAAATATAGCATACTCGTCATTTGCTCTTCTCCTTTCACCTTCATTAGAAAAATATCTCTCAGAATATTTTTTTCTTTCTCTTACTATTTCTAAATCTCGATGTGGTGGAACACGATCACCAGACTCAACAAGCCATTGTTGACTATAATACCTGCAAGTTATGTTATAACATTAATTATAAAATATTAAACATCATAGAATATCATTTATATTAAAATTATCATAATCTATAATTTAAACTCTTAAGATTACCTTGGATTTAAGGAATGAGCAAGAGAATGTAAAGGTGTGTGACTTTTATTCCATCTTTCCACCAGGATTTTATTCACAATATAAAAAAACCTATAGGTTAAAATACATAGCAAATCATATAAGTTCAATTATAATTAAAACTTAAACTTTCAATCAAAATAATAAAAATTAAAAATTAAATTAAAAGTATTCCTTGAATTATCTGTGGGGCTTTTATGTTCTTTCTTAAAAATAGCTTCCTTCACTTTTTCAATTATAGAATCCCATCACTCATAAATATTGTGAAGGCAAGGTTTATCAGTGTCAGCTAATCGAAGCATCTCATAAATAGGAGTTGTAAAGCGGAGGATATAAACTACATTCATCCAAAAGTCTTCATTTTGGATTTTATCCTCTACTTCTTTAGCTTTCACTAAATCATCATCTTTATATATTTCCCATTCTTCACTTATCATTAATTGCTCCAAACCTCTTTTTATTGTTTTTAATCGTTTAATCATAACAATAGTTGAAGCAAAACGTGCATCGGCCACTGAAAGTAACTTCAGCTTGCAATGCTTATTAAACATTGATAATCTCATTGCATGATTCATAATGAAATTCTTAATAAAAAAAATATCACTTGATACTTGAGCGATCCAACCACACTGTTCCATCATATCATCATATCTTGAGTTTGTTGGTGTACAAATATTCTTCAAAGCAAGATAAAGAGTATGAACCACACACGGGGTCCAAAAGATATGCCGAAATTTTGCTTCCACAATGTATCCTGCTGCTTTGCAAGCCCCAACATTATCAGTTATAACTTGAACTACCTTTTGTGGACCAATCTCTTGTATAGCATTAATCAATAAATCAGCTATAAAATATTTGTCCTTAGTCTCTCCTTCACAGTTTATTGCTTTCAAAAATATTGGTCCACTTTCAGAGACTGCCATAATATTAATAAGTGGTCTTCTTTGAGCATCTGACCATTCGTCACTACAAATGCTCACTCATTTCTCATTCCAAGTCTTCTTGATTGGTTCTAATAGATTATCAATATTATTCTTCTCTTTCTGCAATAATGTTATTCTTAATGCATTATAGCTTGGTGGGACATAACCTGGTAGTTGACTTGCACTTTTAAAGGCACGTGCATAATAAGGATTTCTAGCTAAGTGAAAAGACAACCCTCCAGAATAAAACAGCCTAGCTATCTCACTGTCAACTAATTCACGTGCACCAGTTTTGAATGCATTTTTAATTGATCTCATAGTTCTCTTTCTCTTTTTTAGATCAATTGGATTAGCACTAGAAGAGGAATTCTCAAAAAAAGAATCTGCAATGCTTAATGTGGGTAAAGAAACTGACTTAGGATTAGATTTTTTCATTCTCTGTTCAGATTCCTCCACCATCCTTCGCATCTTAATCAAAATTTGATTTGTTACTTTACTACATGATGCAATCCAAGCCTCTTTAATTTTTAACAAGTGAGCATTGACTCTATAATATGATCCTCTATATATTTGTCTATAAAAATTGCATTGAAAAGTAATATTTTCTCCCCCTTTTCTTTTATCTAATTTTGTATCTTTCGTGACATATTTTTCATAATGGAGCATTATCATCAACATCTTAAATATTTTTTTGATTACTTGAAGGCTCAGAATTACAACTCATTTTATTGTATAATTTTGCATGAAAAAAAATTATGCATTTTAAATAATCTATATTAATTCAAAATTAATTTAATCTTATTTTTTTTCTCCATCAATACTTTATTACATTTTTCATTATATTTTTATCATTTTCATAAAATATTAATTTATTTAAAATAAATTATATAACAAAAACAATTATACTTACATATTATATATTACTAAATATTACATAATACATACTAACAAAAGTATTCATATTTAAATATTCCATATTTTAATATTGCATATTTATTATTATTCTTAAAATTATGTATTTAAAATTAAAATAAATTATTTGTTTATTATATTTTGTATATATATTAAACAAACAATAATAATTAAAATAAAAAAAAAATATATATTTAAGCCCTCTAACCCCTGCCCCCTCCCGTTACAGCTTCTAACTCTCTCTAACATATATTTTAAATAGAGTATTTTAAAATAATTTAAAATACAGTATTTTAAAATAATTTAAAATTCTATTTTTTAAAATAATTTAAAAAAAATGTAAACCTCTAACACCCTCCCCCGTCCAGAACCTTCCCCCCCCCCCCCCCTCCCGAACCCACCCCCACCCGATTTTTGATTGTCGAACTCTCCCCCTCCCGATACAGATTTAAATCCTTACCTTAGGTACTGTCGGCGGCTCGGCGGTGTGCTCCTCCCCTCCCCGTTTGACGCAATGACAATTGACAATTATTTTCCGCAATCGGCTTGTCGGCAACTCACTGTCGGCGGTGTGCTCCTTAATTCGTTGGAGATGTAAGAGTAATTGTTAATATATAGGGTATTTCTGATGCGTTAGAATCGTAAAAACGCGTTGGTCGGTAAACGACGTGTCGGTAGGTAAACGACGCGTCGGGAGGTAAATGACTGTTTCCGAAAAACACGTCAGATACGTCTCCGACACGTATCCGATACGCCACGTGGCGTATCCCATACGGATTTGTGTCCAATACGTCACGTGGCGTATCAGACACGTATCCGACCCGTGTCCACGTGTCCGACACGTGGACACGGCACTTCCTAATCGTATCCGTGCAACACAGGAAGATGGTTCTTCCACAAAAATTTCTTTATCAAGGTCATTATAAAAATATATTTTTTATGTTTAGCTGGTGTATCTTATAACAATGGGTTACTATAAGAATAATGATAATATACATTGAGACAATTTTGACATCGAGAGTATCTTATTAGTTCATACCAAATGTTTAGAGGTATCAAATAGGTCGTGTCGTGCCATCACATCTCATTTTTGCTAGGCATGACTGTGCCACCATGCCGTGCTAGGCACGAAACGAGAATCATCTAGCCGGCTCAGCACGACACAGTGGCATGTTTGAGTACATGGCTGTGTTGGATCATGTTGGATCTTCCCTACAAAACCCGTTGCGTGAAAACTCAATGGGTGGGTTTCCAATTATAATTGGTCATGTAAGCAAAATCATGTTCGGGTACAAAATATTTGGCCTGTGACCCTTAGCCAATCTCTGGTTTTTCGGCAGCTGAGCCGGTAAACCATGCTTCTGGGCCAGACATATGGGTTGTGCCTGGCCCAACATGAGGCATGGCTTGTGCTTTGCCAGTATTACATGAATCGTACCTTGGGGTGGCACGATACGAGACCAAGCATGGAGTTGGACTATGCCGTGCTGGGCCAAGCACAGTTGAACCAGGCTGTGTATCTCTTCTAGAGGTCTTAAATGGGCTAGGCAGCTTGAACACTCTCATGACATGGCATGGTCAGAAACCATGCCTAGTCCCGGATCATACCGCCTCATGGCATGGCTTATACCATGTTGTGTTGGTGCAAGTCATGTCTCGTTCCAGGCCAGACTTGTAGGTCTTACCTAGCTAGGTTGCATGATGCACTGGCTACGGTCTGGTCTTTGGTCATGGGTCATGTCTTATCAGGCGACTACCCCCACTAAAAGGGTTTTTTTTTTTAAATCTGGCCATATGGCTGGTTACAATTGGCTAGCCATGTGAGTCGAGTACCCATTGAATTTTCATGCAACAGGCTTTCAACATGGACAGTGACAAGCTGTGCTTGTAGATGTCGAAGTTATTTGTCCACATTAAAACAAAAAATATTTTTTTAATCTTGATTTTTATAGCCGTTGGATTGATTTCGATGGCTATAAATGCCAGAATCTGATGGATATAGTGATTCATGCCTATTTAATTTTAAAAATGTATAAAAAATATTCTTTAATAAATTTTAATTTTGTTTCTTTATAAATAGAGAAGAAAAAATTTAAATATTCATTATCAATTTCTTCCCTTCTCTAACTTTATAAGTTTCTCATATTTTTGTAAGAAAACATTAAGTGTAATGTAATATTTCTTTTAATATATTATTTTGTAATATACATATTAGACATACATTTACATATATAGTATTTTATATTTTATTATTTAAATTTAAGTTCAATTTAATGCTTACGCATATGGGAATGGGATAGATTTTTCATGGTGGTGTGGGTGTGATTCTCAGCTTCTGCAAGATTAATTACTAGGGCTGTCGATGAATGATCAATATATTTTATATATTTTAAAAATATATATGCTTGTAAAAGTGTGTGTGGCAGTAAGCACCTAAAGATGTATACTGATCAATATACTAAAAAATATGGTGCATTAGATCTGATGCAAATCCAACTTAATAGTATGGTATTTCAAGCTGGATTTAATGCAAAATTATTGACTTCTTTCATATATCGTAATGATGTTGGGAGAAAAGATACAACCAAACTAATTATTATTATTATTAGTCTCTTAATTAGATTTTTAGAGAATTTTAGAGTATTCAGTATTTTGCCGATTTATTCTTATTTTGTTTATTGTAAGATTCCTATGTATACATGTAAGAATGATATAATAAAATTTTATAAATTAAAAAAATAATTAATAACTTATGAATTTAGAAAATTTAGTGGAGTGATGGTCATGTTCGATATATGAACTAGTCGTGATAATTTTTCATTTGTATGTCTCACATTAGTTACGTAGACTCAAAATAAAACTCAATAAAAAGTTATTATTATTTTTCGAGCTCTTCATCCTAATGACGAATCTACCATGTATGAGTATATGACACGAATCTAAATGGAATATGATATTCAAGATAAAATATTTAGTATGACTTTCAATAATATTTCTAATAACAGAGTAGCTATTAGTATGTTTATTAGAATTCTTAGAGATAAACTGTTAGATGTGATATTTCATGTTAGATGCATGTGTCATATAATTAACTTGATAGTATATCCGAGAATATAAATTATTTTTTACACACTAGAAAAAATAAGAAATTCACTAAATTCTTTAGAATTTCTAGCAAATAATAGGAATTCAATAGCCTATGTTTGTGGAGCATAAAAAAAGAAATTTCAAATAAATATGAAATATTATTGGAATTATACTTACCTGATATTGGAGTCGTGTATTGACTATCAACATATGATATCCGATGATGTTAATAATAAGAGTGAAAAGTTTATTATAATTAATTCTGATTAAAATATATGAATTTCATTTAAAATATTTCTGAAATTTTTTTATTACACGACCAACATATATTTGTCTATGTATATTCTCACTATTTGTGTTATACTTTGATGCATATATAATATTAATTGTATGTTTAGCAAGTATTGAGGTCATTCTATATTTACTATCATCGCTGTTGAGATTGAGTCCAAGTATTTGAAATAATAGTATTTCATTTTAACTTTGTATTGTTTGGTTGCTTATATGGAACATAATATTAAGGTATGAGGGGTAGAAAATATTTTGACATATATATATATCTATGTGCATAATTCATGTTCATCAACTTGAAAGGTTTATTCACGATATTAGGTATGATAGTTATAATGAGGCACCAGTACAGACATGTAAATCATATTTGAAGAAGATGATTTTTTTATTTAGTTAGTTAGAGAAAAATGATGGAGTGATTTATCGAATAAGAACGAGTTGTCTTAGTATTTAGATACTAATTATTGCTTCATTCTATCACATAATGATAATAAGAATTTGGATATCTTATTATGATAAAAATTATATAAATCTATTTATCTCATGTTATCTTAGATAACACGTGATTCATTGACTCTTTCGGTATCTATCATAATATTGAAGTCTGTTTTTTCTATAATAGCTAATATCATTTCAGATAGGAGTTCAAGATTATGATTGAATATTATAATGAAACTTGCATGTATGAATGACTAAGATAATTTGAGGTTAGACATTCAAGAAAAGTCACAAGAAATGATGATATATGATGATTCATGAGATGTGGAGCTAAAGTATATTGAAGGTACTAACAATATCTTTAGATGTATTGATGATGATGACGATGATAATTTATATCTTTATCTGTGGTATTATATCGTAGATATTGATTGATTATTATTTATTGATAATTCTTGATTTATATCATACATATAGTATGCTACAGTGCATTGTTATTGTTTGTTTGTGCTAACATTTTATTTTCCATTTTGATTTAGGTACTTTTGTGTATTGTATTGTAATTTCTCTATTCATTACTTATGTAAAATATGTGATATATGCAACATGTATTGTATTTAATATTAGATCTAATTGATTTGTATTTTGGCCTTTGGTAATTTTTTTAATTTAAATTTTCCCATTTTTTTTATTTACTTTATGTATTCATCCTTTTAATTAAAATAAATTAAATTTACATAAATCATGAATGGTCTTATTCTTACGTAATATGATCTATATTTTAGGATAAGGACAAAAAAGGTCATTTTGTGGCTCGTGCATCATGCCTTGGCTCTTGGCCCTTACCATTTGGCTCTTGTGCTACCCGGACTAGTTATCGGTCCAAAAAGGCTCGAGTCGAGTTTTACCAAAACAACTCGCTCTGGGAACAGCATGCCCCACTCCAAGCCTGACATGGTCTGCCATGGTCCAACATTATGTGGGCTTGCTATGCTGTGTTGGGTTGGCCAACTATTTCCCATGCTATGCTAGGCATGACATGAGAATCATACCATGTCATGTCCTGCATGGCACAATGGCATGGTTGTGCCACACTCTAACATGTCATGTCAACACTGCATGTCCTATTTGACATATTTAATCTCATCATTATAAGTTTCATCTTAAAGTAATTTTTTTTTACTTGGGTCTGTTTTCACAGTGAACACCCACTTGTAACTATTAAATGATATTCTTGAAGATCATTATATTAGTTTCCAAGTCTTTATAAAGTAGATGACATTCATTTCTTCCATCATAACTTGACGTCATTTTGAGTGAGATAATACCTCAAAAATAGATTTGAGCATCTTAATATCATCAAGAAAAATAAAAACAAAATAATAGAATGGAATGGATAATGTGAGTGTATGATGAAACTTTTGAAATCGGGTGTTGAATTCAAAAGGTTAAGATCATAAAAACTACTACTAGTAGGATCATCTGACTCCTTAGGGTAATTAAGTCTCTTAATTACTACTCAATATGAATATATATTGGTGAAGATGCATGGACAATCATGTCATCTAGATTTGATTGAGATCTCTCTACTAAGAAAATATCACTTTCTCCATACTCTACATGATCTGAGTTTATTAGTAAATATGATAATTTATGGGAATAATATTATATTAAGTACTGATATGCTCAAATTTAGCCGATGAATAATTCTCTATATTAATTGGTGGTCCAAGCAGGGCTACATGTAAAGGAGGAAGGAAGATGGATCCTTCCGCAACAATTGAAATAATATCCTTTATAGATTTTTTAAAAATTGAGTTCTGATTAAAAATAATAATACACATTTATTAAAATCACACTTGTCTCTAGTGAGAAATATGTCTGCTCTCTTTGGGTACTAGAGCATTAAAGAAACATATATTTTAATGTCTTAGATACCAACTTATTCTGTTTCAAAGAGTGTATAACAATAAAATAAATATATTCAAAAATTCTGAGAGAGAAACAAATTAATATCTTTGGGATGTAGTATCTGAAAAGGTATGCACTGAAAAAAAGTAGAAGATGATATTTAATTGATGAGTTAGATAATAATTAAAATAACTTCCTATTAGAAATATTTTATAATACTCTTTCCAAGTAAGAGTGCTCGCTACATCTCAATTAGATATGTATTTTTTTTTGTTCGAGAATCTCATTTTGTTGGGGTATGCCAATATAGAAAGTATTGTGTATAATCTCATGATCTATGTATATCTACTAAATTAGTTTGATATATATTTAATTATATTATTATTTCTAAATTTTTTAATATTTTTATTGATTTAGCTTTTATTATTTTGTGAAAAATTCAAAAGAAAAGAAAAATTACGTGATCTTTCATAAAAATATATATTCATGTATATTTTAAATAACATCAATAAAAGTGATCATATACCTAATTTTTTTTATAGTTACATTTTTATTAGGTTTCAATATATCTAAGTTTATTAGATTAAATTAGTTTCCACTCAAATCAGACTGATGAGTAGGATAGGAAGTCTGGTATGTATTTCTAACTGATATGTTTTATATTTTTAGGTTAAAATATTCTTAAGATTAGAATAAAATATTCTTAAATTGGCTAATAATAAGTATCTAAGTTTAAATTGAGAATATATAAGTAATGAGTACAAAATACTTATATATTTACAAAAATAATAATGTGCATGATCATCACATTTGTGTTATTTTTATGATAAGTTTTATGAATTTTAGTTATTTATGCAATGTGATTTTTTGATAATAATGTAATATTACAAATAATATCTCGTACTATGTGATAACAAATATGAAATATTATTTGTTAAATTATTATTTTGATTAAATTTAATATTTATAATTCTACTTTGAAAGATTATTTGAATTATATTGTTAACATTCGTGTTATATTAGAAATCTTTTTAATGCTAATATAATATTTAAAATAATCATTTATTGATTATTTATATATTTTCTCATGATTGCTAAATATGTTGAAATAGTTTGCTAGGAAAATATGATGCGAAACACAAATGCAGTTTGTGTGAAGGTGTTTACTAGTTTTGATTTGTTAGGAAATTCTTGGACAAGAGAGGTCAAGGAAAAAAGTATGAACATTATTATTATATTTTGAAAGTGTTGTATCATTTGATTGATAATTTATATGAATGGATCAATAAACTACTATGTAACACAAGTAAAATAATTGAGTACTTAATTTTGTATATGAATCATCAATAATTATTTGTAAATGAGTTAGTTTGGAGGATCAAAAAGATTAACTTATCATATTAATTTTTTTGTAGATATAATTTAATTATTTTGCATAGTTTCTTAATTTATTTTATTAATGATGTAGTTAGATAAAGAATTATATATGAAGTTTTAATTTTAGATTTGTAAAGATTATAAATGGAATTCTTAAACTTAACATATTGTTTTCATCTTGTTATGAAATAATTATAATATTTGTAATAATTTATTATTAAAAATTTTAAAAATATTATTAGTACCAGTATCAATAATAATTTTATTTATGAATTTTTTAATTTTTAAAAATAAATCACAAAAAAAAAATAATTATATTTTAAACCCTTGAATAATTTGATGTATTTTAAATTTAATCGAACATTGAAGATAAGATACAATCAATCAAATACTGTTGATCTCATTTGTTTAATAGATGTTGATCTTAATAAATAATTGTCAAGAAGGATAAAAATATGAAGATGCATATTAGTGTAAAAGTTGATTTTAGATTTCTCAGTATATTGACATATTGTGAAGTTATCTAAGTTAGATTGGTGGAGGAGATTAAGTTTAATGCTAAAGCTAAAGGAAACCTGTGGGATAATTTCTAATTTCAGAATACTGTATTATTTTTTATTGATAAATAAACATTACGATATGGATAGTTTGTAGAGAATAATGATGTACACCACATGTGAATATGAGGTATGATGAACTTGGTGATTTATAAGTTATTTTATTTATTGCTTATCACAAAAAATATGGGGTAATTTTATTTTGTTTGTCTTATAAATTCATATTTTATCATGATATATTGATTTGTTTAAAATAATATTATTTGATACTTATTTTATTGAAATGTATTTTAGTGTGTGTGTGTGTGTGTGTGGTCTCTTATAATCAATATGATCAGGGGATGACTTGTCTATTAGTTATGAGAGAATGTTAATTAGGAGAGAGTAAATATGCCCACACAAATCACTTAGGAGCTAAATTTTTATTATATATGTGAGATTATTATTTATGAGAGGATTAAACAAAGATAAAATCTATGGTGTATTCAATATCAATAAATGATTATTATATATGCTTATATTTTTTTTAACTTTAAAGTAAAAATTCATATATGTTGTTCTAGCTCAATGAGTTGGTACCTAGGGAAGTGCCTTGCTCTTTTCAAAACTGAGACTATGTAGGGAATAATCATCATTATCAACCAAGCCTTGTCTCGGCTGCTTGTGGTCAGCAGAAACTGTGTAAGGAATAAATAATTAAAACATTATATGGCCACTTTCACCACTACAAATATGAGAATCAATAAAAAAAATTCTCTTTTAATAGGCATGGAAATGGATAATTGGGTCTCCTCAAAACAATTAAAAAAAAATTATATGGGGCTAGTCTTCAATTGGCTTTCTTCAATTCAAGCATTGTTATGGTTAGCATTGGCCCTAAACCTTCTTTTTCTTTTTTTAACAACAGGTGGATTCACCAGGCAACATTGGTCCTGGAGTAAACCACTTGGGCCCTGGGGAAGGCAAGTTTTCCTTGTCCCAATGCTAGGGAGTAGCTGGTTGGGATCGAACTCGCAACCCAAAATTTGCCTATTCAGCATCTCACCATTGATGCCTTGCCATTGATGCCTGTAAATCATCTATTGCTGGTTTACAAACTCGAATGCCTGGGGCCAGCCCCCAGCCATTTCCAGAAGTTAGCATACACAGGCACAATCTGGAGAAAACCAATGACCTTAAAGTATCAAATGCTAGTTTAGAGTTTTTTTGCATGCCATAATAAATGCAGGGGTAGAATAGAATTGGTTATGAATATGTGCTCACACGTGTTGTCTCTTTTTTTATCAACTTGAAAATTTCTCTCGCAGGGCATGACTGATGTTATTTATCTGATGATGGTTTTGTCAAATATGATGTGTATTCTGGTATATTCATTCAGTAGGGATCCATTTGTTCTCCGGTGAATTTTTCATGGCTTCCTCCAATAATTACTAGCTAATATAATTTGAGTTGCACACCAATAGAATTTGATCATATGGGATTCACAATTTCACAATCTGAAGATAGGACCCTTGATGAAGAAGTCGGGACATGTGAGGCATCCAATGCTAACAGGACGACAATAACATGCATGATTAACGCAGAGGTTAGTGCCGTATTGGCGGTGATGAGAAGAAATGTGAGATGGGGGGGCCACTATAAATCTAGTGACGATCACCTAGATCACACTCTAATTCTATCTTTCAAGGGATTGCGGAAACAAATTTTTGCATTGCCACACCCTTGGCATGTGATCAACCCTGCAGTGTATCTCCGGCCATTTTTGGATGTTATTAGATCTGATGAAACTGGTGCTCCGATCACTGGTGTCGCTCTTTCTTCTGTTTACAAGATTTTAACTCTCGTGATCGATCAACAGTCTATAAATATTGAAGATGCTATGCATCTGGTAGTTGATGCTGTGACTAGTTGCCGATTCGAAGTCACGGATCCTGCATCAGAAGAAGTGGTGCTTATGAAGATACTACAGGTTCTTTTAGCCTGCATGAAATGTAAAGCAGCAATCATGTTGAGCAATCAGCATGTGTGTACCATTGTAAACACTTGTTTCCGTATAGTTCATCAAGCAGGAACTAAAGGAGAGTTATTGCAACGTATAGCCCGGCAGACAATGCATGAACTTGTTAGGTGCATTTTTTCACACCTTCAAGATGTTGCCAACACAGAATTTGCTTTGATCAACAGATTTGGTGCAGTTAGACAGGAGGTACGAACTCATATCATCATTCTTTGACATGAAATTTATGCAACAAAACTCGTTTGTAGGTGGGGGGGGGGGGAGGGGGGGGTGTGGTGGGGTTGGGTTGGGTAGGCAACAAAATGATTATTTAAGTGGTTTATGAACTGCTTAATCATTTTAGTGCATCCGAGTTTCATGGTGCCTGCTATTTTACAGTGTGAACCAGTTCCTGACTGAATTCACAGGCAAAAAAAATTTTCATTGCCTAATCAATCTCGTGTTTGCTAGTCATAAGATCCATTTATTTTGTTTTTTCTTTGACAGGCCAATGAGGTAGATAAACAACTGGAGAATGGAAAATATAAGTGGGGGTTCGATAGTCGACAGCCATCTTCGATGAGTTTTGGATCCAGTGGCTCCATGGGTTTGGTGGAATCATTGATGGAGAATGGAAAATATGATTTACAAATCATGGCAGAACCTTATGGAGTGCCTTGCATGGTGGAAATTTTTCACTTTTTGTGTTCTTTATTAAATGTTGTAGAGCGTGTGGGAATTGATCCAAGATCAAACACGATTGCATTTGATGAAGATGTGCCCCTTTTTTCTCTGGGCCTAATTAACTCAGCCATCGAATTGTCTGGACCATCAATTGGGTGTCACTCTAAGTTATTGGTGTTGATTCAAGATGAGTTGTTTCATGATCTCATGCAATTTGGCTTGTCCACGAGTCCACTCATTCTCTCAATGGTATGTAGTATTGTTCTTAACCTTTATCACCATTTGAGAACGGAGCTGAAACTACAGCTTGAGGCCTTCTTCTCCTGTGTGATTTTGAGGCTCTCTCAGAGTAGGCATGGTGCTTCTTTCCAGCAACGGGAGGTTGCCATGGAAGCTCTTGTAGACTTCTGCCGGCAAGAAGCTTTCATGGTGGAGATGTATGCCAACATGGACTGTGATATAACATGCAGCAATGTCTTCGAGGACCTTGCTACTTTGCTGTCGAAGAGTGCCTTCCCAGTGAATTGCCCTCTGTCGGAGATGCATGTTCTTGCTCTAGATGGTCTGATTGCGATTATCGAGGGCATGGCAGAGAGAATTGGGAAGGAGTTGGTCACATCAGAACTGGTTCCCATAAATCTGACAGAATATACTCCCTTTTGGATGGTGAGGTGTGAGAACTATGATGATCCTAGCTGCTGGGTTACCTTTGTTCGCCAAAGGAAATACATCAAGAGAAGGCTAATGATCGGAGCTGATCACTTCAATCGTGACCCAAAAAAGGGCTTGGAGTTTCTCCAAGGCACTCACCTTTTACCTGAGAAACTTGATCCTGAAAGCGTGGCATGCTTTTTCAGGTACACAACAGGTCTAGATAAGAATCTTGTTGGCGATTTCTTGGGAAATCACGATGAGTTTTGTGTTAGGGTTCTCTATGAATTTGCCAGGACTTTTGATTTCCAAGGAATGAACTTGGATACTGCTTTAAGATTGTTCCTGGAAACTTTTAGGCTACCTGGGGAATCTCAAAAAATACAAAGGGTTCTTGAAGCTTTCTCTGAGAGATACTATGAGCAGTCTGCTCATATTCTTACTAATAAGGATGCTGCTCTCCTATTATCTTATTCACTCATAATGCTGAACACGGACCTGCACAATGCCCAGGTGAAGAAGAAGATGACAGAGGAAGATTTCATACGCAACAATAGACACATCAATGGTGGCAGTGATTTGCCTCGAGAATTCCTTTCAGAGCTGTACCACTCAATATGTGATAATGAGATCCGCACCACTCCAGAGCAAAGAGCTGGCTTTTCTGAGATGACCCAGAGTCACTGGATTGACCTGATACACAAATCCAAGAAAACAACCCCATATGTCATCTATGATTCGAAGTCCCACCTTGACCATGATATGTTTGCCATAATGTCTGGTCCGACAATTGCTGCTATATCCGTGGTGTTTGATCATGCAGAAGAAGAAGATGATGTTTATCAGACATGCATTGATGGATTCTTAGCTGTGGCGAGAATTTCTGCTTGCCATCATCTTGAAGATGTTTTGGATGACCTTGTCGTGTCATTGTGCAGGTTCACCACCCTTTTAAGCCCGTCATCATCTGAGGAGCCTGTGCTAGCCTTCGGAGATGATACCAAGGCCAGAATGGCAACAGTGACAGTTTTCAACATTGCTAATAGATATGGAGATTATATTCGCACTGGTTGGAGAAACATCCTCAATTGCATTATACAATTGCACAAGCTTGGCCTTCTTCCTGCTCGAGTGACGAGTGATCCTGCCGATGAATCAGAGGGTTCCCCAGAGCATTATCATCATCATCCCCCTCCTCCAAGGAGACCTGTTACAAATTCCTTTTCTGTTCGTACGCAGGCAGTGGGGACTCCCAGGAGGTCTTCCGGATTGATGGGTCGCTTCAGTCAGCTCCTATCTCTTGATGCTGAGGAGCCAAGATCTCACCCTACTGAGCAACAACTTGCTGCTTATCAGCGCACTGTTCAGACCATCCAAAATTGCCATGTCGACAGCATTTTCACGGAGAGTAAGTTCTTGCATTCTGAGTCTTTGATGCAGCTTGCTCGGGCACTCATCTGGTCAGCTGGACACCTCCCCCACAAGGGAAACAGCAGCTCGCCGGAGGATGAAGATACGGGAGTTTTCTGCTTGGAATTGTTGATTGCAATTACTCTGAACAACCGGGACAGGATTGTTCTGTTATGGGAAGGGGTGTATGAGCACATAGCCAACATCGTCCAGTCTACTCTAATGCCCTGTGCATTGGTGGAGAAAGCTATTTTTGGGCTCCTGAGAATATGCCAACGGCTGCTTCCTTATAAAGAAAGTGTGGCTGATGAACTTTTGAAGTCTTTGCAACTTGTGTTGAAGCTGGATGCCCGTGTTGCTGATGCTTACTGTGAGCAAATAACCCAGGAAGTTGGTCGTCTTGTGAAAGCAAATGCTGCCCACATCAGGTCTCCATCAGGCTGGCGCACAATCACATCACTTCTGTCAATCACAGCTCGCCATCCAGAAGCTTCGGAGGCAGGGTTCGACTCTCTTTTATTTATCATGATAGATGGAGCTCATATGCTTCCAGGCAACTATACTCTGTGTATCGACACAGCCAGACAATTCGCAGAGTCTCGAGTAGGTCAGGCTGAAAGGTCTGTACGGGCACTGGATCTCATGGCCAGTTCTGTTAATCTGTTAGCTAGCTGGAGCAGCAAGGCCAAAGGCGAAGCAGAAGATGATGATCAAGGTGCAAGGCTGTTTCATGAAATCAAAGAGATGTGGCTCAGGTTGGTTCAAGGGCTGGGAAAAGTTTGCTTGGATCAGAGAGAAGAGGTTAGGAACCATACACTTGTATCATTACAAAAGTGCCTCACTGTAGCAGATGGTATCAGTGGTATGAGTGATTTGTGGCTGCGGTGTTTTGATATGGTGATCTTCCCAATCCTGGATGACCTGCTAGAAATAGCCCAGGGGCATTCCTTTAAGGACTACAGAAACATGGAAGGCACACTGGTCATTGCTGTTGGGCTCATTTCAAAACTCTTCCTCCAGATACTGCACTGCCTGGCTGACTTGCCAAGCTTTTGCAAGCTATGGATGGGAGTCCTTGAGCGGGTGGAGCAGTGCATGAAGGTGAAATTTAGAGGGAAGAAGAGTGAAAAGCTTCATGAGATTGTGCCTGAGCTTCTGAAGAACATTGTGCTGGTTATGAAGACTAGGGGAATTCTCACACCTAGGAATGGCACTAACAGGGATAACCATCTATGGGAACAAACTTGGCAGCACATCAGTAACATCTCTCCATCACTGCAATCTGATGTCTTCCAAGAACCAGATGGAAAGAAGCGCCTACAGGCTGAAACTGCTGCAACTTTGCTTTCTGGGGAACCAAATTCCACCCAAATTTGTGGCAGTTGAGGCTAGCATATTCCTACACCCCCAAGTGCTAAAATCTGATTGCTTTCAATTTCCTCTTGAAAATCTCATTGGGATCATAATTAAGGCCTATTGCTGTTTTGTTCTTTGTTGCATGCAGACTATTAACAAAAAAATATTAAAAAAAAAAGCAATTAGCTTAGCCATCATCATTAGTAAGCCAATTGAGCAGAGGCAAATACCATCCAAATATGTGCGGCCACAGACCAAGGCATTATTCACCCACATGCTAAAAGCTTATTGCTTTCAACGTGGTTTTTAAAATCTAATTGGGAAAGCCGATTGCAGTTTTGTTGTATGCAATGCAACTCTTAAATAAAAAAATATTTTTTTTAAAAAGCAATTTTTATACCAATCATCATAGCAAGCCAATAGAAAATTGTTAGTTTGACTGCTTTTGATTTGGTGGGTATGATTTTGTTTTGTGATTTTGGCAATTGGTTTAAGGTTTTGTTTCAATTCAACTTTGCGAGCAACTGAGTGTTGATTATTTTGGCAATTGCCATTAGGACAGCCATGTCCAACCCAGCATAAATTGCCTCTGAAACTTTCATTGACCATGCCCATCAGCAGAAACCAACAAGTCTGAGGCAACTTCCATTGACACTCTGCGAATAAATATAATCATCCGATCAGTTAATTCTATCAAAACAGATTCGATGAGAGAGGGAGTGGGAGGGAGAACCTTTCTTTAGCAAAAGGAGTAATAGGACTAACACCTAGTGGAGAGACGAGTGCATCCACAGGCACATCATTTGGAGTTATAGATATATCTTCATCAATGATTTGTAAAGAATATGACAGTGCAACTGTAAAAAGAAAAACATAAGTTTAAATGGCACCTCAGTCTTCATTTGTAGTTACAGGCATCACATATGGTACTGAAAGTGAAAACATATCATACCAAACAAAGGTTGCCGCCAATTTCTTTCTACTGCTACCTTCTTGTACTCGCTCAGGAAGTTGTCATAGTAACTTTGAGTTTTTTTTTTTGTGGTACAACCACGAGGAATACACAGGACCACCCATGATCGATATCAAGAAAAAGATGAAGGATAAACATACAAGTTCATTGCATTGGTTTTTTTTTTTTTTTTTTTTTGGCTATTTCAACACTTTGGAAATTCATACTCACCCACCACCCCGTCCTAGGCGCCTTCCAGATCTGTCAAATGCAAGCCCTATCACAATATAAAAGAAAGCATTTGGAAGAATTTTTTTAAATGATCTCTTTGGTGATTTATTACGGTATCTCAGTGCATAAGAAAGAAAAATCATTTTTCCACTTGCTTTTGGCAGCATAGAGATTAGATTTAATCTCAGGACCTGACAAATAAACCACATCGCTGAATGACTGGCTACCCCAATATAGCAAATTTTTAGTGGAAATGGCCAGCACTCCTCTATAGCAGCAATGTATTGAACCAGGTCTGGAGAGTCCAGTCTGCTGCCCCTAATCCTTTAACCGAATTATTGCCTTTATGGGCATGTGCTGTTCATAAAATATCACACCTCAAGAATAACTTCTTGGGTTGAGACACATTCGACAGCTCAATCATATTCTCAAACTCAAGAATGAATTATTATTCATATAGATTTTCTACCATATAAAATGATATTTTTTTTTTTTTTTTTGCAAATTTTCAACAGTTAGATTTGATATGAATAAAAAACACTTTACCAAATCCAACTGATGCACAATAAATTGATGAAGAATTGTGACATAAAAATTCATGCATTCTTAATGTTTCTCCGGTAACAGTAGCAATTGTAAGAAAATTGATTAATATCGAATAAAATAATAATAAATGAGATAGCAAACATAAGTCAAACTAAAAATTTATTATTATGAAACTAAAATGACTTAAATATCATTTTAAGAAATGAGTGGAAAGCTCATATATCACTGGAACTTTGCCAATATAGATATAAATACAATACAACAAAGCATAAATGAAAAATATATTCTTAGCAAACATAGTCAAATAGCTAATTTTCTTATAATTCTCTAATATGAGATATGGTCAACTAAAATAGTTACATACAATAAAAAATGAATATCCGACTCAAATATAAAATCTACTAGAGAACACAATATCTCTATCAAAGTAACAACTATCTACTTTATCTATGACAATACATCTCTTCGAGAGCATGTAATTTCAATATCACAAAAATATCTAAGCCTTCTAAAATTATTTATCTATAACTATAACTAAAAATGATCATTGCATTGGGTGATTCGTAATTCATCATTCACATAATCATGATATCATTTACATACAAAATCAATAGAAACTTATCATCAGATTTTTTTTCAAAAAAAGAAAAAAATAAAATAAAATTTTATAATATACATATGTAACTAAAAAAAATAACTACAAATAAAAATCTTATAAATTAAACTCTCAATAACTATAAATTATTATATAATATTTTTCACAATCTACAAATTGAATCCAACTATAAAGCTCAAATTCAAGAGAATACTCCTATTGATTAATGCCTCCTCTTTAAAATGGATAGTAAAAAAGATGAACATTGACAAAATTAAATATAATGTTATTACAAACATTAATAAGTCTGATTAAATTATTATTATTTAACTAGTATGACTATATATCATTCTAAATGGAGTACTCGTACATCACTGGCATTCTGCCAAAATAAATAAATACAAAAAAACATAAATTAAAAATACATTCGGACTACCCCATTAAGATCATGTGTGAATAATTAAAAAAAACTTACAAAATAAAAAAGTAATGGAAAAACTCATTTTTTTTAATTAGACGATTATTATAATTTTCTGCATTATTATTATTATTATATTGATAAGAAGGCGTAATTATAGGTTGTCTCGATATGATTTCTTCATTATTCAAGGGCATTGTTTATATAAGTTTGATGCATTAAATATATTTTCATTTATTTATTAGTATGTTGTTCAGAATTTAATATATCAAAATCAAAACCTTTAAAAAAAATAGATCATACTGCCCAAGAGAGTTACAATCCCTAGAGAAAGAATATATGTATTGTACCAACACAGTAGTAGACACATACATGTGTGCTATAATGCACACACACACGAATTGAAGGAGAGGAGCACATCATTGTGCGCTTCCGGAACCATTGTTGCATACACACTGACTGTGATGGCAGTCAACAATCGACAATAACTACATCCATGCTGTGAAAAACACATCACCATAACTCCAACAACAGTTCAGGCAGTAGGTGTGCATGGTGAGGAGTGTGATGGATGTGTGCGAATTCCATGGCAAAAGTGGCTAGAGCCAATACCCTAATTTTTGAGGTAGGATTTTGGATTTGAAATTGACACTTTTCTGAATTAGAATTTCGAAATGAGAAACCATAAATTTTAATTTTTGAATTGGGATATATTTATAGTATCAAGATTTCTAGCTGAGAAAACTCTAATTTATATGAAAGATTGAATTTAAAAAATTTTAATGTATGATATAGCACTATCATACAAGCAAAAGAGATTTTTTTCTATATTATACATATTATATAAAGCAGAGTCACATCAAAGACAATTGTTACTTGTCTTAACTATATGATTCTTGATATGACTAAAACAATATTAATGTAATACACGTCACCTACAATGATATTCAGACAAATCATAAAATAGTAGAATCACAATATTTATCTTCTCAAAAATATTATCAAGCATGATTGACATAATATTATTATTAATTTTAAATTTATTTAAAATACTCAACATAATAAACAATATTTAAAACAGCATAATTATAATCAATAAATTTAAAACAAATAATTTTTTTTTTCAAATTTCACTAATAATCTAAATAGTTGAAAACAATATTAATATAATTTTAATATGACAATAATCCAAATATCAAATATTAATCCCACAAAAATTCTTATGAGTTCAAAAAACATTTTAATAAAATAACACATCATTTATAATTATTTTGTTAATAACTTTTTAAAATCATATATAAAATAACAAACAAATATGTTCTTCAATATAATTGCTATAACCGAAACTAACAAATAAATTAATATAAATTAGAGGTATCAGACGGACTATGCCGATAAATTTTAGGTGGTCCAATCGAGTAACCATGTTGTGCCCATGTCGTGCACGACACGGCACGATTTGTGTTTTGCCCGGCCCAGCACGACCTATCTGGGTCGTGTCAGGACGTGCCAAGTCGTTCCTATTTTTGATTTTACATATATAAATTACAAATATGAAAAAAATATAATCATATACTACATGTGATATTTGTATGCAAAAAAAATATATTCATATTGACATCATAAAAGAAATGATAAACAAAAATAATAATAATATTTAAAAAAACAAAAAAAATATATATAATACAAAAATAAAATAACAATCATCAATCCCAATATCAATCAGTATTTATATGCAAATCATCATCATTATGTAAACATCTAATGGTATCACAAGCATTTGCCTTAATTCTAATAATAACTCGCTCCTATTCGATTGACCACCTCATTGTTTATCCCTGCTAACTAAATGGAAAAATTATCATCTCTAAATAAAGTATCCATATCAGTACTCAGAGTCTGACTATAATTACTACCATACTTAATATCATAGCATATAAATAATTCAATTAATTTTTCATGGATAAATCATTTTGGTTGGTATTCCTGATTCATACACATGAATATGTATATCAAAATATTTTTTAACCCTTCCACTTTAACCCTAAGATCCATGCAAACAGATAAACAATAAATATATATAGAATGGTAAACCATTAATTTAAATACTTTATTTCTTTCTCAACAAACATGATACTAAATGTATGATTTTCTCTAAACTTATTAAACATGTAACTAATATTATATATGCACTTAAGTGCAATACAAGTGATAGGAGTGTACACAGACGAATACATGTTTAATATGTCATAAAAATATATAAAAATTTCATAAAAAAATTTCTTATATTTCAATCAGTGTCGTCAATAATAAATTTATTATTCTTACTAATGACATAATCAAATTTAACGTATTCATATCAAACACATAATTCCAATATCGGATAAGTATAATTCCAACAATATATTATATCCATTTAGAAATTCTTATTTAAATCCACAAACAAACAGACATCCAAACTCCTATTGTTTACTAAGATTCCAAAGATATTTTAGTGAATTTCATATTTTTTCTAATACAGAGAAAATAATTTATATTCTCTTTATATTATCAGATTAATAATGTGACACATGTATCTAATATGAAAATCTTACATAATAATCAATCTCTAATAATCCTAACAAATATATTAATAGTTATTTTATTATTAGATATCTTATCAAATATGATACTAAATTATTTTAATTTGAATATTAAAATTTTTAAAAATTTTTATTATACACTTATATATGACAGAGTCATCATGAGGATGAAGAATATCATAAAGCCATATAATTTTTTAATCAAATTTTTTATTTAAAATCTAGATAGTGGACAGTGACTTATAAAGGTGTCAAACAAAATATGTCGTGCCAGCACGGCCCAATTTTTGGTGGCCCATCGGGCCACTGTGCCGAGCTTGGAATGACATGACTCACTTTTGGCCGGACCAGCATGGCATGCCGGCTTGAATTTGGCCAGATTCAGACTAGGTAGTGTCGGGGTATGCCGGTCATACCAGTTCAAACCCAATTTTTCAGCTTAGCACCTTAGCCTAGGACCTAGGATAGCTAGATCCTAGAAGGCTAGAACTTTAAGTTCGAGTTCGAAACCAACTCGCACAATCGTACTCATGACTCGACTCACCGTCTTGGTCTCAAAATTATGAATTAATTATATAAATTTTTTTTACTCATTCCATATTTTAAGTTAATATTAGAATTATGAGTACAATATTACAATATATTATTTATTAAATTCACATAAATCACAAAAAAAAATCTAAAAAACACAATAATTATCCATTTATCATTCAATCCAAAAATAAATAAAATAAAACAAAATATTAAGCACAACACACAAATCAAAACAACATAAAATAAACTATAAACATAGTCAATCTTAATCATAATAATGATAATAAAACAAGCTCAACTGTGGCAATGACTCAATCTCAATATCAACCCATATGAGTTTGCAACTAATCATCGCATAAGCATCTGATGATATCATTATAAGTAGGCTCAACCTCCTCAAAATCCTATGAGTCATCATCTAAAAATAGCTCCACTATTCTTCCAGTACTATCTCGATCCTTCATGCATGCTAGTGCCTTAATGATATCTAGTCGTAATCTTGATTTCCTATTTAAAATTATATTGACTACAACAAAAAAATAAACTCTGATGCTAAGCTCAACACCAAAGAAATCAGTAGAACCCGTATCATCTTAGACAATACGCGATAGGTAGACTCATATAATTTTTATCATTATAAAATATCAAAGTAATTATTATTATGTGATAGAATTGAGCATTATTCGATATCTAAATATTGAGATAGCTCGCTCCTATTAGACGATTCATCTCATCGTTTTCCCTTACTAAATGAATGGAAAAGACATGATCTTCAAATAAATTATACATGTACGTACTTGAAGCCTAACAAATACTACCACTATACTTAGTGTTGTAGTATGTAAATAACTCAGTCAACTTCTCGTGAATAAATCCTTCAAGTTGGTATTTCTTGTTCATAGATGAGAATATGTATATCAAAATATTTTCTATCTCTTTCACATTAATCTTATGGTCTATGTAGACAATCAGACAATGAAGAGATGAAATGGTAAACCATCATTTTAAGTACTTGATTTTCATCTCAAGAATCATGCTATTAATGTTACATATGCACTTGAGTGCAATGCAAGTAGTGAAAATATAAATTAATAAACACATGTTTGTTGTGTCATAAAAAATCTTTAAGAATTTATAAGTAAATTTTTTGTATCCCAATCGGTGTCATCAATAATAAATTCATCATACTTACTTTTAATATAGTCGGATATCACATTTTTGTATTCAATACATAAATTCAACATCAGATAAGTAAAATTTCAACGATGTCTCACATCCATTTAAAATTTCTTCTTTAAACCCACAGACAAATAAAAACTACCAAACTCTTATTATCTAATAGACGTCCGATAATATTTTAATAAGTAGCATATTTTTTCTAAAGTGAGAAAAATAACTTTTATCACCACTTGTATTATCAAGTAATGACGTGACACATACTTCTAATATAAAAAATTTCTCTTAATTATCTGTCTCTAATGATCATAAAAAACATGTTAATGGCTATTTCAATATTCAAATGTGTTGTCGAATGTGATACTATATATTTTATTTTAAATATTATATTCTTTTTATTTAATATTCATTAAAAACTATATAGTAAGCAGTGAGACATGCATAAAATATATTATTACGACTAGTCCATATATCAGACATCATGAATACTACACCAACATATTCCCTAAATCTATTAGTTATTATTTATTTTTCTAATTTATAATATTTTAGTATGTCATTCTTAAATATGAACCTAGAAATCCTAAGATATGCAAGCTACAAATAGGCCTGTATGATTTTGACTACCTTTTGATCCTCTGAAAATTAATCAGGAAAACCAATCATAAAGATCAGTTTGACGATGTTTTTTCTCCCCAACTTATTGTGGTATATAAAGGGAGTCAGCATAAAAGCTCAACAAAATTCAACATCAAAAACTCTACCAATCAGTTAGATTTGGCTAGAATCTAATACACTATATTTTTTGATACATTATTCGGCATGCCTCTTTAAGTGTCCAGTCTCACATATACTCCTACGGATTAATATTTTCTTATAATATTTATATTATGTCAATTCTTTATCGACATTCCTAACATTTTTATATAACATTAAAGTGAGTCCATATTACAAATTTTTTTCTGATTTTTTATATTTTAGATTTTAGGGTTATGACCATGAGAAATAAAGTTTCAGCAGGCCCGACCTATGCCCTTTCCATTGGATTTTTGTTATCCATATTAAAATTATCTTTATTTACGTTAATTTTTATCTCATTCTCATCATTAAATTCACTATTTATTATTTTAGAATTTTATTAATTTATTAATTATATTCTAAATTCTATTTTTTAAATTAAATAATATTTATTATTAAATTATTAATAAAAATTTTAATTAAAAGACTAAATAAAATTTAAAAAATAATATCAAATTGACATTTGATCATTTATGGAATGCCAATTCCCGAATCCTAATTGTTGAAGGTGGTGTCTGATATCTAAATCCAATGTTCACAGTGCAGTTCGTACCCGAGTGCAGAGCCCCAAAAGCTGAATCTCTAAATGAGACTGAGAGTGGGCCGACTTAGAATTTTAAGATTCAAAAAATTAAATTTATAAAAAAAGAGAGAAAATGTGAGGAATGAGATTAAGAAGTGAATGAGATATATATATAGAAAATATAAAGATTTTAAAAAATATATATTTTTTTTTCAATTTTTTTAATTTTTAATAATTTTTTATGGAAAAAATCTAACAACCATCAGATTTTTTGCCCTAGCCGTTGAGGGTGCATCCAACGACAAGATACATCTCGATATAATTTTTTTTTGACCATTGATTTGGTTCAGCTTGATGGTTCCAGAAGGATTTGAAATCGAACGAGGGCTTAGCCCAACCGTGAGGCATGAGCCAAAACTTGATACCCAACCTGAGTTTCGGAGTAAGGTGCCATGCCGAGTCATGCTGCTAGACCATTCCTTCGAGCTAGGCAACCGAGTCGTGCCTGGCCCAACTTGGCCCATCATGACACGAGCCATGCCTCAAGTCGAAATAGCACGAGCCCGAGCACAATTCTGGATCATGTCGTGCCGAGTCAGGCACAGCTCAATCGAGCAGCCCAATCCACTTAACACCTCTAGCGATGAGACATAAAAAATGTGGACCTAGGAATTAAGGATAGTCCAAATATTGGATATTATGAATATTATGTCACTATATTGTCAAAAATTTATTAATTATTATTTATTTTGTACTATATAATATTTAATAATATTATTCCTACATGTGAACCTATGATCCTATGATAAACTGGCTGAAAGTAAATTTGCATGATATTGAGAACACCAACATCCTCTAAAATTTAATTAAAAAACTCATGATGATAATCAGTTTGATCATATTTTTTCTCTTTGTATCATTACGGTATGTAAACGAGAGTCAAAAAAACTAAACTAGATCCAACTTCAAAAACCTCGCCGCTCATGCTTAGTTGGGTTTGTCTAAGATCTAATACACCATATTTTTTAGTGCATTGATCGGCATGCATCTTTAAGTGTCAAGTCTCACACATATTTCTACATGTATATATTTATTTATAATATTTATATTATGCCAATTCTTTATCAATATCCCTAGTATTTTATTATTATGTTACAATAAATCCAAACTATATATGTTATTCTAATTTTTTATTTTTTAGGCATTTGAATTTGAGTCGAAGCCATGGGAGAAAAAAATGATTTCAACCTTGAACATTTTCGTGAGATTATCATTATTATCTATATTTAAATTAAATTAATATTGCTATTGTTATACTTACTATTAGCCTTTTTTTTTGTTTTTAATTAATATATTGTATATAACTATATTAAGAAAAACAAAATAAAAAATTATCAAAATTATGTTCTAGATTGAAGATAAGACAGATAAAGTTGCAGCCCACACCATACATCAACAAGTAACAAGAAAAAAATGAATACTAAAATTTTAAATTGTTTTAAAATTTAAGCTTTTAAAAAATTAATAAAAAAAGAGAGCATAAATCAAATGAGATTGCAATTAGAGAGAATAGGAGAGAAAGATGAGATTCAGAACAAAAATGAGAAAAAACTTCAAACTAATAATCTATACTAATAGATTTTTTTATTTAAAAATTATATTTTTTTTATTTTTTTTTTATTTTTATTGAATTTTAAATTGGGCAAAACCCCGACAACCATCAGATTTCTGCCCTAGCCATTAGAATGAAATGCAGCGGCCAGGATTATTACAACAAAATCATAATTTTTTTTTATTTTTAGCTATGTAACAGTTTGCAATTGTGGGTCGGGTCTTGGGTGCAGTGCGGATAGGCACAACCTGTGGCATGCTTGCACCTGAGCCAGGCCCCGTGCCCGTAAGCTCATCCCAACCCCAAGTGCCAACAATCGAGTAATTAAACGTTGCATCGAACATCACATCATAGTTTTGGCCAGGGCCAGTGCCATTCGGCCCAACATCAAAAGGCAAGTACATGTTGTACAACAATACAATCAATGCCAGGACAACCAATAAGGTTGTCGCCTATTAGTGTATGATTGTCCATGTAGGGCTAGAGCCAAGCCCAACCACATGGAAGGTTTCACCAACAAAACTCACCACGTGCCAGAAATTATAAAAATTATTACTGAATGGGATCGAGGGGTCGAGAGGTGGCCAACTAGACCGTGCCTGCTTCTTGATAACCCGTAGCCCATTAGGCATAAATGATTTAGGCCTTTGGGGCCAGTGGAATATACCAACAAGCCAAGCACATGAATCATGCCTAGCCATGCACGAGGCACGACTACCAATAGTCCAGCACAGCATGGGTCATGCCTCGGGCCAACCAAACCCAAGTCCAAGCATACTTTTGGACCATGTCATGCCGGGCAAGAGATGTCAAAAGGGATAAGCAGCCCGAGCACGACCCAGTTCAACACGCCTGGCCTAGCACGGCACAGTCCAGAACCACTCCTAAATGTGGCCCTCGGGTCATGTTAGCCCGAGACATGGCTCATGCCGTCCTAGGCCAGGCAGAGCGAAGCCTCATGCAAAACCAAGCACGACCCAGGTGTCTGGCCCGTAGGCACGATCCAACAAGTCAGTTATTATTTTTAGCCTACCTTTCGTAGGATTTCAAGGTTCACATATTGGAACGAAATACTAAAATATTATAAATTAAAAAAAATAAATAATAACTAATATAATTAGATAATATAGTGCTTTAAAGTCTGTAATATCTAATATCTGTACAAGTCACGATAATGCATCTTTTACATATATTATCACTTATTATATAAATTTTAAATGGACCCATAAAAAAATTTAAGATTTTTAAAGATTTTTCATTCTCATGATGACTGTCATTTATGAATACATGATACAAATCTTTAGATATTATAATATTCAAAATTTAATATTTAGTATCATATTTGATAATGTATTTAATAATTAAGTAGTCATTAATATGATTGTTAGAACCATTAGAGATGAACCATTATTAAAAATTTTCACGTTATATGCATGTGTTACATTATTAACCTAATAGTACAAATATGGATGAAATAGAATGGTTAAATGGGTTGGGCGGCCTGAGCACGGCCTGAGCATGGCCTGAGGCCCAACAAGATTCAGCAATGCCTGGTCAATCACGGCATGGTTCACGGCATGGTCTAGAACCATGCCTCGTTTCGAGTCAGGCTACCCCTTGGCACGATTCATGTCGTGCTTGGCCTACATAAACTATGCCTAGTGCCAAGCCACGCATAACCCGTGTGTCTGGCCCTATGACAAGGTAAACTAGCCCGTATGACCTCCCGATGGGATCCCCATCGAACAGTCATTCATGTCATTTTAATTTTGTTTAATTCGACTGCGTCGTCATGAGACGGTCCATTTAAAAAAAAAATGCAGCCGCATGACCAATTTTAATTGGTCGCCTACAAGTCATTTTTTTTATGCACGGCACGATCAGCATGACCATGCCCACCATGTCATGCTGGCTGATGGACCACACACCATGTTGTGTCTGGTATGGCACCAAAATTTAAACAATGCCATACACGACATGAGATTTTAATGGTGTCATGCATGGCACAGCATGGTGACCCAGTTGAGTCGAAAAAAATAAATCGTGTCAGCACAACACAACCCATTTGACACCTCTAAGATGAAAAGTGTTTATTTTACTTTAGAAAAAATACATAACTCACTAAAATATCTTTGAATGTCTAACAGACGATAGAAATTTGATAGTCTATGTTTGTCTATAAGTCTAAAGAAGAAGAAATTCCAAATGGATGTAAAACACTATTAAAATTATACTAACCTGATGTTGGATAAAAACATGTAATATCCGACTATATCAATAAAATGAGCGACAAACTTATTATTGATGACAGAGACTAGAATATAAAAATTTTATTTATAAAATTCCTAAAATTTTTTTATGACACGATAAACATATGTTCATCAATTTACGCTCTTACCATTTGCATTGTACTCAGATACATATGCAATATTAGTGACATATTTAGAAAGTTTAATAATGACTCGACATTTAGTGATATGACTATTGAGATAAAAACAAGGTATTTAAAGCACTAGTCTACTATTTCATCTTTATTGTCTGAATGTCTGCATAGATCCTAGGGTTAAAATAAAAGAGATAAAAATTATTTTGACATGCATATCCCCGTACATGAACTAGGAATACCAACATGAAGAATTCATTTACGAAAAGTTAACTGAGTTATTTACATACGATGATGCTAAGTATGATAATATTGTAGCCAAGCATCGAGTACGAACATGGATACCACATTTAAAGATAATGACTTCTTTATTTAGTTAACGAAATGAAAATAACGAGGTGATCGTCAAATAAGAGCGAGCTGTCTCAGTATTTAGATATTAATTACTGTTTAATCTTATCACATAACGAAAATAAGAACATTAATATTTTATAATGGTAAAAATCATACGAGTCCACCTATCCCATGCTATCTAAGATGACACTGTATCTACTAGCTTCTTCGGTGTCAAGCATAGCATCAGAATCTATTTTTTTGTTATAATTAATATTATTTCAGATAGGAGATCAAAACTACGATTAGATATCATTTAAACATTAACATGCATGAAAGATTAAAAAAATTTGAGGTTGAGAATTCAAGATTATGCAATATTAAGAATTGAGAAATTATTAGCAGATGATGACTCAGACTTTGAGGATATTGAGCTCATCGCTATTGATACTATTCGACACTTACGCAATGATGATCAATTGCATATTTACACCTATTGGTATTAGAATTGAGCTTGCATGATATGCCACATGATTGTGATTAATAATTTTAATTTAATGTTGTGACGTTATTTTATTTTTTTTGGATTAGATTGTATGATAATTGATGAATATGTTTTATAGATTTTTTTTGAGTATAAAACTATCATTTATATTAGTAAATTTATTTTTTTGTAATTTATGTGAAATAAATAAATAATGTAATGTCATAACTCATAATAGGCAACTTAAAATTTTAAATTTATAAAAAAATAAAATTTAAATCATTAAACCACAAACAATGGCCAGTCGACCTAGACTAGCAGCCTCCAAGCACAAACCAACCCAACTTAGCACAGCCCTATACGACCTAGCCCAGCCCAGCCCGGCTTGGCATGACCTAGCCCAAATCTACCCAGACTAAAGCCGGTCATAATCAAGACGTGTTGTGCCATGCACGACACGGCTGCCATAGTGGGCCATGTCTGATACGACTATTATACCTAGAGGTGTCAACTGGGCCAGACAAGCTCAGTCCGACATGAGGCACAACATGATTCGGACGTGCCTAGGCCGGCCCGACACGAGAATTTCCCGTGCCCAGGCCCATGTCGTGCCCGACCAAGGCACCAATCGTGTCGTGCCGTGCTGAGGCCAACCGAGCCTCGTGTCGTGCCGTGCTGAAGCCAACCGAGCCTCGTGTCGTGCCTGACCAGGCACAGTTTAGTGGCCCGTGGGACGGCCCACTGGCACGAGACATGTCCCGCACTCCACCCCCACCCCATCGCCAGCCGCCAACATCATAGTCCATACCATACGGATAGGGAAAATGCACGGGCACAAGTCTGATTCCACTCCGACCCAACCCATGATCCCACCCGACCCGAATCACCCCCAATGGTTAAAAAAAAATTAAAATTTGTATATCGGCCGTTGGATTTTGCCTCCAAATGCTAGGGGGCAGAATCCAAAGGCCCTCATGATTATGCCCCCTAAAAATCAATAAAAAATAAAAAAAAACATAAAAATTACTTTTTTTTAAAAAAAAATTCTTTTAATCTATAAAATCTCCCCCCACCTCTCCATAAAATTTATGTTTTTCATAAACATTTATTCTCGCTCTCTCAAAATTCTCTCAAAGCTTTTGCTCTTCTCTCTCTCAGGATTTGGGATTTCATCATTTAGCTCAGTTTTTTGGGACTCTCAACTTGGGTCTAGAAGTTTGAACTAGACTGTGGTGTACCGTGCACGTGATCTACCTAACTACTTTATGGGTATTTTAATTTTTGTTTCGTATTGAACTATAACTTTTAACATAAAAAATAATATTTTAAAAAAAGTAAGTTTTTTTTGTATACTCTCTCCCTCTCTCTCTAGCCTCTCTCTCTAATCCAAAAAATCAAAAATCTATCATCTAGGCTCTACCTCCTATTTAACAAAAATCCAAAAAAATAACTAATACTACTGAAACATATTTAAAGTTAAAAAATAAAAATCTTACACAGATGTCTGAGACTGAGGAAACTTTGATTTTCCAGTCACCTTAACCCAAACATCTAAAAAACAAAAAATTAAGAGAACTTCTATAGTTTGGACTCATTTTAATATAATAAAACAAAAAAATATTAGATGTGAGGAAGAAGAAATAACACAGTGCAAATATTGTGCATGAGAAATTTAACTTGTAAGAGTTCGTTTGGGACTGGGCACCTTAAGAGGCACGCCGAATTATGCACAAAAAAACATGGTGCATTAGATCATAGACAAACCCAACTGAACACTGTATTTTTTTGAGACTGGATCGAGTTCAGTCTCAAAGTTTACTCCCTTCATATACTGCAACGAGTTGGGTAGGGAAGGCATGGCCAAACTTATCACATTGATGGGTCTTCCGATCATAATTTCAAAAAATCCAAGGGTAGTGTGCATCATGCAGACATATTTTCAGTCTGCTTATCATATAATTCCTAGGTCCACATCTAGGAATGACATACTAAAATTTTATAAGTTAGAAAAACAAATAATAATTAATGAACTTATGATATATAGTGGAGTGGTGTTCGTGACATCCGATATCTGGACAAGTCATGATGAATCATCTTATGCATATTTCACTGGCCACTGTGTAGATTCTAACTCGACAATGAATAAAAAAATTTTAAGATTCTCTGAGATTTTCCATCCTCATGATGATTCGGCCATTTTTGAATATATGATGAAAATCTTTAGAGAATATAAAATTCAAAATAAAATTTTTAGTATCACATTCAATAACGCATCTAATAATGGAGTAGCGATTAACATGTTTGTTAGGAATATTAGAGACGCACCATTAGGAAAAATTTTTCATGTTAGATACATGTGTCACGTGATTAACCTGATTGTACAAGCGGGTATGAAGGTGTATTCCCTCACGTTGAATAATATACATAATGTACTAAAATATATTCACACTCCTGGCAGACAATATAAGTTTAGTAGTATCTGTTTATCTGCGAATCTTAAAAAGAATAAATTTCAATCAGATGTGAGACACCATTAAAATTACACGTACCTGATATTGGAGTCATGTGATGGATACAAATACGTAATGTCCAATTACGTCAATAGTAAGAGTGACAAACTTATTATTGACGACATTGTATTCGTTGGTTTATACTCCATGACTTGCATTGCACTCAGGTGCATATGCAACATTAATAGCATGTTTAGGAAGTATCGAGTTGATCCAACACTTAGCCATATGATTGCAGAGATGAAAACCAAATACTTAAAGTACTGGTCCACCGTTCCATCTCTTTATTATCTTGTTGTATGCATAGACCCTAGAGTTAAGATGGAATGGGTAGATAACACCATGACTTACATTTCCTCATGCATGAACCTGTAAGACCCACCTGACGGGTTCATTCACGATAAGTTGACTGAGCTTTCTCGGTAGTAAAACTGTGATTACGGACATAGATACCTTCTTCGGAGATGATTTTTCCATTCAATTAGAGAGGGGACAACGATGGGGTGGACCATTACATAGGAGCGAGCTTTCTCGGTACTTAGATACCGATTACTGCTCAATCTTATCACATTCTGATACTAGGAATCTTGATATATTATAGTGGTAGAAATTATATGAGTCCACCTTTCCCGTGCTATCTAAGATAGCACGGGATCTACTGACTCCTCTGGTGTCGAGCATAGCATCGGAGTCTACTTTTTCTATTGTAATAAACATGATTTCAGATAGGAGATAGAGATTACATCCAGATATTGTTGAGGTCTTGGCTTGTTTGAAGAATTAGAAGGATTCAAGGTTTAGCATCCAGGATCGTGCTGGAGCTGGGACATGAACTGTATCCACTGCGAAAGCGAATGAGTTGATTGCTGATGATGATGATACTTCATATGATAATGATTTTGATGTTACGGTTGATGATGCTCATGATATGACAATTATCGATTGACATGGTTTCCGATTGCCCCTACCCATTGCCAGACACCAGTTACCAATGTCACGCCACGCCACGCCACATTTCATTTGTCATTGCCACTTGATTTTAATTTTTGATGTCTCACGGTCACGGACACAATTGATGATGTGTTATTTATTCTTGATTCTGCTTTTTGATTTCGATATTTTATTTTGTATTGATGGTATATTTTTTTATTTACGTTTTGTTGTATTTGCTTTGGTTCGGTATCTTTTGGCCAATTGGATATTTGATTTGCTTTTATTTTTGACTTTATAATTTTTTTTAACTAAATTTTTTGTTTAATTTATTTTTGCGTTTAAATTTTTCATTTAAAACTTTTAATTTTATTTTAATAAATTATAATCTAAATTTATTAAAAATTAATAAAAAAATTTAAACTTTATTAATATTTTATATTCAACAATTTTCAAGTTACAAATTTAAAATTTTTAAACATCATCTATATATAATATAATATATAGTTTAAAATTTAAACTATATAATATAATATTATATATATAATATATAATATAATTTAAAATTTAAAATTTTATATATAGTTTAATACAAAACTTTAAATTTTTGAAAATAAAAAATTTTTATTTTTTTAACCAGGCCCGTACATGCTTGTTTTGGCCCGTATGGGCCTGACCCGACATGATACTTTTACCACCGAGTCGGCGGGCCGTGCCGGGCTAGGCACGACACGGTACAGTCGTGCTCACAAAAGCACGACACGAAAGCATGGTCGTGCTCACAAAAAATGGACCGAGCCGACTAGCACGTCCCGTTTGGCACCTCTAATTATATCAGGTCATGCCCGACATGGCACAATCCATTTGACACCTCTATGAGTTATGACTGGGCCACCAAAAAAAGGTCGTGTCATGCCGCACAACCAGTGGACTATGCCAACAGTCCAGACAAGGAGGTCATGTATGGGCCAGCATGAAGCACAGCTACCTCTAGCCCAGCAACACACAAGCCATGCCTCAGGCTGGTCCAACCCAGGTCCAAGCACAATTTTGGACCATGTCATGCCAAACCAAGTACGACTCAGTCAGGTCATGGCTAGTGTCATTCCCAAGTTGCCTGACCCACTTGACACCTCTAATATAAACTAAACAGGCTAGAAATTATCTAGCTATCATAAAATCACATAAAAAATTATTTATCAAACAATCATAATTGAACTTTAGATTATTTTTATCAGTTCACTTCCCTAGTTACTACTGGAATTAATATTGAATGATTTATATAACAATCCATTTGTAAAATAAAAGAAAGATAAAATTTGAGATTATGAGAAATACAATGACAAAGAACTAAAAAATAAATTTAGGATGAAAAGTAAAATGAATTGAGAATTTATAAAAAATTAATAGTGATTAGTTATAAAAAAGTATTCAGCCGTTGGGAAGTGGGCATTCAATAGCTCTTTCTGATGATATGGTGGATCACTTACTTGGGCAGTGGTGTGTTGCCCATGTTGGGACCACCTAGTCGAACTACAACAGGAAGTCCAAATATGTCCATAATAACTATTCTCTCCAAAGCTAATTGATAAATCAGTATAAATTATTAAATGAGCTATAGATTTTCTGCCCATCATACGATCATATGATAAATAAGTATAAATTATCAAACCATCATTGTTGACCTTCATCATTCATATGGATTCTCTTGCTTAATGATATTTTTCAGCACATTTTTCATCACAACTCATTAATTGTTCATGCCATGTCAAAGAATTCATAAACACGCATGTGGTAGATTTGATGTTTTTTGTGTTTTGAATGATTGTCATACAGATTGTACTTTCTGCACAACTTATGGGTGGTATGCATGCTGGATTTGTACTTGCTACTATTATGGGGGGATGATATATAATTATTTAGATGATGATCCATTACTGAGATAAGAGAGATTTGGATGAGAATTGAGATTATGATAGATTAAAAGAAAGAAGAATTGAAAAAGAAATTGTGTAAAAAAATAAAATGAATTAAGAGTATTTATAAATAGTTAAGGGTGAGGTTAGTTTAAAAAATATTACCTAGCCAGTAAGGTGTACCACCACTGCCCAGGGCTGTGGGATGTTGCCCACATGCTGGGGCCACCGAGTCTGGCCACCTGGGCCTCAAGCCATAGGGTCACACATGCCCATCAAGCCCAACCCAAATTCCCACCTCTACCTTCAAACCAAGTAGCCCAATTTTACACTGCTAGAAAATGAACCAAATTATATAAAAGGAGTGACGAAATTATAGAACTCAGTTCATGCAACTAATGTCTCAAGCCAAGGATCGGCTAGCTAATATTTGTATGAAAGTCTTGAAAATCTATCCCTCGATTCGCATTTTTCTCCAAATTTAACATACAAGATAATTATGAACCATAATGGAGTGATAAAATTATTACATTCATGAATTGTATTCTTAATTATTTTGTATGACAAAATTATGTAGGTGAGTATCCATATTATATAAAAAAAAAGTGTAATCTACTTGTAGTTTCATATATACACTTGCACACGAGTTACAAGTTTATTAGAGTGATATTTCATGTTTATTTATTAGAGTTATATATGCACTAAATGCCAGAGATTTTGGATTAACCAAATGATTTTGTTCCAAGACATGGTCCATCAACATATCATAGATGGATTTCCAAAGTTTTTTTAATCAACTTGATCACTTATCAAAGAATATGCATAAAGAAAACGTGAGAGGAAAAATGTCATGGAAAATAAACATTTTACCAGGCAAAAGGAACAAATCAACCGGATCAGTTGCCAGCATCACTGCATTAAAAAATAAATGAGCACCAAAATCAAGAGTGATGAGATGAAGGCACGTCTAAATAATCTACATGCTCAGGCAAGAGATGTAACACAAAACTAGAGTAGAAATTAACTTAGAACTATGAAAAAATACCTTTATATAATAAGTAACTTTATACTGGAAGAATGAACACTATATACTCTTACTTTGATGGTAGATTCATTGCATGATATAAATTGTCAGTTCCCATTTGTTATTATTTTCCTATGCAATATTAGGAATCACTAAAAAATTGCATTTAATTGTGACAAAATAAACTTCACCTATGAAATATGATACTTCAAAAATATATATTAAAAATGAGAAATTCAAATTGCAATTGAAGAATAAACACACTATAAATAACAAATGGCATACACATAAATCTCACAGATAAACAAAATATAAATAGATGACAAATGATTAGGACCCATAAATTAAATATGGTCATCATCAACAAAATATAAAAAGATAAAGCCTACAATACTTGACAACTGGTATATAAATATCCAAAATATCTAACTAAAAAAAAATAAAATTAAGCTAATACATTTTCAATGGATTCATAAATATAGTTTGTGATAATGGTCCATTACTGAATTTTCAAAATAAAAAAAAAATAATTTACTTTGATGCATTTCGTATAGTCATAAAATATTAAATTAAAAGTAATATATCTTATTATCTGACAATTATAATGTAGAATAATAGGAAAAAAAAAACTAAAAATCTAATTTTCTCAAATAGACATTTGATCCAAAAACTTTTACAAGTTTTGCACTTTATATTTATTTTGCACTCTATATTTACATTTCATCTCGTGATTACTAAATATAAAGACTAAAATTATCAAAAGAGATTTTGGTATCTAAGTATTATCAAAAGAAAAAATATAAAATATAAAACAAAAGAAAAATATGAGTATGATAAAACTAATAAGTTATATTTTGAGTATAATATTATATTTCTTTTGAGAATCAATCAAAAAATCAATAAAATTAGTAATAAATCTCATGACTTTCCTAAAAACTTTTTTTTGTTCTAAACAAACATAGCATGTGTTTTTTTTTCTTGAATAAATATGAAGACTTAAATGATCAAATATCTTACCTCCCAACTCATATGAAGTTTGAACTAAAATAGAATCTAGAATTACTACCTCATCTGAGCAAGGAGATTTTTTTTTTTAAATCATATTCTCCTTATCAAATAAAAGAAGACTTCTATACTTGTCAGTACATTTGATGATTCAAAGAAAGAATGATTAAAATATAATTCAACAAATTCAAAAATAATTAATAGTTAATATCTCCTAGTTAAAAGTTATGAATTGTTTCCTAGTCTAAACTCCATAAAGAATAAGTTAAACTTGAATAATATAATATCAATACTTACTAGTATCATATTCTCATGATAAATAAATAAATATATATATATATATATATGTACCATTTGAGTACTAGAATACTTAAGAAAAATATATTTTATAATTCAAGATGTCAACTTATCATATACAGAAAAGATATTTTAAACAAACCAAGAGATCAAGAAAAGATACATGATTAAAAATAAATGTAAAAAATATTTGATTATCAAATAGTTAACAATAAAAACAATATTATCTCAAAAAATTTATATATACTTATATCAAAAAAAAGTGTTAATACTTTCAATTAAATATTTATTTACTTTCTAAGATGTCAATTTGTAGGAGTATAATAGCACAAAAAAACTAATAAATAATCTCATGATCAGTATAATATATATTAAATTTTTCAAACATATATTTAAGAGCATCATCACTTCTTATCATTTTGATATTTATATTTAATTAATTTTCAATCAATTTATAAAATAGTTGAAAATTAGAAAAAAAATTAAGATATATTTGAAAAAAAAACAAAAATAACAAATACAATTATTAATAAAAATAATAAAATATTTCAAATTATATAAGGTGTCAACTATATTAAATCCCTAAATATTTGAATAGATTAGATAAAATAAATTTACTCATACAATTATTATGAGCAAGATTTAAATGATATCATAGCTAGATTAAGTAGCTATCTTTTTTTTTTCCTATCAATAATAATCACACACCCACTATATGCGACTATAGTATGCACAATAGCAAATATGTATGCATGATGAAGCACAACAAACTGACAGAGTGCATGGTGGCACACAAAAGAGCACATAGTTGTGCGTGTGGCTGGGCATGCAATTGTGTGCATGACGGTGGGCACAATGGTTCGCATAGTGGTGACAAGCAAGAACCCTAATTATGTTTTCTTTACCAATTCATTTTTATATTGTATTAAACCAAAATAAATGAGAGAATTATGTGCAAATATTTTTGGAGAAAATATAATTTTAAAAAACATATGAATTATCACATCAAAAATAAATAGAGAAGAATCTCATTCCAATGTAATTATTACTAAATGATAGAATATACTAGAGAGAGTTATTGAATATTATTTTCAAAGAGAATACCAAAAATATTATACAACAATAAGAGAAATTAACTAACTATCAGAGTCATCCAGAGGTTCTCATAGAGTCTATTCACCGTGACACGTACTTGAAAGAAGTATATAAAACTACTATATAAAGTAGCAGTAGATCATTCCTTTCTTTCAAGTATTACTGATTATTTTATATATATTTTTATTTCAGACTCATTATTTATTGACATGAGAGCAAATATCTATATTATTAATAATCATATTTTATTCTCTATATTATTCTCTTGTTATGAGAACATTATTATCACCAATAGAAAATAATGAAAAACCATTAGATATGATACTATTCATATTGATTCCTTGTTACTTTCTCATGTGATATTAATTTCTTATTTTTTGTTAATTTACTCTATAAATTATTTTTTCAGACAACTTAATTCTAATTTTCTTTTTACTTTTACTAATATTTATTTATAGTATCAATAGACTCTAGAAAAAATTTTATTTATAATTGAACAAACTAAATTGTATGTTCTCTCTTCAAAAATAAAATCTCCTAGAAGTATGCATATTTTAGACCCATTACCTATACATTATTAGCTTAAACACCTATCATTGGTCAACTAGAAAAATTTACTAGAGCTTCTTATCATATACATTAGTCTAATTTTAGTATAAACAATTTGATCTGATATATTCAAATATATGAGAACCTAATAAATACATGACTAAATAGAGATTTAGATAGTTGATCATGTTTATTGATGATTGTTCAAGATATACTTATATATATCTTTTTTAAAATTAATTACACGTATTTTTTATTTTCATAGTTTTCACAAACTGATAAATATTTAAATTTTAATAAACTATTAGAAAATTTAAAAATAATAATTATTTATAATATATATCTAACCAATTTAGCACATATTTTATAGATCATTAGATTATATATCAAATTTCTTTAACTAGCACATCCCAATAAAATAGTATCTAAAAAAAAAATATTTAATTGAGATAACTAAAATACTCTTAATTGAAAAGAGTGCTCCAAAATATTTTTAGAAGTTACCTCATCAAACAAATGTCCTCTTCTATCTTTTCATAATACATAATCTTTTATTATGAAAGTGTTTCAAAAACTCTTAGAATCTTTGGATTTACTTGTGTCTTCGATCACTCTCCAGGACAAGACAAACTAGCATATATCATATGGCATTGAGTTGTGTTTTTTGGATTCTGTAATATCCAAATAAGATATAAATATTTTGTACCAAAGCCTAAATGATTTTAATAAGTGTCAATGTAAATTTTTTTGACTATTTTTTTACAAGCTTAGGAAAAATGTGAATACATATATTATACCTAAATTTATTAATCTTCCTCTCTTACTTATAGCCCTTCCTAGATCACCAATTACTTATGGCACTTCCAATGTTGTTATCCCAAGTTAAATAATCTCATTCAAACCCAAATAATATTGTTTTATATAAGTGTGCCCCAGTACAAACTCATATTAAGTCAACAACTAAGAGACGTAAAGTCTTATGAGTTAATATCTATAGTAGGAGAGAAAGACATGTCTAGCCTTATCAGACTAGAGATGAACTTATCGAGTCAGACAATTATGTAGCAAGTCCCTATAATCTTGACTTTCTAATCTCTCCGAAAAAGACAAATGAACCATACTCATTACATGATTTCATAAGTTTTGTTATATTCTTCTCTTTTTTTTTCTTTTTTTTTTATTACTTCTCTTAAAAATATTGGCACACCTAAGTCAATTTTTGAGACATTATCTCATCCAAGATAATGTCAAGCCAAAATAGAAGAGATGCATACCCTTCATTTTAATAATATCTAGTAATTAGTGCCATAACTTTCAAGAATATATATTGTTGCATGCATATAAGTGTTCATTATAAAGACCAATCCAGATAAAAAAATAAATCATCTTAAGATGAGACATATAATGAAAGAATATAAGACATTTGGTATAGACTATCAAGATGCTTATTCTCTAATAGTCAAGATAGTCTTAGAATATATTCTTATTTTTTTTGTAGAATCTCATAATTAAAGAAAATATCAGCTAAACATGAAGAATGTATTTCTTCATGGTGACCTTTATGATGAAGTGTACATGAAACAATCACAAGAATTTCAACCAATAAAATTAAGTATAGTTTGCAAATTGTGAAAAATATTACACCACTTGAAACAATAATTAAGAGTCTAATATGCAAAATTTTTATAAATAATTATTTCATTTGAATTCCATGTGTGTTATTAACTTTTCATTATTTTTTTGAAAGAATTCAAATGACTAGATAATTTTGTTAATAGACTATGGATGATATTTTGAATATGGAATATCACATATTAGGAGACTCATATTTTTTTTTGACATAGATTTAACTTATTCTAAGAGGAATTTCAATACTTTGACTATTGAGATTTGCTTGTTCCGTAATTCTTGACTTCTTGAGCCATGATTTCAACAATCTCCTCTTCGTATGTCAAGTCTAGTCAAAACTCAATGATCTCCGAGGAGACCACATGTGATGGGTTTAACATATATCTTCTTAGCATTGAAACATAGAAAAAATTATGAATCTTTTCCAATTCTCAGGTGAGGTTATAATTAATTTAAATGCCACTGGAGCTATTTTCTCAATCACATCATGACTCAATAAACTTAAGGCTCATCTTGCTCTTTTCCTAAATCTCATGACTTTCTTCCAAGGATTAATTTTCAAAAATACTTATTCACTCATCTCATATTGGATTTCATTTATTTTTGGTCTATTGAATCAAATATGACCAATTATTTTTTTTTTTCACTTAACTCTATCCAGCACAGTGGTGTTCTATACTTTCTTCCATAGAAAGTCTCATAAGACATCATTCCAATACTCAACTGAAAGTTATTATTATAGACAAATTCAACTAAAAATATATATATATCCCAATTACCATCATAGTCAATCACATAATTTCTTAACATATCTTCTAGTGCCTGGATCACTCTTTCTGATTATTCATCCATCTGCGAGTAAAATATTGTTATAAATTTAATCTAGAATCTAAAGCCTCTTGCAACTTTCTCAAAAATCTCGAGATAAAACTTAGATCTCTATCTGAAATGATTGACATTGAAATCTTATGTAACCAAATAATTTCTTTTATGTAAAGTTATGTCACTGGTAATCCAACCATAACCCAAACTACCATAGCTATAATCCCTATCTCAAATAGTTAATTAGTCAATCAACCTATCATAACTTAAACTAAATCATGTTTTCTTCCTATCACTAGTAATCCAACTACTAAATTCATTGTAATGTGGTTCCATTTCCACTTAGATATTTTATTAGGCTGAAATAATCCCAAAGGAACTCGATGTTCTACCTTCACTTTTTGACAACATACACTTAGTCACAAATTCTAAATATTTCTATTCATTCCGAACTACCAATATAAAATCCTCAAATCGTGATATATTTTTGTGCTACCTGAATGTATAGCAAAGGATCCACTATGTATTATTTCAAATATAAATTTTTTCAATTCCTCATTATCATGTACACAAACTCAATCTATATAGTATAAGAATTCATTCTCTTTCACTTAGAACTTAGTTTCTTTACCCTTTTTTTTTTGACTTACAAGGAAAAAATCTTTACATCACTCTTTTGTGCATCTAGCACTCAATTCAACAAAATCAATTTTGATATCAATTCCACTACAATTGCACCACCATCTAATAATGATAAATGAGCATTCAATACTTATAAATTATAATGCTTGTACTAACTTTCTACTCATTATGTCTACACTACATTAGCTTTCCAATGTTTTAATGAAAGAGATAATCATACTATCCGATCAATTCCATCCGTATATATTATCTCAAGTTAATCTTCCGTTGTGAGAGCAAATATTTAAGACTTTTTAATTAGTATAGTTGAAACACAATCATAATCCTTACACCATATTAGCCAATTCCACTACTATTGCACAATTATCTGATAAAGATATATGAGCAATCAATGCTTATAGTGCTTATACTGATTTTCTACTCAGAGTGTTTACAACTACATTATCTTTCTTAAAATCATAATCAATAATACAATCATAATCTTTGATTAATTCTATCCATCCACATTGTCTCAAATTAAGCTTTCATTATGATGACAAATACTTAAGATTTTTATGATTGATATAAATAAAATATTATTCTCAATAAAGATAGTGTCTTCATATTTTTAATGCAAACACAATAGCAGCCAATTTCAAATCATGCATAGGGTAATTCTTTTCATACGACCTCAACTAACTCCTAGAATAAGTCGGTATTTTACCTACTTGCATAATGACACATCCGAGCACATTTAATGAAACATTACTAAAAATAATGTATTCTTTATCGTAGGTCGATTGAGTAAGAAATAATATCTTTGTTAAAAATATTTTTAATATTTCAAAAATAGTTTGACATTTTTTATTCCACTCAAATTTCACATTCTTTTGGAGCAATCGTGTTATTAGGCCCACAACCATTGAAATCCCTCAACAAATCTTCTGTAGCAACCTATCAATCCTAGGATTGCACACTTCCATAATATTTCTAAATGGTTTCCATTCAAAAATCATATCTACCTTCTTTGGATCCACTCGAATTTCTTCTAATATTGTGTCCAAGAAAAGACACTTCTTTCATCCAAAATTCACATTTGTTGTGTTTTGCATATAATTATTCCTTTCTCAAGGTTTCTAACACTGCCTGAAAGTGTATATCATGATATTCCCAATCCTTTGAATACACAGATTTCATCTATAAACATCATGACAAATTGATCTACTTACATTCAGAAAATATGATTCATTAAGTCCATTAAAACTGCCAGTGCACATCATAATATTCATACCATGACCTAAATATCATCTTATGCACATATGCATCTTTAATCCTTAATTGATGATACCCAAATCATAAGTCAATCTTCAAAAAGATATTTGTACCTTATAATTGATCGAACAAATCATCAATCCAAGAAAATGAATACTTAATCTTTATGATCATCTTATGCAGTTGCCTATAATCAACACCCAACTAAAATGTATCAATCTTTCTTATTAATAAAGAGCGTTAGCACTCCCTATGATGATATACTCAAACAGATAGATCCTTTCTCTAAAAACTCTTGCAATTAAAACTTCAATTATTCTAACTTCATCAAAATCATTCTATAAAATGTAATGGATGCTAGAGTGGCACTCAAAACAACATCAATTGCAAATTCAATTTCTCTCTATGGAGACAACCCTAATAATTCCTCCAGAGACATCCGGCAAATCACAAACTATATGTCAAATTGGCTTCACATATCTTTCGAACTATTATTCTAACAGTGATGGCAGATATCACAATAAAAAGGTTGTTCAACCACTCAGCAAAGAAAATTATTTCATTGTAACTCATATCCTGGCAATTCCTCCGGATACACATCTGGCAAATCACAACTATAAGGGTGTCTAATAAGCTAAGCTCTACCTTTTTCATATCAATTATATATACCAAATAGGATTCACATTTCTTTTGCACTATTATTCTAACAATAATAGCAGATATCACATTAGAGAGGTTGTTCGACCTCTCACCAATGAAAGTTACTTCCTCGTCACTTATATCCTCAAGGTCACCCACTTCTACAATCAACCACCACTTGATGACTAAACAACAAATTTATCTCTAATATCACATCAAATTCTTTGAAGGATAACTCTATTAAATCTATTTGAAACTCATACTCTCATATTCTGATGAAATAATTTCTTTAAACACTATTAATAATAACATTATGCCCAGCAAATTTGTTACCAAGATATCATACTCAGTTTCACTCTATAGTAAATTACCCTAACTTATAATAAAAATACAAACAAGTGGATGAGTTTATCTCGAATCTATCAATGCACATACAATAATTTCAAAAATATAAAAATTACTATCACATTTGGGACATCTTTATCTTCCACTACCTTCTTCATTGCATATGTCCTGGCATGAGCATGGCCATCTTATCTACCCATGATCCATGTCACTTGTCTAGGCACACTTGGTGATACAATACTCGTGTTGCCCTGGTTGCTCTTCTGTACTGCAAAAATTGTAACCTCATTCCATGGTGTTGTAAATGAACGAGCCTCGGGACAATCTTTCACTTTGTACTCATTGGAACCACAAATCAAACAAACACCTATCAATTTTTAACACTCTCCTTTATGTTCCTCCCACAATACATGCCAAAAAAGTTATCCCTCTCGAATAACCTCCTGGTGAACGAACTACTAATAGTGCTGAAAGAATAGCATAATTACTAGAAACCTAAGATGGTCCATGTGTTGTAGGTTGAATAAACCTCTGTGACCCTCTAAATTTCTTGATTTGGTGCTAATAAGAACTTGATTGACTGGGATTTTTCTTACCATGTCTTCTTTCTTTTCTATCATAGTTGTCTTTCTGTATTCTTTCTACATTCAAAACACATGTCACAAACTTAGAAAAGTCATCATGGCTGAAACCTATGACATAGACTTGAATATAGTCAATTAGGCCATCCACGACTTGCGGCACTTCTCCTCCTTAATAAATAGCATCTATGAAGCATACTTGTTCAATCGAGTGAATTATCTTTGATACTCTGTCACACTCATATACTTATGCTTCAAATTATGGCATTCTCTTTGCATATTACTTAGGTAAATATGACCCACATATTGCTTTCTAAATTCTACTATGAAAAACTTTCATGTAACACTTTTCACTGATGCAATTATAGTTACGGACACCTATCACTAATAAGCATCATCATGTAGCGGTGATGTTGCACTCTAAATTTTCCTCTGATGTGTAATACATTTGTCGAAGCATTCTTTCAACAAACCAATTTTCTATCATGAAAAGCCCATCATCTTTTTCCCCAAAAAAGTTGGGTCGGTATCATGTCATTCTTTCTATGGCTGTCTGTTGAGTGTCAACTGAAGCTAGTTGTCCTGATTTTTGCAATGATTGGGCTATTTGCTGGAAAATCTTTATAGTAGCTCATGAGCTTTGCTTTGCTTGTGTATCACTAAAACATGAGATGCTTGCTCTCCATCCACACTAGCAGGACTATTTGGGTGACTCCCTAGATCACTTTGGATCATATTAGAGCATGAACTTTCCATGCTTAACCTATTAAGACCAACAAGATTACATCAGAGTCACGTCATCTTTTTATATGCAAATGCAATGTATGTCACATAATTTCAAAATCATTTATAGGATCGCCGATCACCTAAATCATACTTTTGATACCACTAAATTGTCATACCCTCAACCCCAAGTCAAACTCAAAAGCTCGAGACTAATTTGAGGATGCAAATCCATTTTTTCCTTGGAAATCATTTGTCAAATTATATTTCATATAAACATTTTTTATATGAATATTTATAAACATTAATGAGTAAAAGAAATATACATTAAATTTTTTCAAGAGAACTTATAGCCTTTCTTTAATAGATTTACACAAAATGACAGTTCATGCCCTTTTACAAAATATTCACTAAAAAATAATAAGAGTTCACCTCTTTCAAGTATATGAAAAATTATATATTTTTTATTTCAATATTTTATAATCTCATGTTCGAATAATGAATTAGATGCATAGGATGAATTATATACTTATACTCCACAAGCATTGACGATAACTATGTGCTTGTGTGATCCTTGTTTTCGTCCCTGATTATTTGGTACCACGAAAAAAAAAATATTATGCTAATAATTTTCATACTTAGTGATTTTATGTAATTCTCTTTTCATTTTAATTAAATACAAAAACACGTATCTTTTTAAAATATATAATTTCATTTGTCAATTCAAAAATCAATATATATATACTACTGTTATATATTTTCATTTAGAATTTATTTGATCATTTTAAATATATAATTTCTTTGTTAATATTTTATTCAAAATTCAAATCATATAATTTATACATTTACTTATTATTTTGCTCTTAAATAAATTTAGCTAATATTTTTGATATTAAAAACAATGGAATCATCAACATAATCCTACTAGGCTGTAAGCCAGTATAAAAATATTTAAGTACAACACGATCACACTGGGCTATGGATTAGTATGTCACTATATTATATTCATTCACATTACTGATAGTTTAATTCGTATTGATATATCAATCTATCCAACTCAAATATGATTGATAATATTATATTATGGCCATTAAAATTAGTCATAATAATTTATAATATTATATATATATACACACTCAAATTGTACATTCTAATGCTTATGCAATTTTCATGATAAATCATTTATCATTAATTTCCTCAAATCAATTAAAAAAATATACATAATTTTATTATAAATCATTTTAATAGTAGAACAATAATCATGAAACTTAAAATAAAAAAAATAAATAACAAATCAATTTATTTATAATTCAAATGGAGCACTACAGGTATCAAGTGGGCTGGGCAGCCCAAGCACAACACAAGGTACGACTTGAATTAGTCATATCTAGCCCAGCACGGCATGATCCAAAACCATGTCTAGACCGAGGTCATGCAGACAAGAGGCACTACTTGAGTTGTGCTATGCTTGGGCCAATCATGCCTCATGCCGAGCCAGGAACAACCTAAATTTTGGCCCGTTGGCACAATACAGATGCACATGACCCATGACCCATGACCCAAAATCAAGCAGGAGTCACAAGTCACAAATCACAAACTAATGGGTTGTAGCCTAAATTTTAAAAAAAAACAACAATCTAGCAGCTGTTGTACCCGTTATATTTTTAGATAATTGGCACCCACATTGAAAATGACAGGAACAACTTGTCGCTAAGCATGTCAACTAAATATAAAAAAAAATTATTTTAAAATTTGTAGCCAACAAATTTATTTCCAACAGCAACAAGAATAAATCAAATGGCTATCAAATTTTGTCAATTTTAAATTTAAAAAAAAATAAAAAATATTTTAAAATATACAAAAATTCTATAAATAGATAAAGAATTATATTAAATTTCATTCTCTCCTCACTAATTCGCTTCAAATTTTCTCTCTCCTCTCTTATTCATTTCAATTTTTCTCTCTCCTCTCTTATTCGTTTCAATTTTTCTCTCTTCTCTCTTAATCGTTTCAAATTTTCTCTCTCCTCTCTTATTCGTTTCAAATTTTCTCTCTCCTCTCTTATTCGTTTCATTTTTCTCTCTCCTCTCTTATTCGTTTCAATTTTTCTCTCTCCTCTCTTATTCGTTTCAATTTTTCTCTCTCCTCTCTTATTCGTTTCAATTTTTCTCTCTCCTCTCTTATTCGTTTCAATTTTTCTCTCTCGTCTCTTATTCGTTTCAATTTTTCTCTCTCCTCTCTTATTCGTTTCAATTTTTCTCTCTCCTCTCTTATTCGTTTCAATTTTTCTCTTTCCTCTCTTATTTGCTTCAATTTTTCTCTCTCCTCTCTTATTTGCTTCAATTTTTCTCTCTTATTTTTTGAGATTGGTGCCAATTTAAAAATTAAAATTTTAATTTTTCATTACTAATTATGTGTGTTGGTTGTTGGTCTAAAATAACAAATTTAGAAAAATAAAAGAGTTGATGAAAAATAGAATACAATTGGATGACACAAGTTGACACTCAAATTTTACACAACTACAATTATAAAACACAATTTTTTATTAATTCTTTTATTAATTTTTTTATTAACTTTTTTATTGATTTTTTATTAAATATTTTAAAATTCAAAATATAAAAAAAATAATAAATATTGAATTTAATGATAATAAAATTAATATAAATATAGATAATAATGACGACCCGACCAAAAAATCTGAGACTAAAATTAGGTTCTCACCAATGATCTCGAGCCAAACTAATTTATCTAAAAAATCTAAAACTATGTGAACTTTAATAATACTTACTTTAAAATAATAAAAAATAAAAATTCTAAAAATATCACAAAAAAATTAATATAATATATATATTATAAAAATATATATATACATATAAGAACACAAGTAATACTGACTACCTTAAAAGACATGTCAATTAATGAATCAAAAAATATGAAATATTTGATCATAAGTAAACCCAACTAAATAGTAAAATTTTTTAAGTTTGATCAAGTTTAACCTTATTAATAACTATCATATATCACAATAACTTTAAGTTAAAAAATATAACCAGATTGATTATTATCATGAATTTTCTAATTAAATTTTCGGAAAATCCTATGATATTCACTATTATGCAAACCTACTTCCAACTTGTTTATCATATAATTCTTAGGTCTACAAGTAAAAATATAATAAAATATTATAAATTAAAAAAATATTAAATAATTAATGAATTTTAAAAATATACTAAAATAGTATATCAGAAATCTAGATTAATTATGAAAATATATCATTCACATGTCTCATCATCCGCTATACAAATTCAAAATCTACTTATTAAAAAAATTTTAATTTCATGATATTTTTATTTTCATAATGATTCTACTATATGTGAGAATATAATAAGAATTTTTAAAGAATATAATAATATTATATTTAATAATATTTAGAAAAAAAAATTAATATTATATTTAATAATATTTCTAATAATAAAGTAATCATTAATATATTTGTCAATTCTAACTCAAATAATTATCACACAATAATTAATATACTAGAGTCAATCTATAGTTAGGCATCATTTGTCTCACTACTAGAAAATTCATTCATCATGTCATTCATCATCTTCAAACTAAATAACCATGTTCACACTCATGTAGCCTACTAACAATAATTCTCATGTTCGAGTCGCTATAAATTAATAACCAAGATCTTAACTTTCTCTATATGTGAATAAATAGGAGTCATACCAAATAAAACTAAATGATTTGAAAAAGTAAATATTTATTTTCATAATATTTAAATAAATTATATAATTATTTATAAAATTTATCATTTAATTCTTATGATTTTTTATTTAAGTAAATATATATTTTAGAATATTTTCCATTCCTTCAATATTAACCATATGATCCATATAAATAATTAAGCAATAAAGAAATAAAATTAAAATTTTAAATACATCCTTTTAATCTCAATAGTCATGGCACAAAAATCTAATTCTCTATATTTATTAAAAAAATTATTATTATTACACATACATCTATATAAAATATATGTGATGAGAATATATACAAATAAAAATATGTTCTTTATATCATAAAAAATTAAGAAATTTTAAAAATGAGATTCTCAAGTATCAATTAAAATTATCAATTATTATTTTAAAAAGTTAACTATTAACATAATCACATATCACATGTTGATAACTAACACATGAATATAATATAATATATGTATAATTCTAAAGATGATTGATATTCACTTTAAAAAAATTTTTATGCCTATTAAATTACAATGTAAAACTCTTGCAATCGATGAATTATCTTAATATATATTAGTATATTTAATATACTTTCTAATGATATGAACATTATTTTAAGGTGGCTTATACAATAAAATTAATTATGTGATACAATACATAAACATAATATCAAAAATATTATTTGAGGAACCATCTCTAATGATTCTCATAAACATATTTACCGATAAATTATTATTTAAAATATTATCAAATATTTTAAATAATAATTGATAATTTTTGATAATATTTTAAGTAATATTTTAATTTTATTATAGTATTTTAATTTTAAGTAATATTTTAATTTATTAAATATTTGATAAAATTTGATTGTATTTTAAATAATAATTTATCAATAAACATGTTTATAAGAATCATTAGAAATGGTCCCTCAAGTAATATTTTTTATATTATGTTTATGTATCACATATTTAATTTAATTATACAAGCCAACTTAAAAATAATTTTCACATCATTGGAAAGTATTTTATATATACTAACATATATTAAGACACTTTATCAAGTGCAAGGGTTTCACACTATATAATTTAACAAGCTTAAAAATATTTTTAAGCTTGTTAAATTATCATCATGAATATGTCAAATGTCGAACATCATGAAAACAATTACATTTTATGTCCTATATTTGTTAATTAATATTTCTTTTTTCTATTTTATAATTCTTAATTAAATTATTCTTATTAGTCAATCTTAAAATCAAATGATAAACAAACTAAATGAATGTATGCATTGAATAAAGTAGTCTAAGATTTTTTAAAAATTTAATCAAAAAACTCATATTAGTAATAAACTAAATTATATCATCCCTTACAAATTTATTCCAATAAATATATAGGTTTTGTTGATTACAAACTCATATTTGTTAATTACACTATATTTATAGTTATTAAATTCAACTACTCCACCGTTAAGACATAGTTGAATTTGTCATAGATCTAATATACCATATTTTTTTTGGGTATTATTTGAATTATCTCATAAGGTGTTCAGTATCATCAGTACTCTTACAAGTAGATATTTTTTTACATTATATATATATATATATATATATATATATATATATATATATATATATATTATTTCAAAGTATATCACAATTATAATTCTTTACATGAATATTTTTAATATTATTTTTTTAGTTTAGAAAGTTTTAAGCATAAAAAAGCTTTATTTTATTTGTGTTACACTAGAAAAAAATTTACTCAAAAAAAAAATAAAGCATATATATCTTTAACTTTATTGAAATTTAGACAAAATAATCCAAAGCCAAGCAACAATAAGTCCACAATTATTAACTGAAATTCTCACCCAACAATATTAATTTACTCAATCTCAATTCTAACATTATTTATTAATTATATAATATAAAAATATAAATATATAAAACTTACTATTACAAGATGATTATGATATTTTAAGCAAAAAAAAAAGAGAATGTATTATAGTTTGATTATGAAAACATATAATTGTTAACATTTGATTCATAAAAAATTTTAAATTAAAAAAATATATTATTAAAATATTTGTAAAATAAAACTTCAACAATCATTGGATTTCAATCCATAACCATTGAAACAGATTTAACTACTTACATTAATAAAAATATATATTTTTTTAAATATTATTATTATTATTCTTTTCGTCAACAACTTCTCATTGTGTTATAACAAGGCAACCATTGTTTAGTACAACCTAAAAGGGTGTGGGCATTCATGCATCCCATTTATTAATATTATTATAAAATAGAAGCATCAATGCATGTGCCTATTTTAAAATAGTGTTGGCACAATAAGTGCATGTCAAGCATGTGTCATGCCTAGAGATGTCAAACAATTCGGGCGGCCCGGGCCTGATCCAAAGCCCAGAATAGTTAAGGCATGCTTGTCCCAGCATGGCACAATCCAAGATCGTGCCTGGGCCCGTGCCAGGCAGATCCTCGGCACAATTCATGTCGTGCCATGCCGAGGGTCTTTGGCCCACGAGCCATGCCAGGCACGACCTATATACCTGGCACGTGGGTACGATATGGGCAACAACACAACAAGCAATACACAACTGCTGACGAAGCGATGGATGACGGCCGATGCAGCGACGCACGACGACCGACACAACGATGCCCAATGAAGGAAGACACAATGACATCTGATGAGCGACAACTCAACATGCCTGACGGGCGACAATGGCACAGCAGCACGGCCGCGCCATCCCTAATTTTTGTTCTAGGTTAAGAATTATCTTTACCTAGAATAGACACAACCTGAACCTAAGCTAATTCTGAGCCACGAGTCATGTCGAGCCTACCCTCCAATGAATCGTGTCATGTCGAGCACAACACAAAAGCTCATATGAACCTGAAAAAAATAGATTGTGCCAGCCTGACATGACCCGTTTGACACCTGTAGTCATGCCTATTCATGATGGTCATGCAGAAAGGTGACAAATTTGTGCCTTGTATGGTATGGGGAATGTCCACATTGTGCCTTGTACGGTATGGGGAATGTCCACATTGTGCCTATTCATGATGGTCCAGTTCTCAAGGACACCAAACATAGATTCTTTATCATTGCAAATGACACCCCTCTCATAGAGAGCTTAGCTGGTGAAAACTCTTGGCAATGACCAGGAGGTCAAGAGTTCAAGTCTTGCCGATGGTGGGTACTGGGGATATTACTTACCTGCTCGGTTCTCCAGGGGCCCAAGAAGATATAAGGATCCACGTAAGTGGGCCCTGAAGCCCTTGGTTCTCAAAAAAAAAATTATCATTGCAGATGATACATTCTTACCATATAGAATAATCATAATTGCGATTACATGGAGTAAACACGCCCTTACAACATATAATACACATATCATTTCTTTTACATTTCATCTAGCCAACGTCAATATCCAATTTAATGCCCAGTGATGTTGCTTCTCAGAAAACATAAGTAGGATAGCTACCATGACAAAATGACACAAAATACACACAATCGTCTAGGTAAATTTTATTGCAAATAAAAATATTTTGGACTACCATGCATTACCATCTTCCCGTACATTTCCTTCACCATCTAAAGAATCCGGTTCTAAAATGCCCATCGAGTTTGGAGATAGATCATCCAAACATGAAATCCTCAGCATTCGCATGTGACGCTCATTTTCTTCCAATCGTGGAACATAAATCTTCTTTGCAATCTTTGAAGAGTCATCTGAAGTTCAAAACAATATGTGGACAAAAGGACCTATTTACCAGTTAAACGACATATGGGTGACTCTCATACCTATCGTTTGGATTTGAAGAATTTCAGACAACAATTTTGAGGTTTCAACTTCACGTAGCGCACTAAAACTTACATAAGAACATATGCTTTTGCTGGATTTAAACCATGGAGATTGCAAGACAATGCTCTGGATTGCATTGTCTGAGCAAAGAAAATACAGAAGTGAACATTTGAAATCCTATTCTTCATCAAATTGGTAGCAGAAGCTGGGACGAGTGATACCTTCTTGAGCCCTGAGAGACGGATCCATGGACTTGAGCAACCTGCGGAGTTTGGTACGAAGGACCTGTTTCTGCTGGAACAGTTGATTAAGATTAACAGAATCGTGATTGTAAGCCATGGTGACAACAAGAGGAGCAGTGTTGGTGGGCTGAAACACCCAACCTGCTCCAGTGAGAACGAGCGCGCGAAACTTGAATCGTGGGGAAAGCAGGTTCGGGAACAGTTTGAACATCAGCGCGGCTACTCACAAAAGCGAGTCCAATTTTGAATCTGGGGAACAGTTTGAGCATAATGAATGACGGTTGACGGACAAGGTTGACGCTTATTTTGATCTGCTCTAGTTGGGCATACAGATTAGTTTAATTGTTTTGGATATGTTTGTTTTGTTGTTTTATCTTTTTTTTTGAAAATTAGAGTTTGATAAACCAAATATAAGAATAAAATCTCATATGTTGTTTGCCAAAAAATATAATTGTGAAATTAAGATTCTTCCAGTTTTGCAGTAATAATGCGAAGTGCAGTGTCTTGTGATTCTTTTTTAGAAAACTTTCAGGAATTATGTGAGGCACTGCATGTCTGCGTGTATAGTTTTTTCCTATCTTTTCATTTCTAGTTTGTCTCCCTGTATCCCCCCCCCCCCCCCCCCCCGCCCTATCTCCCTCTCTCTCCCTTTCCCCCTCTCTCTCCCTCCCTCTCTCTCTCTCTCTCTCTCCCTCCCTCTTTCCCTCTCTCCCTCCCTCTTTCCCTCTCTCCCTCCCTCTTTCTGCCTCTCCCTCTTTCTGCCTCTCCCTCTTTCTGCCTCTCCCTCTTTCTGCCTCTCCCTCTCTCTCCCTCTCCCTCTCTCTCTCTCTCCCACTCTCTCCCTCTCCCACTCTCTCCCACTTTCTCCCTCTCCCTCTCTATCCCTATCTCTCTCCATGTCTCTCCCTCTCTCTCCCTATCCCTCTCTCTCCCTCTAGCTCTCTCTCCCTCTCTCTCTCCCTCTCCCTCCCCCTCTCTATCCCTATCTCTCTCCATGTCTCTCCCTCTCTCTCCCTATCCCTCTCTCTCCCCCTAGCTCTCTCTCCCTCCCCTCTCTATCCCTATCTCTCTCCATGTCTATCCCTCTCTCTCCCTATCCCTCTCTCTCTCCCTTCATCTCCCTCTCCCCCCCCTCTCCCTCCCTCGCCCTCTCTCTATCTCTCTCTCTCTCCCCCTCTCTTTCTCACCGCCTCTCTCCCTTTCTCCCTCCCTCTCTCTCTTCCTCTCTCTCCCTTCTCTCTCTGTCTTTCCCTCTTCCTCTCTCTCCCTTCTCTCTCTATCTTTCCCTCTCACTCTCTCTCACTCGTGCTCTCTCTCTCACCCCCTCTCTCCCTCCTCTCTCTCTTTCCCTATGTCCCTTTCTCTCCCCCTCTCTCCCCCTCCCTCCCTCTCCCCCCTCCCTTGTCTCCCTCTCCCCCTTTCCCTCCTCCCACTCTCCCTCTCCCTCTCTCTCTCCCCCTTCATCTCCCTCTCCCCCCCTTCTCACCCCCCCTCTCTCCCTCTCCCCCCTCTCTCCCCCTCTTTCCTCCTCTCTCACTCTCCCCTCCCTCTCCCTCTCCCTACCCTCCTTTCTCTCTATCTCTCCCTCTCTCTCTCTATCCCTATCTCTCTCCCCTCTCTCTACCTGACCCTCTCCCTCTATCTCTCTCCCTCCCTCTGTCCCCCTCCATCCCTCTCTCTCCCCCCTCTCTCACTCTTCCCTCCCTCCGTCCCTCTCTCTCTCTCCCTCTCTCCCCCTCCATCCCTCTCTCTCCCCCTCCATCCCTCTCTCTCCCCCCCCTCTCTCACTCTTCCCTCCCTCCGTCCCTCTCTCTCTCCCTCTCTCCCCCCATCTCTCTCCCTCTCTCTCCCTCTCTCCCCCTCTCTCTCTCCCTCTCCCTCTCCCTCCCCCCCACTCCCCCTATTTCTCCCTCTCCCTTTCTCTCCCTCTCCCTCTTTCTCTCTCCCTCTCCCCCTCTCCCTCTCTCACTCTCCATCTCCCCCTCTCCCCCCCTATATTTCTACCCCTCTCTTTTTCACCCCCCTCTCTCCCTCTCCCTCTTCCTCTCCTTCTCTCCCCCTCTCTCCAACTCCCTCCCCCTCTTTCTCCTTCTCTCTCTCCCTCTCCCCCCTTTATTTCAACCCCTCTCCATCCCCCCTTCTCTACATCTCTCTCTACCCCTCCATCTCTCTCTCTCCCTCTCCCCAGGTCCCTATCCCTCCCCCCTCTCCTCCTCTCTCCTTCTCTCTCTCTCTCCTTCTCTCTCTCCCCCTCCCTCTCCCTCCTCCCTCTCAGTCTCCCTCTATCCCACTCTCTCCCCCCCTCTCTCTCTCCCTCCCTCCCTCTCTCCCTCTCCCTCTCTCTCTCTATCTCCCCCCCTCTCTCTCTCCCTCCCTCCCTCTCTCCCTCTCCCTCTCTCTCTATCTCCCCCCCTCTCTCGCGCTCTCCCCTCTCTCATGCTCACTCTTTCTCTCCTCCCCCCCGCTCTCTTTCTCCCACTCCCTCTCTCACTCTCTCTCACTCTCTTCCCCCCACTCTCTATCTCCCTGCCCCCTCTCTCATGCTCTCTCCCTCTCACCCTCTCTTTCTCGCTCTCTCACTCTCCATCTCTCTCCCCACCCAATCTCTCCACCCCCCCTCTCTCTATCAATCTCTTCTCTCTCCCTCTCCCTCTCTCTTGTTCTCTCTCTCTCTCTATTTCTCTCCTTTCTCTCCCTATCCTCCTTCCTCTCCCTCTTTCCCTCCCTCTTCCTCCCTCTCTCTCCCTCTCTCTCCCTACCTCTCTATCTTTCTCCCTCACTCTTCTCTCTCTCCCCCACACACTCTCTCTCTCTCTCTCTTCCCCCATTTTCCTCCCTCTCTCTCCCACTCTCTCTCCCTCCCTCCCTCTCTTTCCCACTCTCTCTCACTCCCACTCCCTCTTTCCCCACAATCTCCATCTCTCCCCTCTCTCTTGCTCTCTCTCTCTCTCTCTCTCACTCTCTCTCTCTCACTCTCTCTCACACACTCTCGCTAATTATATATATATATATATATATATATCTCTCTCTATCGTTCTCTCCCCTCTCTCCCTCCCTCCCTCTCCCTGTATCTCCCCCTCTCTCTGTCCTGCTCGCTCGTTGTCTCACTCTCTCTCTCTCACTCTCGCCCCCCCTTCTCTCTCCTCCCCCCTCCCTCCCTCCCTCTCTCCCTCCCTCCATCTCTCTCCCTCTCCCTCCCTCCATCTCTCTCCCACTCCCTCCCTCCTTCTCCCTCTCCCTCCCTCCCTCTCCGTCTCTTTCTCTCTCCCTCTCTCTCCCCCTCTCTTCCTCTCCCTCTCCCTCTCTCTCTCATTATCTCTCCCACCATCTCTCCCTCTCTCCCTCCCTCTCTCCCTCCCTCACACACACACACTCTCCCCCCCTCTCTCCCTCTCCTTCTCTCCCCCCTCACACACCCCCTCTCTCCCTCACCCCCTCTCCCTCTCTTTCCTCCCCCCTCTCTCCCCCTCCCTCTCCCCCTCTCTCTCTTCCCCTTTCTTTCCCTCCCCCCTTTCTCTCTCATTCTCCCTCTCTCTCCCTCTTCCTATCTCTCTCCCCCCTCTCTCCCCCCTCACTCCCCCTCCCCCCTCCCCCCCTCCCCACTCCCTCTCTCTCTCTCTCCCCCTCCCTCCCTCCCTCCCTCTCTCTACCTCCCTATCTCTCTCTCTCTCTCTCTCCCTACCTCTTTTTCTCACCCTTTCTCACCCTCCCCCTCCCCCCCTCATCTCTTCCCCCTCTATCCCCCCCCCACCCCCCACCCCCACCCCCCCCCCCTTCTTCCCCCTTTCCCCCCTCTTCTCCCCCACTCTCTCTCCCCCTCCCTCCCCCTCCCTCCCTCTCTCTCCCCCCTCCCTCCCACTCCCTCCCTCTCTCTCCCCCCTTCCTCCCCCTCCCTCCCCCCTCCCTCCCCCTCCCTCCCCCTCTCCCCCTCCCACTCTCTCCCTCTTTCTCTTCGTCTTTCTCTCCCCCCTCTCCCCCCCTCTATCCCCTCTCTCTCTCCTTACCCCTCTCCCTCCCCCTCTCCCTCCCCCTCTCCCTCCCTCTCCCCTCCCTCTTTCTCTCTCCCTCCCTATCTCTCTCTCTCGCTCTCCTCCTCTCCTCTCTCTCTCCCTACCTCTTTTTCTCACCCTCTCTCACCCTCCCCTCCCCCCCTCATCTCTTCCCCCTCTACTTCCCCCCCCCCCTCCCCCACCCTTTCCCCTCCTCCCCCCTCTTCCCCCCTCTCTCTCCCCCTTCATCCCCCCCCTCTCTCTCTCTCCTCTCTCCCTCCCACTCTCCCTCTTTCTCTCTGTCTTTCTCCCCCCTCTCCCTCCCTCTATCCCCTCTCTCTCTCCCCCCTCCCTCTTTTTCTCACCCTCTCTCCCCTCCCCCTCCCCCCTCGTCTCTTCCCCCTCTACTTCCCCCCCCCTCCCCCACCCCTTTCCTTCCTCCCCCCTCTTCCCCCCTCTCTCTCCCTTCCTCCCCCCTCCCTCTCTCTCTCTCTCTCTCTCCCCCTCCCACTCTCTCCCTCTTTCTCTCTGTCCTTTCTCCCCCCTCTCCTCCCTCTATCCCCTCTCTCTCTCTCTCCCTCTCCCTCTCTCTCCCCCTCTCTCTCCCCACTCCCACCCTCCCTCTCTTTCCCTCTCCCTCTCTCTCCCCCTCCCACTACCTCTCTCCCCCTCTTTCTCCCTCTCTCCCCCTCTCTTTATTTCTCCCCCCTCTCCCTCTCTCTCCCCCCCACTCCCCCCCTCTCCCTCTCTTTCTCTCCCCCTCTCTCACTCTCTCCCTCTCTCTCCATCTCACCTTCCTCTCCCCCTCTCCCCCTTTCTCTCTTTCTCTCCCTTCTCCCCCCCCCCCCCCCCCCCCCCCCCACCCCCTCCCGCCCCCTCTTCCCCCCTCCCCCCTCTCACTCTTCCCCTGCCCCCTCTTCTTCCCACCTCCCCTCTCCCTCTTCCCCTCTCCCTTCCACCCCACCCTTTCCCCCTCCCTC
>JAREIK010001563.1:11128283-11251012 GCA_029783825.1 Sapria himalayana | reverse complement strand
CCCCCCCCCCCCCCCCACCCCTTTCCCCTTCCTTCCCCCACCTCTTCCCCCCCTCTCTTCCCCCTTCATCCCCCCCCGCTCTCTCTCTCTCTCTCTCCCCTCCCACTCTCTCCCTCTTTCTCTCTGTCTTCTCCCCCCTCTCCCTCCCCTATCCCCTCTCTCGTCTCCCCCTCCCTCTTTTTCTCACCCTCTCTCACCCTCCCCCTCCCCCCCCTCGTCTCTTCCACCCTCTACTTCCCCCCCCCTCCCCCACCCCTTTCCCTTTCCTCCCCCCCTCTTCCCCCCCTCTCTCTCTCCCCCTTCATCCCCCCTCCCTCTCTCTCTCTCTCTCTCTCCCCCTCCCACTCTCTCCCTCTTTCTCTCTGTCTTTCTCCCCCCTCTCCCTCCCTCTATCCCCTCTCTCTCTCTCTCTCCCTCTCCCTCTCTCTCTCTCCCCCTCTCTCTCCCCACTCCCACCCTCCCTCTCTTTCCCTCTCCCTCTCCTCCCCCCTCCCACTACCCTCTCTCCCCTCCCTTTCTCCCTCCTCTCCCCCGCTCTTTATTGCTCCCCCCTCTCCCTCTCTTCTCCCCCCCACTCCCCCCTCTCCCTCTCTTTCTCTCCCCCTCTCTCACTCTCTCCCTCTCTCTTCTCCATCTCACCTTCCTCTCCCCCTCTCCCCCTTTCTCTCTTTCTCTCCCTTCCCCCTCCCTCTCGCTCCCCTCTCCCCTCTCATTCCTTGTCCCTCTCTCTGTCCCCCCTCTTTCCTCTCCACCCTCTCTCTCCTTCCTTTCCTTCTCTCTCTCCTCCATCTCCCATATCTCTCTTCTCCCTCTCTTCCCCCCACCCTTTCCCCCCTCCCCCTCCCTCTCTCTCCTCTTTCTCTCCCCCCCTCCCTCTCTCTCTTTCTCCCTTCCCTCTACCCTCTCTCTTTCTCCCTCCCTCTCCCTCTCTCTTTCTCCTTCCCTCTCCCTATCCTCCCGCTCCCTCTCCCTCTCTTTCTATAGATCCCCTCTCTCCCTCCCTCTCCCTCCCTCCCTCTCTCCCTCCCTCTCTCACCCTCTCCCTCTCTCACCATCTCCCTTCCTCCCCCCTCTCCCTCTCCCTACCCCCTCTCCCTCTCCCTACCCCCCCTCCTCCAATATCTCTCTCTCCCTCTCCCTCTCTCACTCTCTCCCTCCCTCTCTCCCTCCCTCTCCCTCCCTCTCCCTCTCCCTCTCTTTTCTATATATCCCACTCTCTCCCTCCCTCCCTCTCTCCCTCCCTCTCTCCCTCCCTCTCTCCCTCCCTCTCTCCCTCCCTCTCTCCCTCCCTCTCTCACCCTCTCCCTCTCTCACCATCTCCCTCCCTCCCCCCTCTCCCTCTTTCTACCCCCCCCTCTCCTCCCATATCTCTCTCTCCCTCTCCCTCTCTCACTCTCTCCCTCCCTCTCCCTCCCTCTCCCTCTCTCCCTCTCCCTCCCTCTCTCTCTCTTCCACACTTTGATTTTATGTTATAATTAGATATTTATGTATTTGTATTTAAATTGTAATCTTTGTGCATCGATGTGATTTATATTTTTTATGCATTGATATGGTTTATATTTTTTATGTATTATGTGTAATGATTATATATAATTATAATATATTGTAATTTTTAGTGGGTGTTTTGATACTGTTAGTTTTTGTTTTTGTTTCCATGACTATATGCCGTAAGGAATTGGAGTTTGAACATTCTAAAAAATTGAAAGTTATTGACATATTCTCTTTTTTGGTACAAGCCATGCTATCACGTTTTTGATTTCGAGTCACAAATCTAATGAATTAATCATATCATCTGAATATTAATGCTTAAAGAAACCCGGAGCATTCACCGCAAAATCACTGGTTTACATATTTTTATTGGATTATTGATTTCTAAGGTTTTATATCCTAGAAAAATTTGTTTGGGCAAAATGTAATTTTGGGCATATTGTGCTTCACAAGATTATAGTGTATATGAATAAGTCTGTAGTATTTATCATTTGATTTATCATTATTGTTACTTGAACTTCATTCTCAATGGTTGTATTTTTCAAATTTTTTTTATATTGTGATTTTTCTAAATTTGGGGTGTTAATTATTTGCTTATATTGTTTAATCAACCATTATTTCCAGTATTTTGTGGTTTTGAATAAATCACGATTTAAATGCTCTATCCTAATAACTAGTATTAGAGCGAGGTTATGATCCTACCCAAAAAATAGTTTCTGAACTTCTATTGAGGAGGATGTTCAACATTTATATTGTGACAGGATTCACTTATTTTAATTTCAATATAGTGATTTTGAACATATTTTGGGATATTTTTGTTTGGGTTGATTACTTGTGATTAATATTATTCTTTATTATTATTGAGGATCACTTTATAATAATAAAGTTAACTATGATCAATTATTTTATTTTAAAAAATAGAATGCACAACTACCTTGTAGTTATACAGTTGTGTGACTTAGCAACGAAGATAGAGAAACCTAAAGGGGTGAGTGAAGAAGAATGGCAAGACTTACATTTTAGAGTTGCCTCAACAATTTAGCAATGGATAAGTAATGATACTTATCAATATTTTACTAAAAAATGAGGATAGACAAACTTTGGGAGACATTAACATTTATGTTTGAAATGCCATTGAAAGGGACTATCATTCTTGAAAAATACTACATCAATGGCACACGAGTGGAGAAAAATTTAAGGGAGAAGCCAATGTCACCTTGGAAGGTGACTTGATATTGGTTAGCTATGATAATTCCACTAATATTATATCTTAGGAGGGTGAATGGTTTATTGACTCGGGATTATCTTTTCATATCACCCCACACATCAACTTCTTTAATACCTACACACCTGGTGATTATGACACAGTAAAGATGGATAATTATGAGACATCACATATTTTAGGCATGAGAGATATTTGTCTATAGATGCAACCAAGACATCAGCTAATGTTGAGAGATGTTCGGTACGTACTGAATATTCGTATGAACCTGATATCTATTGTCATGCTGGATGACATGAGATATTTTAGTTATTTTGGTGACAACCAGTGGAAGATGATCAAGGGCATATTAGTCAAGTGAGGGGTAAGAAGGTGAGTACTTTTTATGCCACTCAGGCAAGAGTGCCCAGAGATCAAGTAAATATTATTCATTAAAAGCGCAACATTGATCTTAGGTATAGGAGACTTGGTCATATGACTAAGAAGGATCTTCAACTTCTAGTTAGAAGAAATATCTTGTCGTTTGACCAATGATCTTTTTTAATGAGTGTGTGTATTATATGGATGAAAATAGTCATTGATCACATTTCCATTCTTGTCCACCCTCGAAGAGATCGAATGTTCTCGATCTGATTCATACTAATGTCTGCTCTACGCAGAGTAGAACATTCGATGGGGCCCTTTATTTTGTCATATTCATTGACGGTCACTCTAGAAAGATTTAGGTATATATACTAAAAATGAAAGATTAGATTTTTCCTATCTTTCAAGATTTTCATGCTATAATTGAGAGAGGCTAATAGGAAAATGATATGTGTATCCCATTGTATTATATATGAAAAAACACCATCCAAGATACTACAATTAAATAGCATTACTGACTATTAAGGAGAGAGTTCAGTGTATGCTTTCTCATACACATCTTCCCAATAAATTTTGGTGAAAAGCTATACATACAACTATTGATGTAATCAACATGTGTCCTACAATTATCCGAGATAGAAATGTTCCTAATAAAATCTAGACTATGAAAGATATCTCATATGATTACTTGCAACTTTTTGGATGTAAAGCTTTCATTAATATTCTAAAAGATGAAAAATCTAAACTTGATAATGCTACATGTCAGATATTTTCATTAACTATAAACATGAGGAGTTTGGGTATAGATTATGGACCTAATTGCCAAGAAACTTGTTCGAATCAGAAATATGACTTTTCTAGAGGTCTAGTTTATGGATGGTAGTGATTAGAGCAGAGATGAAAGTGATACCATAAAGATTCTTATTTGCACATATTTAGTGCCAATTCCTTCTAGAGTTCAATTTGATCAAGGGGGAGGAATTAAGCAACCACCTAATATTTCTAAACCTTAGGATACTACAGATACTTTTGAACCATATGATATACATAATATCATCAAGGCTCGGGATATACCTATTGAGGAGGTATGAGAAAATATTCTAGCTAGAACTAAGTAGGACCTAGTTGTTCATCATGATACATCTTAGTCTAAAATGAGAAGGTCATCTAGGTCTCGTTAGATACCTTCTAGACATTGAGATTACATATTACTCATGAATGCAGGTAAGCCCAAGTCTTTTTAGGAGACCATTTCTTCTGAGAATAAAGAGGAATTTATTCAGGCTATGTAGGAATAGATAGTCTCTTTATGTCAACTAGATTTATGATCTAGTACTTTTACCAAAGGGAAGTGTACTTAGAAAAATAGATGACTCTTTAGACAAAAATTTAATCATGATGACTCTCAACTGAGATACAAGGCTCACTTAATAATCAAAAAGTTTAGTTAGAAAAAAAAGAATTAATTTTGATGAGATATTTTCTCTAGTAGTGAAGATGTCTTCTATTTGAGAAGTTATGAGTTTGGTTGATAGCTTAAACATAAAAATCAATCAACATGATGTGAAGACTGTATTTTATCATGGTGACCTTCATGAGACTTTAAACATGGATAAACCTGAGGGATTCATTGTAGAAGGGAAAGAAGGACTTATTTGCAAATTAAAAAAGAGCTTGCATGGTCTCAAACAAGCTCCTAGGCAATTAAACAAGAAATTTTATTCATTCATAAAATATCATGACTTTCAATACACATCTTGTGATCATTGTAGAGGTGTCAAATATGTCATACCATGTTGAGCTTGTCCTAGTAAGGCAGTCATGTTGTGTTGTACTGGGACTTAGCAAAATAGGCCAAGTCATGCCTAGCCATATTGGGTTAGGCTCAAAGATTGCTAGCCTAGGTAGACCGATCACCAACTCACCTATTATGGTTTAATGATTTTAATTTTTTTTACAAATCTAAAATTTTAAGTTAGCGACTATTAGTTATGACTTATGAATACGACATTATATTATTTATTTATTTCACATAAATCAAACAAAATCATTAACACTAATGACAAAGTTTAATAATCAAAAATATCAAAAAAAAAACATCCATCATTATTCAATCTAATCTAAAAAAAATAACACAATGCCACTACAACATATATAAAAAATCATCAATCATAAATTCATAATCATGTTATATGATATGCATGCTCAATCTCAATGTCAACCAGTGTAAGTATACAACTAATCATCATCATGTAAGTGTTTGATGGTATTACTAATAGTGGGCTTAATATCCTCAAAGTCCTGTGAGTCGTCATCTACCAGCAACTCCTCGGCTCTTGTTCTAGCATGATCTTGGATACCCAACCTCAAATCCTTCCAATCCTTCATGCATGGTAGTGCCTCAATGATATCTAGCCATAGTTTCAATCTCTTATCTGTAATGACATTGACTATAATAGAAAAAATAGACTCTAATATTAAGCTTGATACTGGAGGAGTCAGTATATCCTATGACATATTAGATAGCACGGGATAGGTGGACTCATATGATTTCCAACATTATAAAAAATCAAGATTCTTATCATTGTTATATGATAGCGCTACAACAAAAAACATAATCAAAGATACTTAAAAAGCATCATTAATGATAATTCATGTCGCTTATCGAAAATGTCATCTGCTAACCTGTCATAATAAGTATTTGCCTATAATGTCGTTTTTTAGAAGTGTCATTGAAAAAAACCTTGACGCTAAAAAACTGTCATTATTTATTATACCAATCTATCTTGACACTCAGAGAAATGTCATTATTTGTTGTATCAATCTTAAATTATTTGAATACAATGACATTTAGTAAAAGTGTCAAGGAAGATAATGATTTAATTAAATATCAATTTAATATTTGTTGTAAATATATTTTCACCTGTTATTGTAATACTGCATGTACATAAGAAAAACTTACGTTCCAATCCAAACTAAGATTTTAGTTTTTAATTACAATAGGGAACTTGTACTTCTTACATTTCATAAACAAAAAAATATATATCACAATTTCAACATTCATTTCTTTAATTCAATTCAAATTTTCTTATATATGCAACCCAAGTATGCCTTATCTCCAAGAAACTGCTTCATGCTAGCTTGGCTAAGTTGAAAGTTAATTTTCAAAAAAGGAAACCTACACATACAAAAAGATGAACTATAATCAATTACACTTGCAGAAAAAAAAATATTATAGAGCATTGGAAAATAAAAATGAAGGAATGATAACAACATATCATGAAAATAATTTATATAACAATTGTCATATATGATAAAAAAAATTTAACAAAAAAAAACAAAGTTAGTAGTAATGAGTAAAATATAAAGCAAGAGATTTATCAATTATGGCATAAAAGTTGATCAATTATGTTAAAATACAAAACAATAATAATTCATTAAAAACATATATATGTGTAGTGAGTTGAAAGATCTCACAAACTACTTGAAAAAACACTACAAAAACTAATTAAATTTAATAAAATGAAAAGTTAAATTACAAGCCATCTTTCCAATACTTTAAAAAACTTGATTAGATGTTATGTAATATAATTTTAAGTTCTATTGATTACACATATATAATAATCCATCAACTTATAGTTTTGGATTCATTAATAAAATAAAAGGCTATGTAATAAAAAAAATTGTGCCTTGAAAAAATCATTGTGTTTTATAAGGGTGAAAATATAATTTACAATGTTGTGGTAAAGTATTAAAGCCAAAAGTCGAAATCTCAAATTTTTTCATAGCCAATCAACAAAAAAATCTATAGTTGTTTAACAGAAAGAAAGAAGTAATAAACTTGATATCATTATGAAAAATATCTTTATTATCACAATAGTTCATGGACCATTCCAAAGTTGGATAATCTTCTAACTTCACCAAAAAAAAGTTTCTCTTTAGACACCTATGAATCATGCATACAATATACTAATGTAATTCAACTATTGGAAATTAGAGAAATATCATGAATGTGGAAAAAAAATACTAAAATGTCTTCAAATGATTATGTCAAACAATTTACCTTTAGTCATAGTTTGGTTCAAAAGAGAGATAAAGTATGAACCTCATCAAAAGTTATAGTTGGATATGCCAAAATTTGTTCATGCTTCAATACAAAAAGGTGTCCCCAAAGCTTTTCAAACCGAGGAAAGTATTAATTGAGTCACCAACATCACCCATTCAGATCGTACTTCATCCAACTCATTTTTGTTGTATGATTTTATCACATTAGACTATTGAAAAGTAAAGTAATAGTTTCATCAATTACATTGGAAAATAAAATAAACATTGATATATTAATAACCAACAAATCAAGACATACCTTTGTTGTAAGACATCCTTGATCGAGAATGATATCTCTCATATATCTCATTACATGGTATCCACATTCAACACTACCTGGTTGTCTTGGGCACTAAATGGATAAAAAAAATTATTATATATATATGAAGTTACTTGCAAATCATATTGTACTAAGTTTAAAATTAAGAATAAGATACTAAATATTTTATTATTCAGTTTATATGAGTTATTTACCCCTAATACAACCCAATTAGGCTCTCTTTTTGATGATTTATGTTTTTTAAGTAGATGAATTCTTAGAGCCCTGTATGAAGAAAATACATTTTTGTTACCAACTATGCTTCATTCTGTAATATTAAGGGAAAAACTTACATATTAACATGTCTTTAAGATCATCTGAAGGTTGATGATCAAAGTCCTTATGTCAAGTACCACCAAAACTCAATGACAACTACAAAATTAACATTAGTGTAACTACATATCATTTATAATTTGATAACTACGCATACTTATAAACTTACTTATGTTTAATAACTTACCCTGGGTTATATGGAATAAAAACAAAATCAGCATTATTTGCATTCATCAATCGATTAGCTATAACCCTTGACCTATTTTTCTTGCTTGCTTCTCCCATTCCAGCTTTGGAAACCAAGGTTAGATTTATAAAAATAAATCACCTCTTTAGAATCAACTATCTTTTTATGCAAGTGCCTAATTTAATTTCACACAATATTTACAAGTTTTAATATTTTAATGTAACTAAAATTAATTTTAATTTTCATTATGAAAAATTAAAGCATAAATAAGATAGTTAAAATATATGAAAAACATATTAAATGTTTCTCTTACCATATTTAGAACATAAGGCAATTAGATGACACATCTGTTGATGAAATTATGATATCCATATCTTCTTTCATGAGGAAGGTCTTAAAAGACTCTCCAAAAACAACTTCTATGATTTCTACTGCATGTACCTTCTCATCCTTTAACAACATCCCAAAAAATGTAGCAAAGTTCTTGATATCTATAGGGTTCTCATCCTTAAAACTCAATGTTCTCTCTTTATTCCTCTATTTCTTAAATTTCTTTGAATCCTATCAAACATAAAATATCATTGTATATATAAGAATTGTCCTAAATAAAATAGTTTTTTTATTAGTAACAAAAAATTTTTTATTAAAAAAAAAGTACATACTTGGATGTGATGAATAGTAAGAATGACTAATTGGGCAGACCATAAAATTTGATGCCCAATAGCATCTCCAATAGTGGTAATTTGGCTTGGAATAGGTACAAAAAGTAATGCATTTGGATCATAAGAAACATCCACAGCAACAAGGAAGTTAGCACCATATCCAAGTATCATTGTTCTAGCTGCAACTATATTTTCTTTTGTATTTATGGCCAATTGACAATTCCTAACCTGTAAAATGAAACAATATTGTTTAGTTATATGTAATCATCTAAAGTTGATAATTTCCAAGTAGGAAAGAATTAGTTAGACAAAATTGAGTTATCATAACTTAATGAGCTTATTAATATAATTTATTAGACAAACTTATATTGTAACATTACTTCTATATAGGAATTAATCAACTAAGTAAGTTGATATGAAAATTATGAGTTTGTGTTAACACATTTTTATTATAAAACATAATATTAATTAGAACTTACCTTGTTTGCTTTTAGCATTGGAGGAGTGTGGTCATCTACTCGACATTTTGGTTGCTCAACACTTTCAGGAAGGACAATATGTTTTGGAGCATGTTAGAGCTACCAACATCAGATTGAGGTGTGGTGGGTACCATATAAGAAAGTTGAAATAAAATCTTTACCTCAAACTTTGATTGTCGCTCTTGCGATTCTTTCATAAATTTTCGCAAAGCATGATCTACCATAGAATGAAAATATTGTCGTGGTGTATAATGTTTTCCTTTAGCTCGTACTCGACCACTATATTTAGGAGTTCCCAATGCTTCAGTAAGTATGTCATTTACATTGAAACTCAAACTATTTTCTTGTGACTGTTGCAACATCCTATCCTGATACACAATGATGTTATAAAATTAAATGTCATATTAGTTAATATAAATAAGTTATTAACGTCAATGAAATATATGTTACATAACTTATACTTACAATCTTCTCCACTACCGGAATGACCACTTCATCATACTTGTCATCTTTTTTCTCTATTTCTTTCTTTCATAATACACTTCTATCAATGACTTTAGTAAAGCCAGTTTCTACCAACTTTTAAAATATTAAAATGTAATATAATGAGTATCTAGTCAAATTCAACATAAAAAAAATATAAATTAACATCTTTAACTTACCATCTCTTCCTCAAGACCAGCATATCCCTTCCTACTAAGATGATGATTATAAATATACTATTTCCTTCTTTCTTTTTGAACTTCTCTAAACTCCTACAAATTTTATTTTATATTAAGTAAAGAAAAAAATGAGTATATGACATGAAAATAATTAGAAATTTACCTGAAATTTTTGAGACAATCTTTCTTTGACAAAAATTATCTAATCTTCATCTTCAATAAAACTGTATTTAACTGGTGGTTTATTAAGAAGCTCTAGTTGGTCTTGGAAAGGAATGATATACTTTGCAATCAACATGTTCTTGAAAGATCTAAAGCACCTACCCATTGATTTCATACAATTCCTTCTACTTTTACAATCCAATGTAAATGCAGCCTAGAAGTAATGAACATAGTTATTAGTTGTTAAAAAAATTTGCAAATAGAATTATAAAAAGTTATAGATAGAAAAAAAATACTAGTTTACCTCAATGGAGTCCCACAATTTATTCTTCAATTGCTTAGGTACATGGTGCCAAGTACTATATCTAACTGAGACCATGGTACGTGCTAATACACCTAGATAACTTATAAGATGCACAGCAGCTTGTCCGACATAAACACCATAAACATTATACTTTACTGCAAGTTTTATTCATTTGCTCCTATTCTTGATAATCATAGTCTTTCTTGTTATCCCTCTACATCTATTTCTTGTAGTTGTTTTATCTTGTTATTCTGTATCCATTAATATCATAAAAATAATTATAATGTTTAAATAAAAGTACTAAAATATCTAACAAAAATTTAAAGAATAAAAAATTAACTAATTAAAGGCATTACCTAATCAGCTACTTTGCTTAAAACATAATACTATCAATGTTTTGAATAATGTCAACCTGACATTAACTAAAATAAAAAGCATAAAAATCATCTAATAACAAAGACGAATAAATTAACTAGTAAGCATACATTTATACTACAAAAAATTATAGTAGCATATCAATTCACAATACCATAACAAAGCTACAATTTGGTTATATATATAATTCATTCTCAGCCCAAATTCCCTCACAATCATCTCAAATACAAATTTGATCAGAGTCATCCATTACATCAAATAATTCAACTTGTGGCAAAGAAGATATGACTGAATTATGTTCAATAGAAATGTCCATAGGATCATCATCGTTTGCTCTTTTTATGAAGTCTTGTTGAGGAGTTGACAAAACAATTGACCATCTTAGATTAAGATCATCTTGTACATAGAAGACTTTCTTAGCTTGGGAGGCTAATATAAACGGATCTGACTTATGAGTCACTATGCTAATGTCAACTAAGGTAAACCCAATATCAACAACCCTGATTCCATTCTTATTATCAACCCAATCACACTTGAAGACTATAATTCTGAACATAGTATAGTCAATGTCCCAAATCTCAGTAATAACTCCATAGAAATAAAGTTGCCTAAAAATAGGATTTTTATTCTTAGCACTAGCAATTTACATGGTCGTTGCTATAATACTAACTCAATTATTTTGGGTAGCTAGTAAATCATCACGCTCCTTGGTATTATATTGACACCTATTGATGACATAACCATTATACTTCATCACATAATGGCTTGGACCATCAGCTATCCATTTAAGGATTTCAAATACATGTTCATTATTTCCAATTGCAACTTCAACCTATAGAAATAAGTTCCAGTTATCATTTATATGTTAACCATTAATGTAAAAGATATGAAAAATTTAAGAAACCATTGTAGTACCTTTTGTCGTAACCAAAGGTAAAAGTACGACCATGCTCATCTTGTAACCACTTTTGTCTTTTTGATTGACATGGATGTTTCACTTTCAGCCATTGCATGTGCTCTCTATGAAGTCATGTATAATAATTAAATAATTAGAGTAATATATTATATGTACAAAAAATAAAGAAACAAAAAGTTAGTGGTGCTTACTCAATATAAGGTTGGACAATTGAGGTATTTTCCAACACATAATGATGTGCTTGTAACTATAAATTAGAATCGGCATTCATAGTAAGACCTCCAAATATTGGTGCCCCGACTTTTTGGTTAATATTTGAATTACTAGGAATTCCAATTTCATCCACATTTGATAAGTACTCGGTACAAAACTCAATTCCTTCTTCTACAATATAGCATTCAGCAATACAACCTTCAAGTCGAGTACAATTTCATACATAACCTTTTAACACTTTCATAAACCTTTCAAATGGGTACATCCACTTAAAGTAAACTGGTCCACAAGTCTCACTTCTCTTACAAGATGCACAGTAAGATGCACCATGATATCAAAGAATAAATGTGAGAAATAATTTTCAAACAAGCATAATGTCACCACTATCTCATTTTATAACTCATCAAATGAAGGAACATCAATGACTTTACTATAGAGAGTAGAGGTGTCAAACGGGCCGGCCCAGCACGGCACGGCCCATTTTTCACGTGCCCAGCCGTGCTACCGTGCCGTGCCGGGCACGGCACGGTTTTTTAAATTCGGGCACGGCACGGCCCGTGGGCACGGGCGCACGGCAAGGCAGGGTAGGCGGGGCTGGGCGAGTCAGGTCTGTTTGGACCCGACCCGCGGTCTTTTTACCGGGGGCGGGGCCCGGTTGGGTCACGAGTCGCGACTCGTGAGTCGCGACTCACGACTCACGACGCAGGCACGCGTGCCGGCGTGCCGTGCCAAGGCACGGCACGACTCGTGCTTTGTTCGCCCGGGCACGGCACGGGCCCGGGCACATTTTTTTATCGTGCCGGGCTGGCCCAGGCACGGCCGAACAGTGCCGTGCCTCGTGCCGGGCCGGGCCGGCCCGGCCCGTTTGACACCTCTAATAGAGAGCATTGAAAAAGAAACTTAATCTACAAATGGCATTCCTCACATGCTTGGGCAAGATAGAACGTAACAAAACCGGCAAAAATTGTTATATTAATGCATGATAGTCATGGGATTTTAATCCATAAAGTTTCAAGTCTTCCATTGACACGAGGTTTCGAAGGGTAGAATAATATCCATATGGAACCTTCAATTGTGAAAGTATTTGGAAAAACATCTTCTTTTCCATTGTATAAAGTGTATAATATACAGGAGGGAGATATGTTCTCTTCAATTTAAACCTTAGTGCCAATTCACTCCTTAAGCCCATTTCTACAAGATCTAAGCAAGAATTAAGCCAATCCTTTGTCTTACCTGTAATGTTGAGCAAGGTACCAATAATGATTTTACAAACATTTTTCTCAATATGCATTACATCCAAATTATGACGAACATGAAGATATTTCCAATACTCAAGATCAAAGAATATGGACTTCTTTTTCTAACAATTTGTATTGTTGATTTCAGATTTTCCCAGATTAATATTTTTTTCCCCCAAGAATTACAAATTCCATTGATTTTTTTAATATTTTCTCTCCAGTCAATATTTGTGGAGGTGACCGAAACTCTTGTTTTCCATCAAATGCTTTCTTTTGTTTCTTATATGGATGGTTTCTTGGAAGAAATCATCTATGTTCAGTATAGGAGTTCTTTTTTTCATGCTTTAACCTATAAGAATATGTTTCTTCTCCACATATTAGACAACCATAATATCCTTTAACTTTGCAGCCTGACATGTTTCCATATGCAGAAAAATCATTGATTATCCATAATAGAATGACTCTTAATGTAAAGAATTCTTGTTTATGTGCATCGTAAACTTGAACTCCGATCTCCCACAATATTATTAGATCTTCTATAAGCGGTGCTAAATAGACATCAATGTCATTACCAGGTTGTCATGGACCTGAAATTAATAAAGATAACATCATAAATTTTCTTTTCATGCACAACCATGGAGGAAGGTTGTAAATTATCATGAGAATGGGCTAACAACTATGTTTGCTATTAAATGAACTGTCAGGATTTATGTCATTTGCAGAAATTGTAAGTCTCAAGTTTCTAGGTTCTAAGGAAAACTCAGGTCATCTGTGATCAACTTGCTTCCATGATGGTGAATCTGATGGATGACACATTTTCCCATCAAAATTGCTTTCTTCAACATGCCATATGAGCTCTTTTGCAATTTTTAATGATTGAAATATTCTTCTAAATATTGGAATTGGAGGAAAATACCACATTACTTTCGCAGGAACTCATTTTCTCCTCTTAGTTCTTGTGTTTTCTATCTTCCACCTCGAAGTTCCATAGGTAGGACATAAGGATGCATCTTTTAACTCATTCCGATAAACTACATAATTATTTGGGCATGCATGTATTTTCTCATATTCTATTCCCAAAGAATTTAATGTCTTTTTCACTTCATACATGGACAAAGGCAATTCATTGTTTAAAGGCAACATATCTCCAAGTATTTGTAAAAGCTCTGAAAAGCTATTATCAGACCACCCAAAATGTGCTTTCAAGTTATATAATTTGATCAAGGTAGACAATCTTGTAAAGTTCCTGCAACTAGGATATAATGGTTTTTCTACATCTTGTAGTAATCTTGCAAACAGTTCAGGATCATTTTGACAATCATCATGTGCAGCTTGAACCATTTCTATTGTACTACGTTGATCATCAAATTGAAGTCTATCATAATGTTCTACTCTTATGGTAGGTGGGCCACTTGGAGCTGCCTCTCTATGCCAATACCATGTATGGTAACTTTGATCAATTCCAAAGAAAAATAAATAGTCTCGAATCTTTTGAGGAGTATTGAAAATCATATTACCACATTGTAAGCATGAATATTTAATGGAGGTTTTATTTGCAGAATTTTGTATTGCAAATGCAACAAAACATTCAACTCCATCTTCATATTCCTTCGATCTTATTTCCTTTGAGATCCATGAACGATCCATTTTTAAAGAACAAATTATTTCCAATAGTGATCACACTTCAAATGGAAGAACATATCAACATTCCAATGTTATTCGTTTAGCAACCTCTTTTTTATCTGTTAAAAGAAAATTCAATAATCAATTTAATAAAATATTTATAAGCATGTCAGATATAAGATAGAAGGGATAAGCATTATTATTCTAATCATGTTGACTTTGTTTACATTGTCAACATTATTAGAATAATATTTAAACATGAGAAATTATTTTTCACAGTTAGTATGATTCTTAGAAAATTAAATATTTAAACAAAAAAATATCATTTAATTATTCTTTATATAAAAGTCAAATATGAGAAAATTCAATTCATTAATAAAAAAATATTTTATTCTCCTCCTAATCTGATCCTAGAACCTCCCATTATGCATTCTAGTGCATTATAGGTTTTTATTCCTTTTTTGTTATTTTTTTAACGAAAAATTATTTAAATCATATTTGAGGTAAAAGCTAATTCTCTAATTTATAAGAAAAATGACATAACATTGGGGAAAAGAAAAAATAAGATGATTTTTTTTATCAAACATGTCTAAGAAAAAGAGAAAATAAAAAGTGTTTTGAGAAAAGATAAATTTTTATTGGCCATGTATTTTCTTTTTAACTATTTTATTTTATTTATTTCTAGCTACTTAATAATTTTATATAATATTTATTAGACCCCCAAATCTTATTTTCCTTATTTGTGTGTTATTTTAACAAATACTTTGCTTAATTTCTCATTTTTCATAATCAATATTCCCATGTATAAAAGGTATATACCATATATATTCTTTTTTTGATAGTAATATCCTTTGTGTAGCTTATTTTTATAAATACTCTGTTTAATTTCTCATTTCCTATAATCAATATTCCCAGGTATATGAGGTACATCTTCTTGTTTTGATAATAATATATCTCTTTTCTTTTTTTTCTTTTTGTGAGGAAGATAGTAATATTCTATTCAAACTTCTCAATGAATAGAAATCATTTAAAAAATAAAATAAAAGTATTTAATTAGGTGAGTATTAATTTACCTATCATCTATTTCTATACAAGATAATAATATATTTTGATTTTGCTGTAATATCAAACATAAAATAAACAAATACGTGAGCTAGACTAATTTATAGATATAACATTACATGTCTCTATGTCCTTAGGCTAATTGATTTTGAAATGACATGACTATAGAGCACACATTTTTAGGAATTATAGCCTCCTTTTTTCCATACTTTCACAGTCTGAAAAACATAGGAGGAGAAAACAAATAGAACAACATGTATAAAATGGCACGAGAACAAAAAAAAGCATGGATAATCACATGCTCAAAGCCAACAATAAGATTTACCCACTCTATATCCCTTTTAATGAGCAAATTGGACCTTGCAAGAAGAACTACAGACTGAGCCTGAAAATGGGATATAGAAAAGAATTCATTATTACTCATTAGCAGAATAATAGCATGGAAATAGGAAGCAGATAATTCAACTATGGCAAAATCACCGACAAACCCAGCACCAACATCACAAAATCACCATTGCTTGAAGGAAATATTACTAATTAAACTTCACAAAATAGCAACACAACACACGATGCCGAAGATATGCTGCATAAGCCATGTACAACTTCACTTTCCACAGTTCCTAAAATAAGCCATGTAGAAACTGATGACAAGAGTAATTGACTACATTTTCTCTCTTTCAATCTCAATTTACACTCCTTTTCAGCTTTTTATTTAGTTTTGCCAAGCTACAAATATTTTCCATATAACAAGGGTAGCCATTAAGCATCATGCATTTTGGTAACGTATCTACTAAATTAACAATAAAGGGTGCCGAGGACCTGTTGTGCAACACGTAAGAATCTATTCACTGAGATCATGTGCGAGAAAACAACAACCCAGAGGACGAAGGATATAAATAAGCAAAGGGAATTCCATCAATGAAGAAATGGAAAACGAAGCCATATAGAAGTAGGCCGAGACTCTTCCACTCAACTCTTCCAGTTTGTTGCCAACGCCATTTTAAAATCTATTATTTATTTTACAAATAAAAAATACAATACTATTTAGTTCCAAATCAATAAATTCAAAATTAATATTTTCATATCAATTACACTTATAAAAGTGACAAGCTTTTTAATTTTCAGCCCCTTATTCCTTGGCATTTTTAAGGAATCAAGAAATTTTATAACCTATTAGTCTTAACAATGACACTTCTAGTAAGTGCCATAAAAACAGAAAACATGTTCCAAGTAATGATGTTTTTAAAAAAATATCATGACATGTCTAATTACAAATAGAATAATGACATTTTCTGAAAAGGTCAAGGAATAAAACGTCATAAATTTGAAGTTTTGTAGTAGTGTAGGATTGAGCAGTAATTAATATCTAAGTACTGAGATAGCTCACTCATATTTGATGGTCTACCTCATCATTTCTACCTCACTATTTGAATGGAGAAGTCATCATCTCTGAATATGGTGTCCATGTCCATACTTGGAGTCTAGCTATAATTACTACCATACCTAGTATCGTAGTATATAAATAACTCAGTCAACTTTTCATGAATTAACCTTTCATGCTGGTGTTCCTAGTTTATGCACTTGAATATGTATGCCAAAATGTTCTCTACCCCTTCTACCTTAACCCTAATATTTATGCAGGCAGTCAGACAATAAAGAAATATAATGGTGGATCAATACATGAAGTACCTGAGTTCCATCTTAATAGTTATATCACTAAATATTGGGTCATTTCTAAACATTTTAAATATGTTACTAATGTTGCATATGCACCTGTGTACATTGAAAGTAGTGAGATTGTAAACTGATGAACACATGCATGACGTGTCATAAAAAATCTTCAAAAATTTTATAAATAAAATATTTATATCAGTCTTTATCATCAATAATAAGTTCGTCACTCTTACTAGTGACATAGTCGAATATTACATGTTCGTATCCAGTACCCATCAGATAAGGATAATTCTAAAGGTGCCACACATCCATTTGGAATTTCTTCTTATTTAGACCCATCGACAAATAGAGACTACCAAACTCATATCATCTATTAGTTATATGAAGATATTTTAGTGAGTTACATATTTTTTCTAAAGTGAGGGAAACAACCATCATCCTTGTGTGTGCTACCAGGTTAATGATGTGACATATACATCTAACATAAAAAATATCTTCTAATGGCTTATCTCTAATGATCCTAACAAACATATTAATGGCTACTCCATTATTAGATATATTATCAAATATAAAACTAAATATTTTATTTTGAATATTAAAATCTCTAAAGATTATTATCATGTACTCATATATGATAAAGTCATCATGAGGATAAAGAATCTCTAAAAATTCTAATATCTTTTTATTAAATATCCATTTAGAATCTACATAATGGGTAGTAAAACATACAAAAAATACATCATCATGACTAGTTCAGATATTAGATATCATGGACACCATACCATTATATTACCTAAATTTATTAGTTATTATTTATTCTTTTAACTTATAATATTTTAGTATGTCGTTCCTACATGTGGACCTAGGAATCCTATGATATGTAGGCTGAAAATAGGCCTGCATGATACTTATTATCCTTGGATCCTCTAAAAATCTAATTGGTAGACTCGACTTGGTGATTAATTTGTTCATGTCTTCTCTCCTTAACTCGTTGCGGTAAATGAAGAGGGTCAACATAGAAATTAAACTAAATCTAACCTCAAAGGCCCACCACGCAGTTATGTTTGCCTATGATCTAATACATCTTATTTTTTGGTACAATGATCGGCATGTTTTTTTATGTGTCCAGTCTCACTCGTACTCCTACATGTATATATTTTCTTATAATACTTGCATCGTACTAATTCTTCATTGATACCCCTAACATTTTTATTTTATAATATATTAAAGTGAGTCTAAACTACAAGTCTTCTTCTAATTTTTTATTTATTAGATGTTGAGTTTGAGTCGAAACCATGGATGAAAACATGGTTTCGACCTCAGACTTTTCCGTATGGTTATTATTATTAATATTATCTACGTCAATGTTAATATTGATTTTGTTATCATTAAATTTAATATTTACCATTTCTAATTATTTTTAGTTTATAAATTATATTTTAATTTTTAAATTAAAAATTAATTGATATTAATAAAATTTAAAAACTAAATAAAAATTAAAAAATAATATCCAGTTAGCATTAGGTAGGTTTATGGAGAGGAGAGAGAAAAGCCACAACCCATACCACACCTAAATTTTCTACCCTCCATGTCGATGGTCCATGGTCCATATTCTTTAAGCTTTTCAAAAAATTTTAAAGCTAAAATTATATATTTTAGCTTTAGGGAGAGAGAGAGAAATTCGAGATCGAGAGAAGATATGTGGAAGAGAGAGAGAGAGAGAGAGAAATAGAAATGGAGGAATTGAGAGAAGAGAGAAAAGGGAGGGGGCGCATCCACGTGGGCCTGGGTCATGCCACATTAACGTGTTCATCCAACCACGTGGCATGTTAATTAAAAAAACTTGCCATGTGTACCATGTGGGGTAGGCGAGTTTTTATGAATAAAATAATAATTAAAAAAAAACTAGGTTGGGTGGGTCCGGTCCAATTAGACCACACTCGATACCTAGTCCGAATTCTGAGGCATGTTATGCTGGACTGTGCCTATGGGCCAGGCACTCGGGTCATGCCTGACCCGACATCACATTACCTAGCACGGCATGAGCCATACCTAGGGTCGGCATGACCTAGGTCTAGGCATAGTTTTGGACCATACCTAGGGCCATGCTTATCCCGTCCGACTTGTATGACACCTCTAGATCATTGTGTATTTGTTAGTCATTAGTTGGGAGATGATAGACTTAAACTTTTATTGTAAATTGATGATATATTGATTATAGGCTATAATAGAGCACTAATTGATATACTTAAGCTTGAGCTGGGAAAAGTCTTTTATATGAAAAACTTAGGCCCAGTCAGACATATTTTAGGGATGAGTGATATCTGGGAAAAGTCTAGACATATTTTAGGGATGATATATTGATTTTAGGGATGAGTGTCATCTCAAGAATAATACATCAGTAAAGTTCTGGAGATTTTCTTTATGAATGAAGTCAAGATAGTATCAACTTTCTTAGATAAACATTCTAAGATGAGTATCGAGCATAATTCCAAGATAGATGAGGAAATGAGAGACATAAGTCATGTCCCCTATACCTTAGTGTTATTTACTATTTTCTCTTGAACTTAGGAAGATATCACTAGACTATAGTTAAATCTATCCTTTGGTACTTATGGGGGGGCTTCTCAGCTATCTTTGTGCTTGTGCAGATTAAAACATATGTTTCTTGAATATACTAATTTTGATATGGATGGTGATTTAGATTTATATAAATCCATCTCAAGTTATCTATAACCTTTGGAGGGGGAGTTGTATCATGGCAATTCAAGCCATAGAAGTGTGTAGCACTACTTAGCATTGTGACTGAGTTCATTACAACTACTAAAGCTTACAAAGAAACTTTATGGATGAAATGGTTTCTTGCATATTTGAATGTGTGATAAGATACATATTATGTATGGTGTGATAGCCAAAGTGCTAGTTATCTCTCTAAGAATTCAATCTTTTACTATAGGTCAAAGCACAATGATGTACGGTATCACTGGATATGACATGTATTAGATGAAAGATTAGTTGTACTTAAAAAATACATATGAATAAAATTATCACTGATATATTACATTAACTCAAATAATATATCAAAATATTCAAGTTTGAAAAATTAATACATGAATAAAATTAAATTTTAAAACTTACTCATATCATCCAAAACTAAAAGTACAAAATACCTTCAATCTATCATATATCTATCATCATTGCTTGCAATGAAGAAAAAGGTGATAAATTTGAAAAATTTTAGATAAACAAAATTAACACTTTACCATTATCAAATATCATAAATAAAAAATGACTAAATAAAAAAATAGAGTAAATAGAATCATCTTCTTCAATTTTCTCAATATCTGGCATATCTTCTTCAATATTAATTGATGTCAATGAATTCCAAAGCCAATCTTGAGCACATGTAAGAGATTGCACTATGTTGGGACTTAAAGAACTCCTAAAAGCATTAAGATATCTTCCTCCAGTGTTATATGTAGATTCCGAAGCAACAGTAGATATTGGAACTGCCAACACATCACGAGCCATTTTCAACAATTTAGGAAATTGAGAAGAATTATTGTTCTGCCATGCTAAAATATTAAAATCATCATCATCATTTTCGACATCTTCATTAAGATACTTATCCAACTCCAATTTATTTTCTCCACTTCTAATATCACTCTAGAATTATTTAAAGAGCAACTTCACCTCAAGTTTTTTAATCTTTGTCTCCACCCAAATCCTTTTATCATTTGAATTTGACACTTCTATTCTTTCACTCTCACTCCCACTACTTAGACCAGATTTACCTTGAGGTTTTGCTAATTTGCAATATGAATAATATATTGCATACATAGATTCCCTCACAATGTTTGTCATCAATTCACCATCAGAGTTACCATAAAATTGAATGAATGAAAATAAAACAAATGCAATTTTATGCATAGGATCAAGTTTTGTCGCAAAATAAATCAATTTGTTAATGTTCCTAATATCTCTCCAATACATATCAAACTTTTCTTTCAATCTGCTAGCCATTAAAATTCTTCGAAATCTGAACTTTCTTTCTATTGTTTCAAAACATATTCAATTGAAAAAATCTCTTCAAAGTAAGAATTAGAGGTGACATAAGAATAATACGAAACAAACAAAGTAAGATCATACAAAGTTTTCAACATGCTAACCATTTTTCTAGAAACCTCCAATCATCAAAATTAGGCGACCTGGGTACTCCATTACCATGATCTACATACATTAAGTTCACTTCTATATAAAGGATTAATTTTTTCATATCTATTAAAAGCTCTTTAACTTTTGAGCCACCTCTAACATCAAATAGGTTGAGAGTTGCACCTAGTTTCAACATCAAGGGTTAACAAACTTGTAGATTCAATCTTTTTAATATCAACACATTCCCTAAATTTTTTCAACCTTATTGAAAATTACCTCACATACCTTATGACCACTCGAACATGAATGATCGAAGAATTAACATGCTTTAACCCATCAACAACAACAAGTTCAAAATGTATGCCATATACCTCATATAAAAAAATTCATCATCTAAAGCACTCTGACCCCAATTATTAATAATATTTCTTAAAGTATCTAATCTCTACATCATTCGAACTTACATTTTCAACTATCATGGTAAAAAAAAATTTTAATTTCTCAATCAAGAAACTACTTCTCAATAGTAATGCTTAAATATTTATCCTTTTGACTATCAACTGAACAAAAGATCCCACTATTTTAACCGCATTCCAATCATCAATAATAAAATAAGACATTAAATACATATATTTGATTCTTTGAATAGATGTCCATGTGTCCATAGTAAGACAAACTATTTGAGATGTTATTTTCAAGAATTACTTCATCTTCATCTTCTCATCTAAAAAATGTTCATAACAATCTCTTGAATTAATAAACCTAGATGGAATTTTAAATCTATGTTGTATTATAGATATAAACTTTTCAAACTCAAAACCCTCTACAAATTTGAATGAAAGTTTATCTACAATGATCATATAAGCTAAAGCATTTCTACAAGTAATTTGATCAAACTTCCATGTGCTAAGAATATTTCCTCCTTGAACATTTGAATGAAGATTTAAGGTTAACTATGTTTGTGAGGTCTCAACACTATGAGAGTATTTTTTGCATATAGAAATTCGACTCCTAAGCATAGTTGTGTCATTTTTCATAGGATGAGTAGAAAATATCTTGTCGCAATAATTGCATCGAGCTTTGGCTTCACCATTCTAAATTATAAATTTGGTGAAATGATCCTACACAATGGATATTGGCTTCTTTGCTTTCCTCTTCGATGTCCTACCACCATCTATTGTACTTTCTAAGTCCATACTTGAAATTGATGGATTAGTTGAACTAACATTTTCAATATTAGTCATTTGGGGTTAGAATTGTGACAAGAATGACATCTACAAAGAAATAGAATGATAGAAAAATAATTTGTAACTACAACTATAACATATTTAAAAAATAAAAACTTCAAACATATTACAAAGAGAAAGAAAATGGAGATGGATATTTTGCTTGTGCTTGGGCCATGGAAGTAACATCTTCAACATATTTAAATATTAAAACATACTACAACATAGATTAAAAATAAAAACTTCAAACATATTACAAAGAAAAAGCAGAAGTAGATGGAGATTTTGCTTGTGCTTGGGTCTTGGGACTAACATCTTTAACATTTTTAAAACATACTACAACATAGATTAAAAATCAAAACTTTAACCATATTGCAAAGAGAAAGAAGAGGGAGATGGAGATTTTGCACGGGCCTTGGGACTAACATCTTCAACATATTTAAAATATACTACAACATATTAAAAATAAAAATTTCAAACATATTACAAAGAGAAAGGAGAGAGATAGAGATTCTACTTGGGCCTTGGGACTAACATCTTCAACAATCAACATATTTAAAACATACTATAACTTATTTAAAAAATAAAAACTTCAAAAAATTTTATGATTTGAATTCTGAACTAACATCTTCAATTTTCTGATTCATTGTGCAAAGAAAGAATGAAAGGCAGTAGGCATGTGCCTTTTGGCGAGGAGATGGAGAGGCTTAGGTAGCTAGGTAGGGATGCACGACTCACGAGCATGGGCACGGTTGAAAAAAAATAGTAGCTTGCTTACACAGACATACGATGCAATGCAGACTCATAGAGGTAGCAAACACACATTTTCTAATTAAAAAAAACAAATGCATTCCAGTTTTTGATTGGAACTAGTTGAATTTTTTTTATATTCGAACCAAAAACTAAAAACAGTCTAATTTTGGTTTGTTTTATTTCCAAAAAAAATTATCAAAAATTGAACCGACCATTAATTTCAGTTCGGTTTGGTTTTTTAGTTTAAACCAAAATGTGCTCACCCCTAGTTTTTTAGGTTGATTTTGTGAATTATAGATTTTGCTCCTATATTAATTTCTAGTTTTTATCTCCCACGCTTCTTCTCTCTCCAATCCTCTCTCTCTCTCTCTCCTCCACAAATTGATTTTATATTATAATTTAGGAATTTATGTATTTGTATTTAAATTGTAATATGTGTGCACTGATGTGATTTATATTTTCTGTGCATTGTGTTTAGATTATATATAATTATATTATATTATAATTTTTAGTGTGTGTGTCTGTGTGTGTGAGAGTGCGGATATTGCTAGTTTCTATTTTAATATGCAGGAGTGTACGTCATAAGTAATAAGGAATTGGAGCTTGGACAATCTGAAGAATTTAAAACTACGGACATAATCTCATCTTTGGTCTAAAGATAGTCATACTATCACGTTGTTGATTCCAAGCCACAAATATGACGAACCGATCCTATCACATAAAGAATAACATGGAAATAGACCCAAAGCATTCACTCCAAAATCCTAGGTTTATGTATTAATACGGGATTAAAGATCTATAGAGTTTTATATCCTAAAAAATTACATTTGGTTCAAAATGTAATTTTGAGCATATTGTGATTCATAGTCTTATAGTACATGTGAATAAGTCTTTTTCATTTATCATTTGATTTATCACTAGTATTACTTTAACTTCCTTTTCATTAGTTATATTTTTGAATTTTTTATATTGAGGTATTTGTTAATTTAGGTTGTTTATTATTTGTTTCAATTGTTTAATCAACTATTATTCTCGACAATTTGTGGTTTCGAATAAATTATGGTTCAAATATCTTACCCCAACAAAAGTGACCAAAAATAAAAATATTTATGTTTTGGTCTATCTAAAAATATTTTAGTCAAACAACCCCTAATACACAAAATATTTAACTTTTAGAATATCTTTGTTCATTTTTCCAAATTTTCTCCCACTATCATTAAAAAAAATCAAATAACATTATTACATTGTTTTTTGCCTAATATGTTATGTGTTTTTATTTTTTGTGCATGAAAACTATATACATTTAATATAAATATATATGTTTAAGCTATATAGTTATATATCAAAAACTATATATAGCTAAACTATTTTATATACAAATTATCTATATAACTTAAAACTAAATATGTTAACTATATATATTTAATATAATTATATCTATATAGCTTAAAACTATGTGTGCTTAACTATATATATTAAATATAATTATATATATAGCTTAGAACTATAAGTATTTAACTATATATGTTTAATATAATTATATCTATAGCTTAAAACTATATAGTCATACATCAAAAATTATATTATATATAGTTATATATATATATATGTGTGTGTGTGTGTGTGTGTGTGTGTGTGTGTGTGTATTATATACATATATATATAGTCATATATATGTAGCTTAAAACTATATACGTTAATTTTGGTTATGTATATAGCTTAAAACTATATATATAGTTTAAGTATATATATAGAGTTAGACTAAATTATATATATATATATATATATTAGTTTAACAATATATATATTACTATTTTGTTTTTAATGATCTAATTTACCATATATATATATATATAGTCACACACACACATACATAAACCTGTGTGTGTGTGTGTGTGTATGTTTAGAGTTACATATTTATGTTTATATATATATATATATATATATATATATGTATATATGTATATGTATATGTATATGTATATGTATATGTATACATGCATGTTTATATATAAGTATATATATATGTATCTATTTATTTATATTGGTGTATATATATATATATATATATATAGTCAAAAATATTTATACATATATATATAGTATATGTATATATATAGCTTTAAACTATATATATTTAACTACACACACACACACATTTGTTATAGTTATATATAAGGTTTAAAACTATATATATAGTTGAACTATATATAGAGTTAAACTTTATATATATATATAGTTTATATATCAATATGTGTGTGTGTGTGTTATATTGTTTAACAATAAATACATAACTATATAGTTTTTAGTGCATATAATTTACCATATATTTATAATCATGTACACACACACACACACATATATGTATGTGTGTGTGTAGTGTTATAGATTTATGTGTGTGTGTGTGTGTATTTATTTACTTATATATATATATATATATATAGTCAAATTAAAATTATTTATACATATAGATATATACATGGTTATATACATGTATATATATATATATATGTGTGTGTGTGTGTGTTTATAGATACATAGGTATACACACACACACACTTATATCTATATATATGCACATTTAAAAATATAAGTTTTATTTTGTTATGTGTCATGTATAGAGTGAAGATAGTTTCATGTTTATAATTTATAGGTCATGAAAATATAAATATTTTATATTTTGGTATATATTTTTTTAATTAGAAAATATTAATATTTTTTGTAAATATTTTTGGGTTAGGTTTCCAAAACATAATTTATCTAATTTTATATTCTTTTTTACTAAATTTGTAAATTTAATATCTTGGGAAAATTATGTAAAAGTAATCCCCAGGTCAAATATTTATGTTTTGATCCCCTTTAAAAATATTTTAGACAAAGAGTCCTCAATCTATAAAATATATAACTTTTATAATATATTTGTTTGTTTTTCCAAATTTGCCCCTACCATCATTATAAAAATAAAAAAACATTGTTATATATATATATATATATGTAGTTTTTTTCGTGTAAATAATTGTTTTTATAAAAACACTATTCATGTAAACTATATATATTTAATATAATTATTTATATATACACACACCTTAAAACTATATAGTTATATATATCAAAAACTATAAATATAGTTAAATTATGTGATATATAGTTATCCATATAGCTTATAACTATATACAGCAGCTATATATGTTTAATATTATTATATATATATATATATATAATATAGCTTAAAACTATATGCATTTAACTATATATAAGTTAGTTTACCTCTATATATATATTAGTTATATATATACACTTATATTATATATAGTTAAATTATATATAGAGTTAAACTTATATATATATGTGTGTGTGTGTGTTGTATAACAAAATATATATATAACTATATAGTTTCTACATCATATAATTTACCATATATAGATTTAAATTATATATAATTATATATTTTATTATATAGCTTTGACATATATAGTATAATATATATAGTTTTTGAGGTATAACTATAGAGATTTAAGCTGTATATATAACTACATATGTTTAACATTAACACATATAATATTATAGTCATGAATAATGTTTTTTAAAAAAACATTACATATATAATAGTGTTTTTCAATTTTTTTAATGATGCTTTTGAGAAATTTTGGAAAAACGGACACAAATATTCTATAATTTAAATATTTTATAGATTGAGAACTGTTTAGCTAAAATAAAAATAGGCGACCAAAAAAGAAAACTTAAATTTTGAAATGCACACGTATACAAATATAAGTGTGTGTGTGTGTATAAACATATATATATATATATATATATATATCATTACATATAAGCATATATATAAGCATATATATAAGCATACTGCATATATATAAGCATAGATATAAGAATATATATATATAAACACACACACATACACACACAAACCTATATATAATATTATGTATAAACCTATATGTATAATGTGTGTGTGTATATATATATATATATAACCATGTATACACTTATATTTATAAATATCTTTGACAACATATATATAGACTAATATAAATAACTAAATATATATATATATAAACTTATACATAAATCTATATATATAAACATATATCTATAACTTCACACTCACACGCATATATATATATATGCACACACACACACATATATGGTTGATGTATATGTTTATATCTGTGTGTGTGTGTGTGTGTGTACAATGTGCATTTTGAAATTTTTCAAAAATAATGGGTTTTCAAAATTTATGTTTATTTTTTTAATGTTAATGTATATGTGATGAGGATAGTTTCAGGTATAGAATTATAGTACACCAAAATGCAAATAATTTATATGTTAGTGCATTTTTTTTTTCTAATTACGAAATTAGTGTTTTTTTTTGTTAACTTTTGTTGGTTAATGTACCAAAGTATAATTTACCCTAAATTAATGTACTCATTTTCGACTATACTCAATAAATGTTATCAACAACATATTCAGTTTTATATCTTTATCTCTTTCTCCCTCTATCTTGCATGTTTGTTTTAACATAAATATGAAAGCACTTTATGCTTGTTTTTATTTGTCTCTTTCTCTACCTCGCAATCTCTCTCATATTAGATATTAGGTAAACACATAAACACTATATGTTTTTCTTTTTCACTATCTCTTTGTTATTCTCTCCCTCTCAATCTATGTTATAGTGTCTACATAGACGTACATACATTATTCTCATTTTTATGTGAACTCATAAAAATTAATAGATTATGTCAGTCTCATGACTTGAGGGAGATAAAGAGATAGAGATGGAGAAAAGAAAAAAGGGGGGGGGGGGGGGGGGGGAGAGGGGGGTCAATAGGCATTAGGTTTCTCTAAACCACAAGCACTTATCATTTTTTTGAACACATTTAGAGAAAGCTTGCAATGTTGGAAGAGAAATGGAGGACAAGAGAGAGGGAGGGGGAGAAGGGATGGTGAAAGAGAGGGAGGAAGAGTGACAATTGTCATTTTTCTAATAGATTTGGGAATGCTTGCTATATATGAATGGAGAGGGAGGGGGTTTAATGAGATGAAGGGAGAGAGAGAAAGAGCTTTGATATTTCTCTACTAGGTTAAGAGAAAACCGGTGGCATTCAAGGAGGAGAGAGAGAGAGACAGCAAGAAAGACTAAGGTATGGAGGGAGAGCTTACAACCTTCAATATGTTGAGAAAGAGAGAGATATGGGGGGTAAGGGCGGAATATGTTGAGAGAAAGATTGCAGCATTGAAATGAAAGACATTGAGAGGGAGAAATATAGAGAGAGGGAGAGAGAAAAGAAACTTGCAACTTTCTATAATATGTTTAGACAAAGCATGCTTATTCAAGAGAGAGAGTGAAAGAGAAAAGGAGAGAGTAGAATGGAGAGAGAAGGGATGAGCGAGGCAAAGAGAAAGGGGTTGAGAGGAGGGAGGAAACAAGGAAAAGAGAGAGTGAGGAAGAGATGGAGAGAAAAAGAGGGAGAAATAGAGAGAGAAAAAGAGGAAGAAATAGAGAGAGAGAGAGAGATTAGGAACAAAGATAGAAAGAGAGTTAATAAAATTCCACTATAATTATTGTGGTTGAGATAATTTTTTTTTAAATTAAACATTACATCACAAAGGGTATCTTGGACATTTTTTTTCTAATTTATATCATTAAATGTAATTTTTAAAATTTTAAGACCATTCTCTCTAATTTTAAAAATTTTATTATATTTACACTAATTATTTTATCTACAATTTTTTTAAATATAATATTTTCAATTACCAAGCATGTTATTTTTTTGATGAACCATCACTAGGCCCGACCATACATAGATCCTTGAAGATGCGACTCTTAAATGGGTAATGGCAAGTTTAATATTAGGCATATACTTAACTATGTTAAAATCAACACTTCTACTTGAGTTGTAACTCATGTAATCTCAATAGTCGTCATATTAAGTCTATTTTCCTAATAAAAAAATGTAACCACCATTGTCATTTTGCTGTAATTATATTTTGGGAATATTGATTTAGTACAACTACTATGTGTTAATAAAACACAATAATAATTTAAAATAAAAATACTAAAGCAAATAATAAGATAAATAATAAAGAAAATACATGTTAAGTGTCTAAATATTCTTTTATTTAAAAAGCTATTTCTTTTATAGATGCATAAAAGTGTCCAAAACAAGTATGGGTAATGTGTGTTTATCGGACAGCCTACCACTTTTTCAAACTTGAAATTTCCAATATTCTTTTATTTGAATTTACCTTTTAAGCTTTGCCTTATCATATGACTATAATCTTTATGAGGCTAATAGCGGTTCAATATTATGTAAATTTCTATCTTTTAATTACTTTGTTAATATAATTGTTAGGTTATCATTCTTAATAATTTTATGTAAATCCATATCACTTCTTCCACCTTTTATCGTACTAAGTAATTATGTATTCTAATTTGTTTTGCCTTAAAGTAAAATCATGAATTATTTGCAAAATTACTTACAATATCACAAAAAAATAATATTTTACTACTTATGTTTAGCTCTTCCAATAGTATTTGTAACTAGATTATCTCTTTACTAGCTTAAATAATTACAACATTTTCTTTATCTATTATATAACTAGTCATTATAGGCTACAATTTTGAAATCCATTTTATTATCTATAAAAGTAAACACATAGCCCAATAGTAGATATATTATTAATATTCTATGCACAACCTGAATCAACATAATATTTGATAACAAGGTATGATCCTCCATAATATATATTATCATTTCTCATATTTGTAACATAGCCTAGTAGTAGATATAACTAGTTATTATAGTACTCCAATACTTTTTACTAGGATTATCATCCATTGATTAACTAATTCACTACTTGCATAATATCTAGTTTTGTACAAACCATAACAAATATTAACATTTATACTATTGATGCATACATAACTCTAGGCATCTTGATCCCATCTACTTCAATGTTATGACTCAAATTGACTTGGCATCCATTTACGTGGACATCCAAGTGAATGATTTTTTTCAAATTAATGTGTACACACACACACACACACACACATACACACACACATTACTCCATATATAAAGATGGATACTCTATATGTCTGAAATTTTTTTTAAGTTGTTTATATATCATATATTTCTATATATGTACTTATATATACACATGTACACACACAAACACACATATTCATTCATATATATATATATATACATACATATATGGAGTGGAAGTTTTTTTATGTGGCTTATATTCAAAATAAAAGATGATAAGTAATGAAGATGAGAGGATGAGACAACCGAAGATGGAAAGGTACATAAAAGATTTTTTTTTTTCAAAAAAGAAGAGGGAGGCATCACGAATAGATATATAGAGAAAGAAAAAGAGAAGACATGAAATAACATAAGGCACACACAATGGAAGAAGAAAAAAAGCAAGAGTATTTGGGAAAGGAGGAAGAAATAAGGCTACAAAAGAGTTTTTGGAAGAAAACCAAGAACATAGAGAAACACACAACACAAATCAGGGGTACTAGCAACAATAAGGAGCATAATCAAAGACATATAGGAGTTACAAGAAAATAAAGTTTTCATGAACAAAATAAAAAAGAAATGTTTCTAAAGACAAGAAAGGGAAGTGAAGGGGAATGAGGATAAGAAAAAAAAAGGAAAAAAAATAGTTTTTTTCAAAGCAACATTACCCTACTCTCTTTAATAATATTTATGTTTTCTTTTCATTTATAATTTATTTATTTATTTTGAATAATGATTGAACCAAACTCTAGTGTTAACATGGACTAATTTCATTTATCCTAGAACTGGTATGAAGTTTAACTTGCATGAAATTTTAAAGTTAGTATTTTAAATAATGTTTCTCTGTTCATCCAATTATTATTATTGTTGAATTTTTTTTGTTTTGCCAACATTAGTTAAATAAAATATGAATATTAATTATAGAAAGACTAAAATTAGTAGATTAAATTTGGATAATATTTGCTCAATAATCTTAATTCTAGAGAGATTGAGATTATTGATTTGTAAGTAATATAAGAATATTTTATTGCAAAACCTAAAAGGAATTATACTAAAATATACATTCAATTTAATATAAGAATATATTATTTATCTTGCAAATCCTAAAAGAATTCATTAATTCTAGCATAATCCATTATATATTTATAGCTTCCTTAATTCTTTATTACCTTAATTATTATTTTTGTTAATTTATAGATTTTGTTTATTTGTAACTTAATTTTATATCTTTAATTACTTGATTTAAATATTTTTAATTTATTAATTGAATATGATTTTTTTTGTCTTTATTTTCACATATTTTAAATTCATGTGGAGATGATACTCAAATTATTTTTATATTACTTATTGACCACGTGCACTTGCATAGTTTTTTAAAGTTTCATGTCACTATTTGAAATAATAAATAAGTTTTTGGCACTATTATTTATAATTTAAAATTGTGAAAATTAATGCAAAAATCAATTTTTATTAGATCTTTTACAATTTAAATTTGTTTGCTCGGGCATTGAAATCCTTATGTGAATGAGTAGCAAGGACCCAAATTACTCTCCCTAGAACTTAAAATCGAATGAACATTTAAAAGAATGAGAAGAGAAAAATTTATATTAGGTGAATTTAGAAAAATGGCAGATCCAATAATTTTTAATGTTTCCGATCAAATTGTAATAATAAATGATGACCAAATCTGAGGTATAAGGGATTATGACATCCCAATCCTTCACGAGTTGAAACGAATCATAGTGAGGCTAGAAATTCAAGCTTCTCAGTTTGAGTTGAACCCCATCATCTTCTAGATGTTTCAAACTATAGAATAATTCAGTGGGACACCCATGAAAGATCCTCATCATCATCTTTGCTTATTAATGGAGGTTAGTAATTCATTCAAACTACAAGAAGTCATAGAAGTGATAGGGATCTAGGAACTCAAATTTCTATGGTATTTGCTTGAGGATTTTTATTGTTTAATTTTAGTTTCAATTGTAAGCAATGCAGAAACAACTTTTATTAACCTAATTCAGCCAAAAGAAATTCTCTCATATTACCCTCTACTCCAACAATTCTTTATGAATATGATGACCCTATAGTGGGGGTACACATCATCAAACAAAAGTCTTTGTTTTTATATTACTCAAAAATAAAACCGAACATTTATATATATTAATTCAATCTATTTGGTTTTGTTTAATAAATAAAAATAGAATCTATGTATTCAAAATATAAATATACATAATCATACTTATTTTAATGCATATAAAATTAATTTGATTTATTTATCAAATTAAATTAATTAGATTACAACTATATTAATTATTTTTAATATATATATACATATATTTCAAATAAATAAAAAATACAAGACTTGCGTTATTGCTTTAGTATAAGGATATGAAAGAGACACTAGTCCGGATATGATCTTGGGCTTCTATTATAAATTATTTCTTACAATAATATATATAAAATATTAATTCACACTACTGTATTAATATACTTATGCTCCCTCACTTATTCTAAATATATTATGTCACTGTTATTTATCACAATTAAAATTTCACATGTTAAGATTATAAACACTCATTGATTAAACTAAACTACTAACAATGTAATTCAATCAATTTCTAATTATTTCCTTGATACTTTCCACTTAACAAATTTGAATTGTCAGATCAAAATCTATTTGTAGGATTTGATAATATCAAAACTTATAAGTTTCCTTGAGGTAATTATCCGGTCTAAGTGTTCTTAAATTTATTTTATACCTATCATCAATCTTGCTGATAGGATGTAGATTCCATTGGTAATTAATATTCATTTATTTATAAACTCTGCCAATCAAAATAATTATTAACAAATATACATAAATAATAATTATTTCAAGAATAAGAGTAATAGTGATTATAATAATCACCATCTATTTTATTCTATAAGTCATTACAAAATAATTACAACATGTTTGTCCTATTCAATACACTCAAATGTATACTAGTACTAGAAATTATAACTTTATCATTCATCACACTCAAGATAGACTTGTAGAAATCTAGTGCTATAATCTTACTAATAGGGTATTAAATTCTATCTAGATTGTGAACAAACTTATATTTGATGAGTACCAATTATTCGATCTCTTATGTGTAAGCTAATTTCTATGCACCGAACCATCCATAGTTCTAATAAAAGACAAGTATTTTTAATAGTTCAGCTCATTAAAAAAAACTTTTTATTAAAATAAAAAAATACTAATCTAAAAAACAAACATAAATGACTTTTAGTATAAATGAGTTCCAATAATCTTTCACTTGGACTAAAGTTTTGATGTTACATGCCTGGCTCCCATCCTTTCAAAATATATTTCAAATGCTTTAGCTAGAAGGTTCTTCATAAAAATATCCACCAAGTTGTCTGTTGATATCAATTTTGTTATTATCACATCTCCTCTTTTCATAATATCTCTTAATAAATGATACTTATGCTCGATTGGTTTGCCTTTTTGTGGGTTCTTGGTTCCTTCAAATTTGCAACTACTCCACTACTATCATAATAATGTATAATAGACAATTGAATAGAAGTAATGACTCCTAGATCTATTAAGAAGTTTTTGAGCCACACAACCTATTTGGCTGCTTTCGAGTTACCACATATTCAGCTTCTATAGTGAAATCAGCAAAAAAGAGTTACAAGACTTTTCCAACTTATAGCTCCACTTCCCAAGGTAAACACATAGCTTGGGGTGGATTTTCTCAAATCTGCATCCAATTGGAAGTATGAGTCTATATATCATATAAGTACAAGATTGTTTGCTTGGTATACTAACATATAATCTCTAGTCCTTTTTAGGGTTTTGATTATGTATTTCAACTTTGTCCAAAGCTCTTCTCATCCAAGGTTTGAGTGATATCTACTTACAATGCCAATAATATAACATATATCAAGTCTAGTGTAAAATATATTATATATTAGGATTACTACTATATATGTATAAGGAATCATCTTCATCTTCTCTATCACTTTGGGTGTTTTGAGACACTATTTCTTTGATATAGTGATTTCATGTTTGAAAGAGAGAAATTCATTCTTAGAATCTTGCATGCTGAATTGATTCAATATCTGATCAATATAAATAGTTTGAGATAATCCCAATATTCTTTTCTTGTGATCTTGTAAAAGTTTGATTCCAAGAATGTGAGCTAATTCTCCCAAGTCTATCATATCAAATTAATTGGATAACCAAACCTTAACCAAATACAATGAGCCCACATCATTGCCAATGAGTAAGATATTATCGATATATAATATCAAGAATACCATATTTTTATCAATTCTTTTTATATACACACATTATTCATCTAACTGCATCAATATGTATCCATTTTCCAAATCTCATAGTTATAATGAGTTGTAATAGACAAAAGAATCCAGATTAACTTCAGTATAACTATTAGTAATAAGGTTTCTTCATAATTAATTCCTTCTTTCTGAGTAAAACCTTTTAGTACAAGCCTAGCTTTATAAGTCTTAATGTTATCTTATATCTCTCTTTTTTTTATAGATTCACCTTCATTTTATGTGTTTTATCCCCTTAGGTGATCATACAAGATCTTATACATGATTAAATTGTATTGACTTTCTAATTCCGTAACCCTTTGCCACAATTTTGATATTTATATTTAATTACTTCATTATAGTTTCCAGTATTAGTATCTAGTTCATCAAAGATCCTATCATAAGACTCTCCCAAGAGTGTATATCATGTTGGTTGATGAATAACCCTCTCGCTATAATGAGGCACTCCTTTTGGTTTTGTGTTTTTAGTGACATGCTATATAGATACCTATCCATGTGAACCATTATGAGAATTTCTCTCTAGCTATACTACAAGTATATCAATGATGGGCTCACAAGGTTCAATACCCATACATTCACAAATAATTCTCTCATTATGATGAGGTAATGAGACATCCGAGATGTCATAATGTGGTATTTCCTCTGTAATTGAAGAAGCATGGAAAGACTTATCTTCACTTAACAACTTTAGAACAATTTTATTTCTAGGTTTGTAGTTTACTATATAGTCATTTTATAGGAATTGGGCATTGGTACTAATAATGACCGGATCCTTTGCACTATAAAACAAATAACCTTTTGTTTTTCTAGTGTATCTCACAAAGAAACAAACTTTTGTTTTTGTTCCCAGCATACCTATTTTCCCTTTAAGCATAAGTGCTAGGCAACCCTACAATGAATATATTTTAGACTAGGCTTATGCTTAGTTCATAATTTGGTTGTTATGGGTACTAGCTTAGATAGTACCAAGTTTAAAACATAATTAAGCCACTATTTCCAATGTATATTTCCATAATGAATCAAGCATATCTGAATAACTCATCATCGACCTTACTATATCCATAAGAGTTCTACTTCTATTAATTTTTCAGCCATACCATTCTTTTGTGGAGTGGAAGGTGTGGAAAATTGGGATTTGATCCCTTGATCTAACATGCAGTCTCTAAACTCTTCAAAGATGTATTCTCCACTATGATTAAATCATAATATTTTAATTTATTTATTATGACATTTCTCCATTTCCATCCTATACTTTTTGAATTTTTCAAAGGCAATAGACTTATGATGTATCAAATAAATATATTCATATCTTGAGTAATTATTAATGAAAGTAATGAAATACTCGAAACTATCTATTACTTGGATTGTTATGGAATTACATAAATTAGAATTAACCAAGTCTAACACCTCTTTATTATAACCTTTGGCTACATAGGGCTACCTGGTCATCTTCTCTTCATAGCATGACCTACATGCTAGAAGTGTTTCCACTTTTAATGAACCCAAGGGTTTATCTTTAACCAACTTCAAAATCCAATTTAGATTTATATGACCCATGCATAAGTGCAAAGATAGGTATGATTTATCTTAGAAGGATGTTTTTTCTTATGTGGTAAGTAAGTGAAGTTATCTGATTCACATTGTTGTAGCAAAGTATACAATATTTTAATAATATAAACATTGTCTTTCAATACACTAGAACAAATAATCATTTTATTCAAGTAAATTGTTAACTAAATCATTGAATAAAAGAGAGATTCTTTCTTTTACTAAATTATAAACTAAAATCAAATTTTTCCTTATAGAATGTACATAAAGACAATCTTTTAACATTAAAATATTATTATTTTCAAACTGGAGTATACAAACTCCTACTACAATAGTTTTCACCTTGATACTATTTTCCATGAGAAGATTAATCTCACCATTACTTAGCTTTCTCATATTTTGGAACCACTATAAAGAATTGATGACATGATTAGTGGTGCTCATATCTACGCACCATGTATTTGAAGATAACACTGCTAATCATGTTTCAACCACTAGTAATTGAGACTTACCATGATTGTTCACTTTACTGAGATAAATCAGATAATGCTTCTTCTAGTGTCCTAATTGCTTTTAGTGAAAACATTTTCTTTTTTTGATTTTTGACTCCCACATGCATCTTAGGAGCTATTGATGAAATTTAAATATGCTTTTAAAATTTCTTCTTTTTCTTTCCTTTTGGTTTAGAAGTTCTATCAGCTACAAATTCTATAAATACTTTTATGATAATTATTTTAGCCAATACTAATTCATTAAGAAATTGTAGGATAATTTCCAATCTAGTCTGTTTATGTTGAAATTTAGGTAGATTTACATATAAGAGACTAGTAGCAATTGAAGAATAGTATCAATCTAAGAGTTTACATCAATCTCAACTTCAAGGATCTCTAGTTCTTTCTAAAGACTAATCATTTTGAGAGCATGATCTCTCATAGGGGTGTTTTCAGTCATTATTATATTTATCAGATCTCTCATGGCTTGCTGCCCAGCAGAATGAGTCTAATTTCTAGAGTTGTCAAACGAGCCGGGCTGGGCTGACCCAACCCAATTTTTGGCCGCTCAACCAAGCTTCGTGCCATGCTAGTAACAATGTCGTGCTTGGCTAGGCACGACATCTTCATGCCAGGCCCATCACGGCCCATAGGGTTGGTTTTTAAATTTTAATAATTCTTTATAAGATAATGATATTTTATACTTATGTATTCATTATTTAGTTTATGACTTTATGTTTAAAAATTTTTAAATTTTAATTTAATACTTTAAATTTTTTTTAATGTTAATTATTTTTACTTTTTAGTATTTAGTTAATGTTAATTATTTTTAATACTTTATAATTTATAAATACGTGTGTGTGTATCATACTATCAGACATCAATGTGATCGTATTAAATATTTAAATATGAATTAATAAAACATTAAAACTTAAATATGGAAAAAAATTTAAAATCAATGCAAAAAAAAAAAAAATAAATATTCAAGTTTAAACTTTCAAACATCACAACCAAAATTTAAATAAACATAAATGACAAAGATAAATACAATGTAAATAAGCATGAGTAAATCAAAATCAAAAACTAGAATCAGACATAACAGATAAGTTTCGCAATCTGGCAATCATCAACCGTCAATCATCAATGTCAACAATCGTCAATCATCACATTATTATCATCATCAATATCAATATTACTATTATCATATTGATCATCATTAGCGATCAACTTCTCCGCTCTTGCTATAGTCCCAACACGATCCTGAATACCAAAGCTCGAATTTTTTTAATCCTTCATGCATGCTAAAGCCTCAATAATATTTGGACGTAATATTGATCTCCTATCCAAAATCATATTTACTGCAACAGAAAAAGTAGACTCTGATGCTATACTCTATACCGGAGGAGTTAGTAGATCCCATGTCATCTTAGATAGTATGAGAAAGGTGGACTCATTTGATTTCTATCACTATAATATATTAAGATTTTTAGTATCAGAATGTGATATGATTGAGCAGTAATCAATATTTAAGTACCGAGATAGCTCACTCCTATTCGATGGCCCATCCCGTCATTTCCTCCTCGCTAATTAAATGGAAAAGTTGTCATCTTTGAATATGATATCTATGTCCGTACTCGGAGTCTCACTACTACTACTACAATACCTAGTATCATAGTATGTAAAAAGTTCAATCAACTTCTTGTGAATGAACCCTTCAAGTGGGTCTTCAAGGTTCATGCGCTAGGAAATATAAGTCAAAATGTTTTCTACCCTTCAACCTTAACCCTAAGGTACATGCAAGCAACCAGACAACAAAGAGATATAATGGTGGACTAGTAATTTTAAGTACTTGGTTTTTATCTCTACAAACACATTGCTTAGTGTCGAGTCATCTAGATACTTGCTAAACATGCTACTAATGTTGCATATGCACCCTAGTACAATATAAGTTGTGGAAGTATAACTGACGAACACATATTCGTTGTGTCATAAAAAATTTTTAAAAATTTCATAAGTGAAATTTCTGTAGCCTAGTCAATGTCATCAATAACAAGTGAGTCACTCTTATTATTAACGTAATTGGATATCATGTGTTCGTATCCAATACATGACTCCAACATCAGGTAAGTATAATTTCAATGGTGGCTCACATCTAATTAAAATTTTTTCTTCTTAAGATTCATAGACAAACAAAGACTATCGAACTCCTATTGTCTACTAGGCATACAAATATATTTTAGTGAGTTACATATGTTTTCTAAAGCAGGGGTACACACATTCATCCTCGCTTATACAATTAGGCTAATCAAATGACACATGCATCTAACATGGAAAATATCTCCTAATGTTCCATCTCCAATATTTATAACAAACATGTTAATCACTACTCCATTATTAGATGTGTTATTGAATGTGATACTACAAATTTCATTTTAAATTTTATATTCTCTAAAAATCTTCATCATGCACTCAAAAATGGTTGGGCCATCATGAGGATGTAGAATCTCAGAGAATTCTAAAATTTTTTTATTTAGAGTTCATTTTGAATCTACATAGGGGGCAGTGTGGCATGCATAAGATGCATCATCATGATAAGTCCATATATCTGATGTCATGGATACCACCACTATATTACCCAAATTGATTAATAGTGCGTGTAGAAGTAGTCGTGATGAAAATCATGCAGAGAGGAGAAAAAATGGAGATAAACAGATCAACGCCAATACTTACAACAACCCAAAAAAATATAAATAAAATCAATTTATATTAATGATAGAGTGGGTCGGATCGCTCGGACGGGCCATTTCTGCTCTAAATATTCTTCGGCCCACTAGCTGGACAACGGGACCTCCGTTATTGTGCTATTGCTATATTCCCAGCCTCTTAATATTTTCTTTCCTGCACTTACATGAAAGTATTAAAATAGAAACATATTCGGTTGTACAAAATAGATATCAAAACAAATTATATACAATACCCTCCCTTCCCAACTTACTATGGTATATGAAGGGGGTAAACTTTGATACTGCACTAGATCTAACAACAAAAGACCCACCGCTGAGTTGGGTTTGCCTATGATCTAATGTACCATATTTTTTGGCGCAATATTTGGCATACCTCTTAATGTGCCTAGTCCCACACGAACTCTGACAACTTAAATTTTTTTTACAAAATTTGCACTGTGCCGATTCTTCTTCGACACCCCTAAATTTTTTTATTTTATTATATTAAAGTGAGTCCAAACTACTGAAGTCCATTTAGTTTTTTGTTTTTTAGATGGTTGGGTCAAGGCGACTGGAGAAATCAAAGTATAGGCAGCCTCAGACCTTTGCATATGATTTGTATTTTCTAAATTTAAATTAATTTCATTTTCATTATCTAAATTACTATTTATCATTTTTTTTCTTTTTTTAGACTAGAGAGTAGAGTAGAGAGAGAAAAAGACTAGTTAAGTTAATATTTAACTAATTTAAAAAAATACAAAATACCTACAAAGCATAAACTAAAATGCATAAACTTTAGTTTTTTTAATATTCTCACAGGCCACAACACGTGCATCACAAATCTAAATACCAAAGATGAGTTGCGTGTCCCAAAAAACCGAACCAAAATTATGAGAGAGTATAAATTAGGAGAGAGAGAGAGAGAAAGAAGAGCAAATTTTCAAAGTAAGATAATGAGATGATTTATATTTTGAAAAACATAAATCTTAGAAAGAGGGGGGAGGGCTTTATAGATTAATAATTTTTTTTTAAAAACAATTTTTTTTTGATTTTTTAAAATTTTTAATAATAAAAAAGAGGCAAGACCCTTAGGGCTGTTGGATTCTACCCCATAGCCATTGGAGGCGAAATCCAATGGCTTATATTTAGTTTTTTAATTTTTTTTACCATTTGAATCGATCTGACCGTCGAACCAACCCAAATGATCCATAAAGACCACGTGCATAGTCCCGGGCTTGACGGAAAATTTGGATCTGTCGGCTTCGAGATATCGGTTTGGAGCATCATGCTAACTGGGTTGGGGAAATTTTTGGTTCGTGCCGAGAAATCATGCCCATGGGCCTCAGTACTAGGCCGTGCCTGACTTGGCAAGAGGCCCGGTTGGCCTTCGCACGGCACGACATGAGGCGTGCCATGATAAGGCCCGACACGGGCACAAGCATGGGTTATTCCGGTGCCGTGCTGGGCCAGGCATGTCTGAATCATGCCGTGCCTTGGGCCGGGGCCCGGGCCAACCCGGACCAGCCCGTTTGACACCTTTACTAATTTCTAAATATTTATTTGAGATTAGATATTATGTCTTGGTATGTTGTCATGGACTAATAATGATGTTGGAGTACATTTGACATGAAAGCCAAAATACAACATCTAGACATCTCATAAACTTTTAATTATTTTTCATAAGATTTGGCATCCTCACCAGTCGCTTCTTATTGAGGTTTATCTAGGAAAATATCTATAAGTATAAATTTTTAGTTATTACTAGTCAAGACAATGCCAAGATTTCTCTTTTAATCTATGTAATTGGTTCAATCTAGTTTATTTCATTTGAAAATAGTGGCGAGTGGGTTGAAAGATATTTTGTTAAAAAAATTTATAATGAGCATGATTAGTTTGAATTCTATAACTAGAATTGATTCTTCAAATAATTTTTCAATAAACTTTTCATCAGTCAGATACACTATAAATAATACACCTCGATGGGCCTTAAGATTAAATTGTTGACTTATCTTTGGTCCTATAAAAATAATAGTGACTCAGATAGAGAGGATGCTATTATTTATATCCAAGTATCAACTATCACCTATTTTTAAACCGATTGACTCTTAAATGAATCCCTCATGTTGAATACTGACTTAATCAATCAATAGAATTAGCTTATAGTGGGTTCTACTAGTATATCTACAAGTCAGTCCGATAGGTAGAAGGCACCAAGTCCAATGCTCTAATTGACTTGCATAACTTTCAAACTGGTAACAGAGACCATGGGATTTAGTTAAAGAGCTTTCTCACCCATTTAGATATTTTTTAATGATGGTTTTTAATTTAAAAATAATTATGTATATATTTTGGCCCAAAATTACAAATAAGACCATTCCTCATATCCTACCATTCCACATATATTACCATGCCATATATACCACACATAGCACCATGCCATATATGTTATCATGCTACAAATATGTTATCATGCTACAAATACATGATTACCAAGCATCATGCATATCAATGTATTAAAATACACTAACTATGTAGGATATAGGACATCTCACTCATCTGCGGTGCCTTTAACCAAGCAAATATACATGGTCTAGTTGCATGTGTTTGGGGTGGTCTCCATAATATAAAGGATTTAAATCTACACCAGATATTCTATTGGGTTTGGGATTCTGTTCATGTACTTTTGCCATTGATGATGCCTACCATAGTGAGTTCACCATCATTTGTTATTACCACCATGAGATCTGCCATTTTTATTTAGTTTCTTGTTAGTTTTTTGAAAGTATTCTATAACTCTAATTGAAAAGAAAACTATGTAACTCTTTGGTTCTTTTAATTTTTTTTTCTTCTCATTCTTCATTGGTGCAATAGACGACAATATTCAAGTCTCGAGTGCTTGAGGTTAGAGCATAGAAAGAACACATGTGCTTGGATTTATTTTCCGAAATGAGTTAAGGAGCACCGAATACAATTCTATCGGATCCAAAGATAAATTTTATCAAGATATTTTAAAATTGCAAGTATCTCTAATTATAGTTTATGTTTTAATTTTAAATTTAATTTTAGGTTGTAATTAAACATTTGATTTATTAATTATTGTAGTTTTTCTATTTGTAGTTTGGTTGTGTTTTCTGCCAAATTCTGGAAGAATATAGCTTATGCGTGTTGTTAGAATTAGTAATATAGTTTTAGTCAAAAAAAATCTTGGATTGTCTATTTGAAAATTAGAATTTCAAGTTTAACCTAAAATTAATTTTAGCCGAATTGCAAAATATTAAATTTTTGGAATATAGAAAAATTTAATTGATGTTGATTCAAAAAATTAAAATTTGGAAAAAACTAAATATTTGATTAAAACAATATATATTTTTTTTATGAAAATAAAAAATATATATTTTAGGAAACATAAAATATATTTTTGATGGATTGAATATTGTGTGTATTCTATTGTGTTCAGTAATATTTTAAAACCTTAAATAAAAAGATTAAAATTAAAATCACATAAAATTTAATTAACCAAATTATATGTATGAGAAAAATTCCAACACTTTGTTTTTTTTGGTATAGAATCTAAGTAATTGTATCAGTGAGTTAATTAAATTTTAGGTGATTATAGATTTATTGGCATAGAGCATGATTTGTTTGTTATTCATAATGGAATAAAATAGATTAAATTAAGTTGGAATGGTACAACTCTTCAATCTGAAAAATAAATTTTTTTTCTTTTAAAAAGTTGAAACATGCCTGATCTAATTGTCAATGAATCAAAACCAGATAAAATTAATGATAAATAAAAGATGAAAATGCACTACAAGGTAATTCCCAATATCTACAAAATTTCATTAATTTTGTTGAAAACTAAAATTTTAATTAAAATAGAAAATATATTTTTGTGACATGAAAAATATATTTCGATTGCTTCAATATTTTGTGTATTAAAATTTAAAAATTTTAAAAATTAAAATATTTAAAATTTAAATGACACAAAACTTAATATTAATAGGATTGTGGATATTTGAAAAATTTTGAAACTAGATTTTGATATTTGAGCTCCATTTTACTTCAACACATTACCATGTTGAGAATCTGGCTAAATTAGTTTTATTGTTACTCCATTGAAATATACAAAAATTGGTAGCCATTTAGGTTCGTCAGAACTGTCACATCTAAATCTTAAGTAAGGAAAAAGTTAATATCAAGCAATGATCTATAACAATTTATAAAATTAAACTAAAAATAATTTGCATTTTAATTTCTAGCATATTTTATTTCACTTACCAATAGTATCATTTGCATCAAAAAGTATTATACAAAATAAAAGTAAAACTCAAGGGTAAGTTAGTTTTTTCCCATATAAATATTAAACTAAGTATGATAATATTTTATGATTATGATTTCATTTCCCACAACATGTTTTGTGATAATAGGTATTAGAATTTTTTATAGTTTCAAAAGATATTTGTTATCATGTAATACACACATGCAGGTTAAATTTTTTATGAAGTTTGTATATTTTTGTTTATTGGATTTTGTTTGATAATTTGAATATTACCGAAGAACTTGGGGTGCATTTTAATACTAGTCGATATCTATTCAATAAGTATTAAATATTATTTTGATTAATACATTAATTGCTAATGACACTGAGATATGCATGATGACATTAATATTATTTTTGCATTTTTTATGTATTCTTAATTTTGTTTTAAGCTTTTCAATTTTAGTCATGTGTACATATAATAGATTTTTTTAATAAAAGTTTTTATTTCCAGCATCATAAGTTTTTTAGATAGGAGTTAGTAGTTTTCGATGATGTTTGCTAAAAATATATGTAATTTTAATTTTTTGGATAATATTGTCATCATTCTTTATTTATTGATATATTTCAATCATATTTAGTACTTCTTAATACAATTCAATAGGTGTTTGATGATAGTTAAAGGTGTTACATAATTATGACTAGTATGAATGCACATTAAAATCATTAAATAACATTTGATGATAATGTGATGTTGCATGATAACTTTTTGTAAGATTGAGCAAATCACTATCCCTTCATATATTTTGTAGTGGGTATATACACATTTGGGATGATAAACAATTGTTTGAGAACCTCAAATATATATTGGCTTGAATCTTTTTTCTAATTCTAAGGAACAAATGAACAACTATTTTGCATGAATTCAAAATCGTTAAACTAATGGTTGAAACTATTTCCTAACTTTATGAAACAATTGGATAACTAATTCCTAAAACTAAGAAATTTCAAGTTTGAATAATATATAATATTTGAACATGTCATAATTATGCTAAGATTTAATATACCTTTTAAAAATGGAACCAAAAAGAAAAGTTTAATCTTATACACGAGATCAAGAAAATGAGCGCATGGAAGAGTCTTAGTATATGCATCAACAAGTTGGTCTACAGAAAATATATGAACAACTATTATGACTTTATTATGATGATCAAATTTTAGGATTAAGTAATATCCCAAAAGTTTTTTGAGCTAGGGCCACTCATCCAACATAGTTTCACAAATATATGGGCTGTATAAGTAATAAAGTGAACTTTCATCTATATATTGATCCCACATAGATTGTATAGGTAGTTCGATCAACTAATATTGAGTCAACTACTACTTTAATTGAAAAGATAAAATTAAGTTTTTGGTGAGACTAATATATTTTAGGATTGGTCTATTTTATTATGCATAATTGTTTATCGAAATTACCTAGCAATTATTGTGCTTAGTTATAAATTGAAGGTAGGATTATTATAAAATATCCTAGCATCCTACTTTTTTTGATAAGTAATAAATGCACCATCAACAATTTGCACAAATTATCTAATGTTCAAACTATTGTAAAGATTTCCATATACAACATAAATTTCTATTTTGCTTTTCCTTGTAATTTTGAGTGCATCCTATGATTTCTTTTCATGTCTATGCTTGTTCTTCTCCTTCTAGATATAGTATATTATAGTCGCATATGTAACTTTCAGGATGATGTTTCTTGAAGAGTAACTGGAATACTTCCTTCCTATATGTTTAAAAGTAATATAGATGGATTCCAATTAACTTTCCATGCCATACTAGGTCTTTATCTTTTGCTAAATAAGCTTGAAAAACTTACATTTTAAGAAGATGTGTTCCATCATTTCTAGATTGTTACAAAGTTCACATGATAAATCTTGAGGGGACCCTAGTGCTCTATTGGCATACAAGGTGGTTGTCACTTATTGTGATCTCATCAATGATAGTCCACTCATAACTGTCTCTCTAGTATTTTACTATCAAAATGACAAATTATCTATACTCGTGGGTCACTAACATGTCCATATCTTTTAAGTTATTCGTCAACTATCTTTGATGGTTAATTCATATATGCATTCTTATTTTTCAATATCATGTATCATAATGATATGAACTAATTATGTATTAAAAGTCTTTGCACTTTTGACTTTGTAATAGCATATTATGATAATTAACATACAACTTCTTTGAAATCTTACCAATAGGAGTCATATGATAGAAAGTAACTTATGAATTACCTCTACTTATTTGTGTATTGTGGTTTACCTATCATTATCCATGACAATAAAATGCAACTCTTATACTAAAGGTGAAAGTGAAACTATTAAGAAAATATTTAATTAAATCCCTACATTAATCAAGAGTTAGTTTATCTAAGATATATACAATGGATTGACCTATAAAAGCATTTGTGCTTCCAGCTTCATAAATATTATATTTGCATGATTAAACATACCTCAACATTAAATTTTGACATTTACATTTATCTCGTGGGTTACTATTGGAAGGACTATCACTTTCTTCCTATATTTACCTGTGAGTGTGATTCATTTATTATCTATTGCCACTACCATAATAACACACATAAACCTACTATTAGTAAACTCCTAATTTCATTTCTAAATAACCGCCACATCCAATATTGACCAAACCAAAATACAAACCAAGCATAAAATCTATCAATAATATATCTATCACATGAAATAAAATTATAAAATACATTAATTCTAGACCTCAATTTAGCCTACTATTGGGAAGAGATTCATATGAGATAATTCAAAATACATCTCATGAAATTTTGAGTTCCCAATGATAGCCCTCAAAAGTATATAAAAATCTAAACTCAAAACTCATTATTCTCATTCATGTGCCTCAGATCTACCCCTAGGTTAGAGTTGAAATTAATGCTCACCCTTAGAGTTTATGCTTGTGTCTTTTATCACCTCTTTTCTTGTGGATATCCCATAGGATTAGGTGCAATTTTGCTCCAGAACCCTAGCGTTTTAGCCTATTTTCTCATACATGTTCTCTCTCTCAGTTTGACTCCAAGGTCCTCTTTTATACTCAAATGACTCAGTGTAGTTTTTAAGTAAGAAGATGTGGTGATGGTTGTGGCTTGTGTATTTTTTTCATTGTAACATGAAGTTGAGATATTAGAAATGATTAAGGTTCATGTATTTTTCCTTTATAACCCAAAAGTCGTAGCATTGAGAATGAATGTAGCTTTGATCTTTTTTTTGGTGCAAAAATTTACAGCTCTAGAAAATGTTTTTTGAAAATCTATATAGCAAAATATTATAGTGCTAAAGAAAAATCATGACGTGTTCCTTAGTATTTGTGACTCTGAAATGAGAAAGTCATAATCTTGAAGGATGACTATAAATTTTCTCACTAGTGGGATACTTGGTTACTATGATATAAAAATATTATCATAGCCATAAACAATATTATCAAGCTATTGTAGTTGAGTCCAAGAAAGTTCCACAACTAAAAATAATATGTTATATAGTAAATTAATTTTGTCAAATGTGGTAGAATTAAAAAAATACAAAGATTTGTCATGATTATTATTATAGAATTTTAGCTAGAGGTGTCAATTGGGTATGGTGGCCTGGGCATGACACAAGGCACAACTCAATTGAGTCATGCATGGCTCAACACAACACTACCCGTAACTATTCATGGACTTGGGTCATATTGGCCCAAATCATGGCCAGTGCCATGTTGGGCCAGAGGCTACCATGCTTCATGCTGGGCCAAGCACAACCCACATGCCTAGCCCATTAGCATAGTCCATTGGCACAATGACTATGACCTAGAACTAAGAGGGTCATTGGTCATAGAAAACTAGGTACCTAATTTTTTATGGTGGCGCTGTGATGGTGGTGTGGCCGGTGGATGGTGCCTATGGTGAGCTACCCACAAAATTAGCATGATCATCCATGATCCTGCATGATCCAAGATGACCAGACATGTTAGACATGAGTCTGCCCAAAATCATGCAAGTCATGCTATGCCAGACCAAGCAGACTAACAATTATGTTGTGTCGAGCACGACATGGTAGCCTGATTGGGCCACACAAAAAAATGGGCTATATTAGTATGACATGATTCATTTGACACCTCCATTTTCAGCCAAAAATATAGGCCAAAACTAGCCTATAAGCTCATGGAAGTGTAACAAAGTCATAACACATGAAATACTATAACTTTACATGACTTTTCACTCCCATCCTACTCAAAAATTTCACCAAATCTTATAATTTATATAAAATCAAACTAATTTTATAATAATTCATCATAATTATCAAAAATATAATTTAGTAAATTAGTTCGATATAATATCATTCTTCATGGAAACAAATTATACATAATTACCAAAATAACTAGTATTATTTGATATTTGGCGGACTAAACAAACTCTCATATTAAAGCTATTGCTCATCTTCTAGTATGCTCCCTCTCTAAAAAAATATAATTTTTTATTCATCTTATATGAGTATCTATTATGACTAAGTTTGAGCGCTGTAGTATATATTGATAGTGGCATTACTTCTTTTTGTGGATATGTAAATAAGTTGTGGCATAGTTTGAGTTTCATGACTAAATTTGTGGGTTTATAAAATGTGCATAATGATTTGTATAAACATACAAATTATTATCTAGATGGAGGCATACTCATACAAATCATTATGCACATTTTATGAACCCACAAATTTAGTCATGAAACTCAAATCATGCCACAACTTATTTACATATCCACAAAAAGAAGTAATATCACCATCTAGATATGCTATGAAACTCAAACTTATTCATAATAAATCTCATATAAGATGATTGGAAAATTATATTTTTTATAGAGGGAATACATACTCAAAGATGAGCAAAAAATAATTATTGGGTTGTCTCTCAAGCATTTCTATGTTTAATATTTATAACTAGTCCATCAACAATATATTACCTTCATTGATAATTTTATTTGTCCATGTTAGCTTTGTTTTATTGTCCTTTACATTCTTTCTTCTTCCTGAATTTTCTCTTAGCATTAAAATATATTCTATATTTTGCTTGGGGTTTCCTTCTTTTACTTCTCTTTCTTAGTATGCCATGACGTTTTGGATTCTTTCTTTTGCTTTCTTCTTTGGCCTCATCTTCCCTAGATGGTATAACTTCCTAGATTGTCAAGGTTTTTAGTGTTCTACACTTGGAGCTAATTCTTTCTAGATCTCCAAATTCTTTCTAGGGTTTACCAAAAATGCTTCCTTTATCTTCTGTATCTCCAAAGTCATGGTCCAAGTCAAAGCCATGACTTTCATTACTATCTCTATTTCTTTTTCCCCTTCCATCGAATCATATAGATTTTTTGTTTTTGCTATATCTTTGTCTATTAATTCATTAGCCACCAATTGAAATTCTACCTTAGTTTTTGCTACTTGTATATTATATCAATCCTCTACATCATTTTCTCCATGCAATTATGAAGAAAATTTAGGCATTTTACTTTCTTTTTTTACATCTCTAGAATACTCTTCTTAGAATCCTTATGAAGTCATGACTTTGAAGAATGCCATGACTTCATAGTTGTTATCCTTCTCAATCTCTATATAAATTTCATAACTCTACATTTCTTTTTTTTTTGCATCATCTTCCTTGTCTTTTTTGAGTCATCAATCTTCTACAAAATTTTTCCACATAAAGTTTATATTTTGTTGCATTATTGTGTCAATGAGGTTATCTATCATTCAACAATCTTTCTCATCATACTTTGGACTCTACAGGCCTTTATAAATATTGAATTTCACTTACTTTTTGCTTAAATGAAAGTGAACTATTTTTTATTGACATTAATGAGGGCCTATCTAGTCCCTAAAAATGGCTATTCCAAGATCAACAGAGCATGATTGTCTTTCCCCATATCCAACAACATAAAATCCATAAAAAACACATATACTAATCTTAACTAACACATCTTCAATAATACTTATTGAATACTTTTAGATCAATCAATCATGTGAAATGAGAGAGAGAGGTTTGAGTAATCATACTAAGGTTTAGTCTTCATGCTATTGACAAAACATCAAGTTGATACTCAATCTCAAATCACACAACACCTTCTTAAATGTGCATTTTCTAATTATACATTATATCATAAAACTTCGTGGGTCCATCAACTTCTATGGAAGTTTTCATTGGATAATTACTCTATATTTCTTGGTCATATTCATAGTTTCATGCATCACTATCTTTCTATTACTACTCAAGATATCCTTCTTTAATTTTTTATAGTTTTCCATTTGAGACAACACTTCAGAAAATGGTATATTGACTTCTAGCTTTTAGAAAGAATTGGGAAACATCTCATACTATTTATATAATTTTTTCTTTCTAAAATATTGTGCAAAGGGAAGATTTAGAGGAAAATTATTTTTAGCATTCTTCATCACATTCACCTTTTCAATGCTTTGGGAAAGCTCTATTTATTGCTCCATCGCCACTTCTTTGTTTTTCATGATTGGGGGTGTGAGTATAGCATTTTTTTCATTGGCTTCCATAGCATTGGAGTCATGACTTTTGAAAATGTAATGTGGAAGCCATGACTTTTGAAAAATTCACAATACTATTAGTTCCAATTTTCTCTATTTTAGCTTCTTCTATTTGTTACCTCTCAAACTCCTTGCCGCTTCTAAGTATAATTAACAAGCACTTCTTTGAGTTTATGTCATCATCACTCAATAGTTCATTACTGCTATTTCCTATCATTGTTAGTGCCAATTTTTTGATTTGGTTCTTTATACTTTTATTATTATATTTGTGTGTTCTAATTTTATTTCAAGCCTCTCCATGTGGTCTTCTTAATTATTATTTATTTATTTAATCTTGGTCAATAATACTATCAATTTATTATAGATGGAAAAGTTTTCTTCACCTTTGTATATTTATAATTCGAGCACCATCCTTCTTAAAAATTGTGTCCCATGAAATTAGTCACAAAATCTTTTGGGCTTATTCAACATTTTATTACCAATTTCTATATTTTCCATATGAAAAATTTTTATAATTTTTCATATTTAGATGATAATGTGTGGAAATATTAGTATTAAGTTAGAACACATATCCTTTGCCTTGCAACCCCTTAGTTTTTTTCACTTGATAAATGAGGTCAACATTTATTATTTCTTGATATTGAAAACATATCAAACTCTAGTATTCTGAATTGATTTCACTCAAAGACATGATATTTTAGAGTTTGATAGTTATTTTTTGCCAACTCCTCAAATAAATAATGTGCCTTTTTGGGTGACTTATTCATAATCAACCCACCCTAGGACACATCAATGGTGCACATCATTATGTAATTCATCCCATTATAAAAAATTCGGGTTTGGAACAATGACTCAAACCCACATTGAAGATGTTTCGTCATCAAATCCTTAAAAACAATCTCAAATATCATACAAAGACTCTAGCTCCCCATGATAGAATTAATTTTTTTTCTCTCAAAGAAAAAAAGGAACATGCATAAATTGATAATATTTGGACTAATTCCATTAAAAATTAATTAGGATAACACGAATCCTAATATCTAATATTGCAACGGAGTTAAATTCTTTTGTGTTTCTTTGATCTCAATGAATTAAGGTTCCATAATAATTGACTCATTTAAAATTTAAAATATATAGAAACTTTTTTGACAAAAGCATTTTATATAATAGAAATCATCCAAAAATTTGTAATGCCAATACATATCAATATACCAATGAAAATACAACAAAAAATATCAAATAGCCACTGAGAAAATCAAAAAATTAATAGGGATTTAATAATCCATATAAAGCATGTAGTATAAATAGTCATCGCCCAGCTTTGAGATGTAATATGAATTTAAAAAAAAAATCAAGTGATGGGAGGTATTTTTTATTCGATTCCACCTTCAATGACGTATATATCAAGCAACTCTCTCAGTATTGAATTAAGGTTTATTTTTTTTGTCGTTAATTTTATTACACTTGAACCTTTAAAATTTTAATATATATATAATTAAATAGCTAAATAGGTCATCTAAATAGTGGATGAATCAGATAAGGCATACTTCATCCTCATTGTTAAGTTTGTTAAAAAATTTTAAAAGCCATAATTTTTTAATTAGGATGATAAAAATTCAAGAAAAGAAGAAGAGAAAACTCACGAGGATGTTAAAAAAGGATCAAAAACTATAGATAGCAATAAAAGACACAAAACTTTCATACCTCAATGATAGTATATATAGAAAAAATCAAAAAATTAAATTACAAACCTCAATGATAGATGAGTAGGGTGACAGACACAAACATAGAGGAAAGCAAGCTCGATTAGGTGGATGAGCAATGATAAATTATTGAAAATATAGCTTAAAACCTAAGTTTTTTCGAATAAGCAAAGTGTTCTTAGAAAACATAATTAATGTAAAATAGCAACGAAACGAGTTTCCATTTCTAAAGCAATGATGGAATTAAATAATACTGCTGAAATTTTTAAAGTCTAACAGTGATGGACTCATGTCATTTCAAAATTAGTTATAGAATTCATTTTTGTCACTAAAATTAGAAGCGGATCCTCAATCTATTTCAAAACTAATTAAAATAGAATTTATTTTCATCACAATATTTAGAGAAGTTATCATTTTTAATAACAAATAAATGTAGAAATGGAATTTTTTATTACTAAATACCACGCAATGTAATCCTCCTATGACCCCGCATCATATTAGCGATAGAAGGTTAAACTTTTCAATTTCCATTTCTACTTTCATTTTTAATTCCATTTCCATATAATTATAATGTGAAATAATTCTCACCTTTTTATACTGATAGATTATTTTTCTATTTCTAATTTTTGTTAAAAAAATATCATTTCCATTTCTAATCTATTTCAATTATATTCCAAATTTTAGAAATGGAATTATACATCTCTATATACTATTACTAATTGGCTTCTTTCTTAGAGAGAGAGAGAGAATGTGTGTGTATATATAAATATATATAAAAAAAAAATATATATAAAATATATAAATATATAAATATATATAAAAAAATATATATATATAAATATATAAATATATAAATAAATAAATAAATATATATATATAGTTTTGTATACATACATACATACATATATATATATATATATATATATATATATATATAAAGATATTAATATATTTATGTATAATTATATATATATGTGTGTGTGTGTGTGTGGATGACATTAATATTGAGTATTGATGTGAAGGAGTAATAGAAACGAAGAAGTTTCTATCCTCAACTTTCAAAATGAAAGATTTTAGAGAAGTTGAAACAATTTTGGGTATCAAAGTGAAGAAAAATAGTGGGGGTTATACTATGAACCAAACCCACTATATTAAGAAAGAAATTAGCAAATTTAATTAATTCTTAAATTTAAAGATGCTAATACTTTATTTTATTCAAGTTTGAAGATCAAAAAGAATGTTGATAGATTTGTGGCTTAACTTGAGTATGAAAGTGGAATTGGAAGTCTTATATATGCTGCTAAGTGTACTAGGGCTGATATTTGTAGTTAGTAAACTAAAAAGTTTACTAGCAATCTAAGTGTGGAACATTATAAATATATTGGTATAGTTCTTAGTTACCTAAAGTATACTAAAAAATAAAGCCTCCAATACTCAAAGTTTACTACTATACTTGAAGGGTATGTAGATGTAAGTTGAATATCAAGTGTAAGATTTAATTTATCTACCATAGGTTGTGTATTTACACTTGGTGGTGGATTGTCTCTTGGGAATCTAAGAAATAGTCTTGCATATCACACTCAATCATGAAAAAAGAGTTTATAACTTTAGTTACAATAGAAAAGATGCTAAGTGGCTTAAGAATCTAAAGATGGACATCCCTATTACTACATATAGCATATTAGCAGTTGCAGGAGAACAATTTTTTTTAAAACTTTTGATAACTAATGTAGGACAAGTTATATTATTTGTGAATATATTTTCTATCTAATTGTAACAAGAATGACATATCTCAAGGTCACTGACATCAACAAAATCTTTTATCATATGTCCATTCCTGAAAGCCATGATGAAGATGATGATGTTACAACATCTAGAGATGTGTGAGCCATTATTTTAAATAATAAAAAAATATAGAAATGCTTCACATTAAATTTGACATTTCATAATTTTATTTTTATTATTTAAAAAACTAATATTAAACATTTTAATTAATTAATTAATTACACACAAACACACACACACACACACACACACACACAAATAAATTTAATTTAATATGTATCAGTTAATTTGATGTAATAATAAAATCAAATAAGTTAACTTTAATTAAATTAATTATTTCAATTTTATACAAATACATACTTTAAATAAATAAAAACCTTATAAATTATTTTTATGACTGTAGATAAAACAATGGAAGGGACCTTGACCTAAATAAGATCTCATACTCCTAATATAAGTTACTTTGAATTATACTTTATATTAATTATAATTCATTCAAACTAATATATGTCTTTTATTACTCAATACATATTAAACATTTTATGTTAAGATTATAGATACCCATTGATTGAATAAAATCACTGATAATCTAATTCAATTTCAATTATATACATATTTCTTCTTCTTCTTCTTCTTCTTTATATTATTATTATTATTATTATTATTATTCTTTTTCTTATTCTTTTTTCATTCTTCATATTATTATTATTATTATTATTCTTCTTCTCATTCTCCTCCTCCTCCTCCTCCTACTTCACCACCTCCTCCACATCCTTCATCTTCTTTTCCTCCTCCTCTTCCATCTTTTACTTCTTTTCCTCCTCCTCCTCCATCTTCTTCTTTTTCTTCTTATTTTCCACCTCCTCGTCCTTTTTCTTATCCATCTACTTCTTCCTCTTCTCTTTTTCCTTCTCCATATTTTTCTTGTTCTCCTTCTCCTCAGCCTCTTCCTCCGACTTCTTCTTCTTCTTCTTCTTCTTCTTCTTCTTTTCATTCATCCTTTTTTAATTTTCTTCTACTTCTTCTCATTCTTCTTATGCTGCTATTTCTTTTTCTTTTTATTTTTCTTCTTCTTTATCCCCCCCTCCTCTTTCTCCTCCACCTCCTCCTCTGCCTCTTTGCCCTCTTCCTTTTCCTCCTCCTCCTCCATCTATTTTTTCAACTTATTATTATTATTATTATTATTATTATTATTATTCTCCTCCTCCTCCTTCTTCTTCTCCTCCTCCTCTTCCACCATATAATTGTTCTTCTTCTTCTAATTATTATTATTATTATTATTATTCTTCTTCTTATTTCTTTTGTCCTTTTTGTTATTCATTTGTTTCTTCATTTTCTACTACAACTATGACTTTTTCTTCTTGTTCTTCTTCTTTTTTTTCTTATTCTTCTTCTACTTCTCCTTCTCCTTCTTCTCCTTCTACTTTTTCTTCTTTTTCTTTTTCTTTTTCTTTTTCTCCTTCTCCTTCTTATTCTTTTTATGCTACTACTTCATCATCATCATCATCATCTTCTTATTCTTCTTCATCTTTTTATCCTTCTTCTTCTTCTTCTTGTTATTATTATTATTATTATTATTATTATTCATTTTATTCTTATTTTTCTCTATATTATTATTATTATTATTCTTCTTCTTCTCCTCATTTCTCTTCTTCTCATTCTTTTTTTTTCTTCTACTTCTCCTTATCCTTCTTTTTCTACTTCTCCTTATCCTTCTTATTCTACTTCTTTTTCTCATTCTTCGTCTTTTTCTTCTTCTTTTCCTCCTCCTCCTCCTCCTCTTCTAATTATTTTATTCTTCTCATTCTTCTACTGCTTCATCTTTTTATTCATATACTTTTTCCTAATCACATTCTTCTTCATCTTATTCTTCATCTTTTAATCTTATTTTTATTTTTATTTTTATTTTTCTTCTTTTCGTTCTTTTCCTTCTAGTTTTTATCCCTCCTTGGCTTTTCCTTCTTATTAGTCTTATTACTCTATTTCTTGATCATCATCATCTTCTCCTCCTCCTTCTTATAATTCTTCTTCCTTTTCTGCATCTTTATTTTCTCTTTCTTCTTCTTCTTCTTCTTCTTTATCTTCTCGTTCTACTTCTTCTTCTTTATCTTCTCGTTCTTCTTCTACTCTTTCTTCTTTCTTTTTCTTATTCTTCTACTTCTTCATCTCACTCCTCCTCTTCTTCTTCTTCTTCTCATTACACTTCTTCTTCTTCTTCTTCTTCTTCTTCTCATCCTCCTTCTAGTTCTTCTTCTTCTTCTTCATTTTCTTATTCTCTTTCATCTTCTCCTTCTTTTTCTCCTAAAAAAATACTTCTTCTCCTTTTTTATATGCTTCATCTTCTTATTCTTATTCTTATTCTTATTCTTCTTATCCTTCATATTTTTTCCTTTTCTTTATATTATTCTTCTTCTCTACCTTCTTCTTCTTCTTCTTATTCTTCTTCTTTTCTACCTTCATATTCTTATTTTTCATCTTCTTCTCTACCTTCTTATTTCTCTTCTTCTTCTTAATGTCCTCATCCTTCTTTCTTCTTCTTCTTTTTCTTCTTATTGTCCTTATCCTTCTTTCTTCATCTACTTCTTTTTCATATTCATATTCATCTTCATCATCATCTTCTTCTTATTTTCCTTATATTTTTTTAACTTCTTTTATTTCTTCTTTTCCTTTTGAATTTTATTCAACATCTTCTTCGTCTTCTACTTTTATTTCTTCTTCATCTTTTTCTTTTGCTTCATCATCATCATCATCAGAATCATATTCTTCTTCTTCTTAATCTTCATCTTTTTCTTCTTCTTGTACTTCTTCTTCTCCATCATCATCATCATCATCTTCTTTTTCATCTTCATTTTCTTCTTCTTATTTTCTTTTTAATATTCTTTTTATACTTATTCTTCTTCATCTTATTTTTCTTTTTCTTCTTATTTTTATTCTATTCTTCTTCTTCTTCTTCTTCTTCTTCTTCTCTTCCTCCTCCTCCTCCTCCTCCTTCTTATTCTTCTTCTTTTCCTTCTTCATATTATTATTATTATTTTCTTTTCTTATTCTTCTCCATCTTATTTTTTTCTTTCTGCTCCTTTTTCATCTTGTTTCATCTTCTTCCCCTTCTTTTCTTCTTCTTCTTCTCCTTCTTTTTTTTAACTTTATTATTATTATTCTTCTTCTTTTTCTTCTTGTTCTTCTTCTTCTTCTCCATCATCATCATCATCATCATCATCATCATCTTCTTCTACATCTTTTTTCAACCTTTCTCATCATCATCATCATCATCATCTTCTTCTTCTTCACCTTCTTTTCTTTCTCTTCTTCCTTCTTCTTTATCTACTTTTTCATCCACATCTTCTGCTGCTTCTTACTCTTCTTCGTCTTCAACTCCTTCTTTTTATTATTTTTTAAAACTTCTCCTCCTCCTCCTCCTCAATCTTTTTCATCTTATTCCTCCTTCTTTATCTTCTTTTTTTTCCTTCTTATTCTTCTTCTTTCTTCTTATACTTATTCTTCTTCACCTACTTCTTCTTCTTCTCCATCTTCTTCTACTTCTTCTACTTCTACTACTACTACTTCTTCTTATTATCCATCTTCTTCTTCTTCTTCTTCTTCTTCTTCTTCTTCTTGTTCTTCTTCGTCTTCTTCTTCTTCTTCTCCCGATACTATTTCTTCATCTTGTTTTTGTTTGTTCTTCTACTTTTTCATCATCATCATCATCATCATCTACTTCTTTGTCTTCTTCTTATCTTTCTTATTCTTTCTTTGTCTCTTTCTTCTTCTTTATCTTCTTCAACTTTTTCTTCTTCTTCTTCTACTTCTTCTCCTCCTCCTCTTCTTCTAATTCTTCTTCTCTTCCTCCTCCTCCTCCTCATCCTCTTTCTTTTTATTCTTCTTTTTCTTTTTCTTATTCTTCTCCTCAATCATCATCATCATCATCATCTTCTTCTTCATCTTTTTCTTCTCCTCCTCTTTATTTTTTTTGTTCATCTTTTTCGTGCACTTCTTCTTTGTCTCCTCCTCCTCGTTATTCTTCTTATTCTTTTTATTCTCATTCTCCTTCTTATTTTTTTTCTTTTTATTCTTATTCTTTTTCTTCTTTTTGTTTCTTTTCTTCTTCTTCATCTTCTTATTCTCATTATTATTATTATTATTATTATTATTATTATTATTCTTCTTCTTCTTCTTCCTTTTTGTCCATTTCCTTCTCCTTCTAATACTTCTTCAACATTTTCTTCTGTTACTTCTACTTCTCCTACTTTTTCTTCTTCTATTTCTACTTATGATTTCTCTTCTTCTTCACCATATTTTTCTTATTATTTTTTTTATCCTTCTACTACCATTTATTATTATTATTATTATTATTATTATTCCCCTTTTCTACTACTTCTTCTTCTTCTTCATCTTCTCCTCCTCCTCCTCCTCTTCCTCCTCTTTCTCATTATCCTTCTCCATCTCCTACTTCTTATTCTTCTTATTCATCTCATTCTTCTTCTTCTTCTTCTTCTTCTCTTTCTCCTTCTACTACTACTTTTTCTTCTTTTTATTCTTTTACTTCTACTTCTCATACTACTTTTTCTATTTCCTCATCATCATCATCATCATCATCTTCTTCTTCTTCTTTGTGTCCTCCTCCTTCATCTTCTCTTCTTCTTCTTCTTCTTTTATTTCTTCTTTTTCTTTTTATTTTGAAATTTATTTTCCTTCTTGTTCATCTTCTTTTTCTTCTTCTTTTTTCTTCTCCTTCTTCTTTTTTTTATTTTTATTCTCATTCTTCTTCTTCTTCTTCTTCTTCTTCTTCTTCTTCTTCTTCTCCTCCTCCTTCTTCTCTTTCTCCTTCTACTACTACGTTTTCTTCTTTTATTCTTTACTTCTACTTCTCATACTACTTCTTTTTCTATTTCCTCATCATCATCATCATCATCATCTTCTTCTTCTTCTTTGTGTCCTCCTCCTCCTTCATTTTCTCTTCTTCCTCTACTTTTATTTCTTCTTTTTCTTTTTATTTTGAAATTTATTTTCCTTCTTCTTATTCTTCTTCTTTCTTCTTCTTTTTTTATTTTTATTCTCGTTCTTCTTCTTCTTCTTCTTCTTCTTCTTCTTCTTCTCCTTCTCCTTCTCCTTATTTTCTTTATTTTTCTTCTTCTTCTTCTTCTTCTCATATTTCACCTTATTTATCTTTTTATTTATGCTGAGGTTGTATTGAAATCTTATGAGAAAAGTATGACTATGACTTTATTATAATATCATAGTCACTAAGAACATGTTGCACAATGAAATAATTATACTAATTAGCTGATAGGGTCATAGTATATAAATATTATCATAATATTTTAGGTAGAGTTTCAATCAATAATAGATGCAAAACTTAGCAAGACTCCATGTTCTACCTCCTCAGCTAAACAATTCCAAAAAATAATCAATTTTATAACTATTCATCCAAACTTACCAAAACTCTTAAGTTGTGAAATCAATCCATAATTTCTTTAATTTCATGCATACATATCATCAAAAAGTATCAAAATACCTAATAATGTTCGATAGTTTAAACACAAAACATATGGTATAAGCCCCCTTGCCAAAAAATTCATTCTACAAATTGAGCATTGTCTCTTGAATGATAAAGAAATTAGAAAGATGAGTCATGTTCCATATGCTATAGTTGTTGTTGCAACTTTGTTAAGAGTACAAAAATTTATTAATTGACATGATTTCAAACTCTCATTAGGTGATTATCTTTCATCCAATGTAGTCCTAACAGTAAAATAGACACAAGTCCAGATGTTGATCCCATATATTGGGATTGAGTAGGTAGTTTGATCAACCAATAATAAACTATTAGTTGCAAGAGTTGAGTAGATAGACATAGATTTTAAAAATAATACATAGACTCTAGGTTTGGCTTACATCCTTGTGCATATTAATACATATTTAGTGTTTGGTCAATATTATATTCAATTTTCAAAAAAATGGTAGAATAATGTGAAATTGTCTTAGTGCCATGTTAGCATACAAGATGGCTATCATCCTTGGTCTATCACTATAAAGGATAAACCATTCATAATTGTCCTCTTAGTATTTTACCACTGAAGTCATATATGATTCTGTTCATGGGTCATTCACACAACTACTTCTTATAGGTAATAAGTCAATTGTCATTGATGATTACTTCAAATATATACTTCTATTCTTTGACTCCTAATATCTTAAATATGCAAGATAATGTGATAATAAATATTTATTTTTTTTCAATTTCATAAGTATCATACTAATGAAAATTAATATATATTTCTCATGAATTGTATCGATAGAAATCAACAAGAGAAATTAACTCATATGGCAATCACTACCATATGTAGTACTTCCTATTGCATGTGCCATGTGGCTTACCTATCACCATCCTCATGGCTGACCCATGACTTGTTATGATGAAACATTTAGTTATATATTCTACTTAACTTTCACATCATTTGAAAATAATTTTTTTAGAATAAGCACAAAGAATTGGTCATAAGTACATTCATGCTTTCAACTTCATCACTGTCATACTTTCAATAATTTAACTTACCTTAATCTTAGATTTTCACATAGATTTATCTCATGCATTAAGATTAAAAGGATTATTACTTCTTTTTTACCATATCATATGATTATGTCTTATAATATATCTGCTACTATCTACCTTGACCAACACATATAAACTTATCATATAAAGAAAATCAAAACTTTTAGCTCTAATTGATATTCATATCCATCAATATCCAAATCACAACATTAACACAAACATAATCCTTGAAAAATCATGTAATCATCACACACAAGCATGTTACACCAACCCTAGATCTAAAATTAGCCTAACATTTGAGAAGATCTAAACTGAGATGTTTTGAGAGTCATCTCATAAAATCGAGAGTTTTTTATGAAATCCCAAGTGATAATCTAAGTTTCAAAACCTAAACCCAATCAAATATTACTCATGCACACCTTATATTTGCCCCTAATTAGGGGTTGGATTCACGTTGCCTAGTGTTAAGTTTTTCTCTTAGCTTAGAATCAAATTCCCCTCTTTTTCTTTTTACAAAATCATTTAAGTATTGCTTATATACTTTGGGAATCTATGTGATATTTTTAGATAAAAGTCTTGACACCGGCTTGAGATTATGACTTTTTGGTCTCATTAGATATTCTTTTGAGTCCTAAAGTTTTTCAAAAAATGAATAACAATATTCAAGTAAGTACTCTCTAGAGAACAACATCATGATAATGGAAATAGCATGACCAAAAAAATTCTATTTGGAACTCAAAGTCGTGGCTATTAGAATGGCTAAGGCTTGATCTTTTCTCTCTAAAGCTAAATGTCACAAACTAGAATGATCACGATTGATGTTTTCTCTCAAAGAAAAATATCATAGTATTAAGAAAGGTCAGGACTTATCCATTTACATTCAGTACCACAAAGTCATGGCACTATAATTGCCATGACTTTGATGTTTTCTTGCTAAAGCACATAATGGTGGTATTGGAAATGTTGCAACTAAAGTATATTTTCTTTAGAATAAAATTTTATTGTAGAAAATAATATTATGACTAAAAACATTTGACATCTTAGCTTTGTATTGAATAGATCATAGTGCTGGAAATTATCACAATTAATTATACTAGTGGGATGTTTGGCTACCATGATATGGAAATAATGTCATAGCTATTATATGTTTTAGAAATAGTGCATTCACGTGTCCAAGAAAATATCTTGGACATAAAGGCTATGTTGCACAATAAAAAATATTATGATAATTTGGTGATATAGTCATGATATACAAAGATTACCACAACTAGTTTTGTATAGTTATTGCTAAGAAAAGATACAATAATTACTCAATAAGATCTGGAAGGTATATCCAAGTCATGACATAAAAAATATCAGAATCATAATCACTTCTCTCCTTTCAAGCTATTTCTCTACTAAGTCTATCAAATTTACTAACATTTATTAAATCCCCTCAAAAAAGGCTTTTTAAGAAATCTCTCTAATAAACACTCAAAAAAATACAATCATAATAATAATTACAAACCAAATTGCCCAAAACATTTGGTTTGTAGAGTGTTGAACAACCTTCCACAATGATTGATCGCTCGACCTCACACAATGAATCACTCTCCATTTTTCTAACACAACACAAGCATCAATGCAATAAGAAAAAATACAATATAATATCATTAAGAAAGATGCATATACAATACATCAATGTGGAGAAGAAGAGGGTTAGTTTGATTGGCAATGAGGATCAAAATCTTAAAATGAGAACATAATTCTAGAGGGCTCAAATGTGGGCAGTGGGCATGAATATGGAATGTCTCTTTGAATCTCATTTAATATTTATTACCCATTTTATCAGCCACACAATCATGTTATACAAAGGAATGTGCTGCCTTCTAATAGAGTTCAATGAAACATCAAACAAACTAAGAACAAAGTATATTTTATGCTTGTTCATACTAAGCTTTCCCAAATCTTAAACCCATTGTTTCTAACTATAATACATGTTTTCCTCCATTATCTAATCTTTATCTATAATAGTTTTTTGTTACTTATTTTTCATGGACTCGTAGAGCTTCCGAAATGATTTGGTATTTTCCTTTTTTTGATATGATAGATACCAAATAAAAGTAATTATTTTTGAGAATATTAATGATGTGTTATATATTAAAGAGATTTAAAATGAATAATTTTAACAAATTATAATTTTGGATGGAATATGACAAATAGTAGTGAAATTATATGATTTTTGTGTGAAATGGAGACTTTGTTGATTATCAAAAATGAATGAAGCAAAAAGTTATGTATAGTCATAATATTTTTTGTGTTATGACAATGTTACACCTCATTGAGTTATAGGATAGATTTGAAATCTATCCTTGGTTGAAACTCCATATAATAGTTATTGAAATATTTGTACACTATGACTCTAACACCTCATTCACATAATTATTTTACTATATAATACATTCTTTTTAGCTCTAAAAATTTCTTGAATTCAAAGTCAGACTAGCTAATAATATTTTTTATTGCTTCAGCATTAATTTCATGTTATAGTAATCAAATACCGCATTGGTACTCCAATCCAAGGTAAACCTCCCGTGTCATGAATTTTTCATTATGAAGCCAATAAGTCCAAGGAAAAAGCCCTGGTGCTATTCCAAGAACCATGTATTTTAGCTATACAAAGTTTTATAGAGTAATACTCAAGCCATCACCATTTTTATGGATGTGACTTTTACATTAAAGAAATGAACAAAGCTGAAAGTCTATTCCTAGTATTGGGTTACAAAGATAAAATATGTAGCCACGACCATTCTCATTATTGTGCCCATCTAATGTAAGATAGAGACTAAAGCCACAACTCAATCCTAGTATCATAACTTTGTATTCAGAGATAAAATAAGTAGTTGTGGCTATTCTCTGCATCGTGGACATCTGATGCAAAAAAGAGAACAAAGCTATGATTCATTCTTAGTGTCACGACTTTGTGTTCCAAAGAAATATATAGTCATAGATATTTCTAATATCATTGCAATCTAAATTAAAAAAAAAAGACAAAAGTCACGACTTTCTCTTAAAAAGTCATGACTCTCAACTTAAAGTTCGCATCATCCATTAAAGTAAAAAAAAACATAAATTTCGAGACTATAATTTTATGGCAATAAAAAATAGATAAGAGTTGGGGTTTTAAGAGAAAATTTTTTTCTAACCCTAGGGGAGATTCACAAAAAAATAGGTGATGCAAGATACAAGCATAAATCCTGGGGGGGGGGGGGGGGGGGTGTAAATTTTGACTCTCACTAGGAGAAAATCTGAGCTGTGAAAACCAAGTATTACGTATTTAGAATTTGGTCTCGAAACACTAATGAGGGCTGTCATTGGGAAATCAAAAAGATTTATCTCCATTTTTTTTGTAAATTCTTCCCCAATGTCAAATTAATTTAAATATAAAATTATTATATTTTATTATGTATGATGGATGCTTTATGAATGAAATTTATGTTTGGTTGTTATTATTGTTTGGATATTGATTGATGTAGTAATTATGAAAAACTAAAATTAGGGTTTTACTAATAATGGATTTGTGTATGTATCATGGTGTTTGGTGATGGGTAAGCCACCATGCACACTCACATATAATAGTAGGAAGGATGTGACAACCATTTCAATCATGATATGCAAGACAAACCTACATGTCAAAACCTAATATTGAGATATGATAATCACCTGAGTATGAGAATTATGAAGCCAAGAGGACAAATGCTTTCATAAATCAATATATTGTATGTCTTAGAATAACTCACTCTCAATAAATGTTGGTATTTTATAAAAAATTTTCATAAGAGTTTCGAATTTAGTGTCGGAGTCATGTCTCATCATGATAGATGGTAATAGATAAGCCATGAGACATGTATGATTGGAAGTAAATCATAAGGTGGTGATAGTCCTATAAGTTCCTTTCTATCATATGATTATTATTGGGGAGATTAAAAATAAATCATATTTTAATTGCGTGAGTATGATGCTTACTAAATAAAAAGTTCAAATACTTTTACTGCTATATCAGTTTATTCTTATATGATATGTGAGGTTAAAAAATAAGAATGAGCATACAAGATATGAACTTATGAATGACTATCAAATAGATATACTTTGTTATTTTGGCAATAAAATACAAATTGGACAATTATGATGGAAGCATCATTGGGGAGGGTGCAATAGTTGATAATCATCTTATATGCCAATTAAGCCCTATGGCATTAAAAAATAATCTTACATTCATTTTATAATAAATCTTTATAATATCCAAACTATTTAGAAAAATCATCATACGAGATCGATTATACCAATCCTAGAATTTAAAAATCTTAGGAAAAACAAAATCTTATTCTTTCATTAAAAGAACTAGTTGACTGATAGTTGATTGATTAAACTAACTACATAATTCTTATGTGATTGATATATGGATAAAATATTCATTTTACATCGTTGTATGAACTATTTACTTACATGACTAGTTTGATAAATGACACTCACCTAAAAAGGTTTTGTGACTTTGCATAATCCTAAAAATTAGGCAACATAACAAAGTTATAATAAGTTTTTAGTATTATTGCTGGAGATTATTTAGTTTGATTAGTTAACATATGTGACTATTTATGAGAAATGATAATTCTATTTTTAGTAGACTAGATATTAATATCATTATCTAGAGTCTTAATTTGCATTGCTTAACTTATGTTATTTATTTGTATCTTCTTTTTTGTATGTTTTTCTTAATGTTTTAAGCCACTAATCAATAAAGTAAAAATATGGGATTCAGCTAACACCTTGGGACCTAGAAATAAAAAAACTAAATAGTGAAGAACTTAAAAATTAAAAGATGAACATGTACATCCCAGTATATCAATATGATGAAGCCCATTTCTCACCAAATAGTGAATTCTATCACATTCCCAATGACGATCTAAACTAGTTTTTTTATTCGAACGTAATGAGCTTTAGTGATTTGAAATTTTGGAACCTTGAAGAGATTGTAATTGATAATTATCATCCAATATCCAAAGCTTCATATAATGATATAATCATCAAGTTGCTAGAAGATACAAAGAGAGTAAATAAAGTGAAAGAATAGTGGTTGAGACAACTAGAGAGGAGACTTGAAGACACTAATTTGGGCATGCTTAAAGAAAGTGATGCATTAGAACTTAAGGTGCTTGATATAATTTTAGTCAAAGTTGAGAAGATGGCCAAAGAAGTTGTAGGATCTACAATACATTATAATGTCATGGCCAAAATTGATAAAAAAGAAGATGGAAGATTTGTGCACTCAACACTAAAATTCAATGTGAAAAATACTATTGAGGTAATCTTCCATATACTATTACTGGCCAAAATGAAAGGTACAGAGAGAAATGAAGTAAAAAACTACATGGAGAAATTAGCATGGACTATAGAGCTTATAGACAAAGGAAAGGCTTTAGAGAATATCTAGCTAAAGATATTAAACATAGTGTTACTTGGTAGACAACCTAAGGTATTTTCTTTTATTTTTATTAAAGAAATAAATATCCTTTGTTGTTTCTTCTATACACACTTCACCAACCATGATACACAATAATAGATCATAGATTCAAACTTAGCATTGATTATGACCATATCAAACTCAAAGTTGTGTTCATGATCTCATGCCATGACTTTCAAATGAATCAAAGTTGTGATTGTCAGTTATCACCATGACTTTTAAAAAATACGCTAAGTCACAACCTTGCATGGATATATAAATAAAGCTATGAATGAAAGGAAACCCTATATTTTTAAAATGATTTTTCATTCTGATTCCAAGCTCCAACACCACAAATTCCAAGTCCCAACAACATAAAACTTCAATGCAACAATGAAGGATGGGGCATGATCGAAGGAAAGAATAAAATGCAACACTATCAAGACCAACATCATGGTGAAAGAGAAGCAATCATGGTCCAATACTACTAAAATTCAACAAGTCACATTGCCCATGGTGACTTTTTTATTGGAAATATGCTAAACATGGATGGGTTTAGTTTTCTCCAATGAAATTTTAAAGAAGAGAAAAACTTCATAGACTATATAATTCCTTTATAGATTATAGAAAATAAAAATTGGAGTTTTTTTTGTACCCACAAAGATTGTGAAAATGCATCAATTATTTGAGAATTTTATGCTAATCTCAAGGATTGAAAAGAAAAGAGACGTTATGTTAGAGAGATTTGGATACATTTTGATAAATAGATTATTAATGAGTTACTTGGATTGCTAGTTGCTAGGGACATCATGGCTTTCAAATCTTTAAAAATACAACTTGATTTGAAAGTAATTGCAAATTTATTAATAGACAAAAAGAGAGAATGGATATTAATTGAAAATGCATCAATTATTTGAGAATTTTATGCTAATCTCAAGGATTAAAAAGGAAAGAGATATTATATTAGAAAGATATTATATTATATTAATGGACAAAAAGAGAGAATAAATATTTAATTCGAAAATTACATATTGATTTTTGATGCAATGAGAACTCATAGAGAACTCCATGTTTTAATTATCACATAAGATAGGGAAAATTTACTTTATTCCCTCTTGGCTGAATATAGATTATGTGAGAAACAAGCATGAAAATTTTATTTTTTTTAATTCAAGAGTGTGAATTTTTAAGTTTAAAAATGTATTCTTCTATTAATTACTTTATTATGTTGAGCTGAGGGAATCCCAATGGATGATTATAGCAATGAGTTGTACTCAAGAATGCACTTCAAACATTTTCAGGCTTTAAAAGGGGGCTTGAAGAAGAATTAAAATGAAAGAAGCTAGCTATAAAAGGTGACCAACTGATGTATATTTGGGAAGATGGATCCTCCTTCACTGAAACCAACATAAACTTTATGGAAATAAAAAGTGGAAGATGAGAAAAAGAGTAAGCTTTAATTGTGCATTCACTAAATGCACAAAGAGGTATATTGAATGATATATTTTGTATTTTAGGAAATATGCAGCTGGATGCCAAAAAAGGGTAAAATTCCAAAAAAAAAAAGAGATTCAATCCATCTGTATAGCGATAAGAAGCAAAGAGATAAGATACAATATGAAAAGTATATCTCCAATTGAAAAAAATATTATTTTTTGGAGTCATCGCAGCCATCCTGCTCTACTAGATGTAGGTCATCAGGCTCGCCATAGTAACCATAAAGATGATTGAGTGGCTCATGTCCATGTTCCTCTGGAAATGCAGACTTGATCTCAAGCACGTCGTCCAGTGGGCTACCCTCTGCAGGTCCCATGAGGAGGGGGGTTCGGCTTTCACAACATAATGGACATCAAGCTCAAGTGGGAGTTCTGCACCAAGGACTCCCTTCTCAACAAGTTCCTCCAGAGTAGGTACGGGGGCCCTGACTACCCGATGATCGGGGACCAATCCTCCGACATGCCCCTCTGGAGGCACGTTAAGGGCGAGGTAGCCCTCACTGAATAGAACCTTGCCTGGCACATGGGAGACAGAATGATGTCTTTTTAGAAGGACAAGTGGTTGGATGGCGAGAGCATCAATGACATATCCTAAACTGCCCCCCCCCCTTGAGACCCTTGTTAGAAAGTTTTTTCGGGGCAGCAACTGGAATGCCGACAAGCTTAGCCACCACCTTCCCTCTGACACAGTATATAGGATATTCATGATCACCAAGCACAAGCACGACATATCGATTTGGATCCCCAATTAGGGCTAGTTCACATTCAGGTTGGCCTGGAGATAGCTAGGCACCAGGAGCCGGAGGACCCCAGTGGTCTGCCATCTAGCACTGACACATCCCCCTTCTCCCCAAAATCTCTTTTTTTGAAAGACTCCTGAGCATCTACGTCCTGACGGATGAGACGCTCAAATGAAAAGGATTCCACATCGCATCCAAGTATGCTGGCTACGAGTCAGAGGAGGACCCAACCCATCTTTTCATACATTGCAGGGAGGTAAATAAGGTATGGAAAGAGTTCAACCCTATGATCCAGATCGGGGACTTGGACTTTGAGCAGGCCATTTGCCAGGACACCATCCCCAAGATCCTCACGGACCTCGAGTGGATCAAGAGGTACAAACCTTTGTTGATCTGTTGGGAGACCTGGAAGGAACACAACGACTCCATATTCAGGGCGAAGACATTCGTGGCTGAAAAAATCAGTTCCAAAATCAACACACTCCTATAAAATATCAGACGAGCCCTCTTGCAAAGACAACTATTGACACATACACATGTTAAGGTCGAGGTCATGACGGACTAGAAGAAGGCTAACTAGTCCACGCACACACACACACCTATTGCTTGTGCATGTTTTTTTTGGGTGCAGGACGTAGCGATGATAGAAGGATCTATGAACAACTCAAAGTAGGGCCCACTAGCCCAACAAAGCAGAAACGAGTCTTAGCTTAGCCTCTGTTCCATCTCTAGGGGTGGAAAAGTTGACTTTATAGTTTTTGTGGGTTTACTTGTATTTTGGCTTTACATGTATTATGTGCATAGAACCAGATTAGGACGAGACAGTCCATGCCACACATGCGCACCTTTATTTGTATTGTATTGCATTTTTTGGTGCAACATGTAGCTGCTTCCACGATCAACCCACAGTGGGGCCCAGGAGCTAAAGAAGGAAGCATCAAGCTCCAGTGCATCCTCATGAGCAACTCCGAGAGCAACAAAAGTACCTAGATGTGAACTTCAGGAGTCCAACAAAAGTAAACAACAACCAATTTTCCTGTTTTGTGGATTTATGTGCATTCAATTTTATATGTATTCCTTTGCATAAAACCAATACAGATTAAGGTGCTTGATATGCTACATGCCACACACATGCACCATTTTTATCTGCATTGTGTTTGTTGGTGGAGCATGCAGCTATTTCAAGTAGGCTTCAGTAGGAGCTAAAAAGGAAGTAGGCTGTGCAAGTAAAGTCTCAGCGCCATCTTCGAGAACTCTCTTTATGCCCTGTGGGGTTATTTGTATTCGTACACATAGAACTACTAGGATCAGTGGTTTTATTTGGATTCATATGCATAGAACCACTAGGGTGCATGAGATTTGGTGGGTTGGCCTAAATCAGCAAACTTTTTAGTCTCTTGTAAGTAGTATGCCTTTTTTTAATAAAGTGTGTTTCTAAAAAAAACTTATTAATGATATAATCATTTCAATGTGTACCATATTATTTTTGATGCCTATGAAATTAATTTCATGTCATAGTAGATAAGTGCCTCACTGATATTAAAAGCCATAAAAAACCTCCAGCATTGTAGCTTTTTCAATATAAATCCAGTAAATCCAAGGAAAAAGTTATGGTGTTATTCCAACTACCACAACTTTTAGCTACAAAAAGTTCTATATAAAAATACTCGAGCCATGGCCATTTCTAGAACTGCAACTTTTACTTTGGAGAAATTAAGAAACTTGTGGCTTTTTCCTAATATCATGGCTTTGGATTATAAAGACAAAATAAATAGCTATGGCCATTCTCAGTGCTGTGATTGTTTGATGCAAGAGATAGACCAAAGCCATTACTATCTAATATCATGACTTTGTATGCCAGAGATAAAATGAAAAGCCATGGCTATTCCCAACATCATGGCTATCTAATGCAAGAGATAGACAAAAATAATGGTGCATACTTAGTATAATGACTTTTTGTTCTAGAGATGAAATATGCAACTACAACCATTCTTAATGGCACAACATTTTAAAATTAGAAAGAGAACAAAAATCATGACTTTCTCTGAAAAAGTCATGACTTTGAACTTAAAGTTTGCATTCATCTATTTAAGTATAAAAAGGAAAATCAATAATTTCGAGATTAGAATTTTAGGGCATAAGAAAAAAATACAAATTTATGGTTTTGGAAGCAAAATGTTGCCTAACTAGGTGAGATTCATGAGTAAAGATGCAACACAAGGAACAAGAAAAATTCCTAACAGGGTGGAATAAATTTTCATTCTCTCTAGGGTCAAATTCGAGGTTTGAAAATCAACTATTATGGATTTCTAGTTTAGTTCCTAAATACTCTTGAGGATTATCTTTGTGAATCCAAAATTCCATGAGATATCTTCAATTATCTCATGTGAATTCCTTTCCAATATCAAGTTAAATTGATGTCTAGGATTATTGTATTTTATTATGTATGATAGATACTTTATGAATGAAATGTATGTTTGTATGTTGTAAAATTTATGATATTAATGGATGTGGTAATTAAGTATGATTTAAATAAGTGTTTAACTATTAGTGGATTTGTGTGCATTATCATGGTGGAAAGTGTTAGGTAAACCATGAGCCACACTTAAGCATAATGGTAGGAAGAAAGTGATAAGCCTTCCAACCATGATGTACTAGGCAAACCTATTCATCAAAACTTGACATTGAGGTATGTTAATCATTCTAGTATGGTTCTATTGAAGCCATGTATCATCATGATAGATAGTCACAGGGAAGCCATAAGACATGTGTGATTGGAGGTGACTCGAAAGATAATGATAGTCATATGAGTTTCTTCAATTTGTATGACTACCACTGGTGAGATTTAAATAAAAAAAATATATTAATTATATGAGTATGATACTTACGAAACTAAAATTAATAATACTTTTACTAGCATATTAATTTGCATCTATATGATATGTGAGAGGTTGGAAAATAAGTATAGACATATGAAGAAACTATCAAGAGTAGTTAATAAGGTACCTCAAAGGTATGGACTTGTTGATGACTATTGTAACTTTGTTATGCAGCTCAATTTTATTAGTTAGACAATTTTGGTATGCAGCTTATATACAAGGGTATCTCTTTAATAAATATTCACATGTATGCAGGTCAAAAGAGTAGTAAAGGTACATTTTATTCAGATATCAATCTCATAGCTATTTTATTTTCAATTCGGTCACCCAACAATGAGATAATACAATTCTAATAGGTGAAATATTTAGAAATGTAGATACTATAGTTAGATGCTAGGATTTATCTACTTGATTCATATGATGCATGTTCAAATAATTCAATTTATATTGAGTGGGGATATAGAATAAAAGTTAGATTATTGTATAATGACTTTTTTTCCTAATGACATACATGGTAGTTATCACAATTGAACTCATCTCAATGATGGTTCTTTTATAATAATCCTCTCATTATTTTATCACCAAGAAAATATAGTATCTTAGCATGAGATTCATTCATAAGTTCATACCATTTATGCAACTCATCAATTATATTTAGTTGTTTAATATGTATATTCACAACTAAAATTCACCGAATTACCGATCAATTATTTGGTCGCTAATTCGGTGTTTTTTGGTCTGTAAACCAAATAGTGGCCATTTACGGACTAAAATATTTGGTCATAATTTTGTTCATCGCTAATTTTTTTATCGACGAAAAATCAGTCAGTCGCTAAATTACCGACCATTTACTGATCCTCTACCAAAAAATATTTACCGACTATATTTCGATAAATTTTCTGACCAAAATAATTAGGTCGGCAAATGGTCTCCAAATTGTCGATAATTAACGATCAATTACAGACCATTCACCAACAAATAATTACCGACTAAATTCCAATTATTTTCTGACCAAAAGCACTTGGTAGGTATATGGTCTTTAAATGATTGGTAATTACCGACCATTTGGTGACCATTTACCGACAAACAAAATTCAATTATATTCCGACCATTTTCTGACCAAAAATATTAGGTTGGTAAATGATCTCCAAATGGTCGATGATTATTGATAATTTATAGACCATTTACCGATAAACAATTTCGACTATATTCCAACCATTTTCTGACCAAAAGTATTAAATTGGTAAATGGTCACAAAATGATGGGTAATAAACAAAAAAATTGCGACCAAAAATCAATTAAAATCTTTTAAGATCATTGGTCCATAATTGATCTCTAAAAGTATTACCGACCATTTGGTGACCTTTTATCGACTATTGATATTAAACAATTCTGGTCGGTTTTGGTTGCAATTCAGTCGATAATTAGCGACCAAAATTTTTTTTGTAGTTTTTCTACAGTTGTTGTAGAAACAGGAATAGATAACACAACAAAAAAAATCCAATTAACTTCTAGTTTTGAAGTAGTTACTGCAGAAACATATACAAATAACACAACAAAAAAAATCCAATTAACTCCAGCAAACAATTATATATATTGCATATATATATAGTTTAAGGCATATATATATTAAATGCATCAAGAGAAATTAAAAAAGTAAAATCCAAAATCAAAGTTTAAGGCATTGATAAAAAATGTGTAACACACTCAATCATCCAACCTAAATTCATAGTAAAATCCAAAATCAAAGTTTAATGCATTGAAACAAATTGTGTGTAATACACTCAATCATCCAACCTAATTTCATAATCATTATGCTACGATATTTCTGGTCCACACGGTAAGATGTCAGGTACTGGGGTAGAGCTATCTACTGCTGCTAGTCCTGATGTAGTTGCTGCAAGTGTTGCTGTAGGTGATGGAGTAGATGCTATAGCTGGAACATTACGTCGAACAAACCGAGGTAGATCATTAGGGTCGAACTGTAGTCCTCCTTCCTGAAACTCCTTTGTAAGCCAGTCAAAATGCATACGCAACTCATCCCTATCATTCTCATAGTCGATCATGCGTTGCTCGGTATCGGCCAATTGATACTATATCGCATTTTGCATTGCGTCCTAAAATTATTCCATCTTCGAGAATAAATTTGAAACTAGTCCTGAAAATTCAGCTTCATAGTCTGGTCGTCTATGCAAGTAGAATGATGATGTCAATGAACCGATGCTATAGACGGGCATCTTCTCCTTGCCATCAACAATTACAAACCAAATCTGATTCGTATCAATAGGTAGATCTAATGAATGAGAACTACATGTTGTACCATCACATGAACCTGAAGTAGACTGGGAATATGATTGAGTCACAACAGTTAACATTTCCACATATCTTGCCTAATAAAAATGTACAAAAAGTATTTCAATTTATATTCAAACAAAAAAAAGTTAATTTTTTTAAAAGAAACTTACATTTACTGCACGAGATCTCTGATCAATGAAACTCTAATCATCATGAGCTTTTGTGTGCATGTAACTGAATAAGTGAGGAGCACTGGGCTTCTTACCCTCCTTTCGTGTCTATAATATTACACAATACACACGTTAATTCTATTGAAAAAAAATTCATTTGAAAAATGGAATTTAGGTATAATTGAACATATTTCACAAAGTAATAAACATAAAAAATATAAATTAGAAATAATACCAATGCTCATTTGTGCTCACGCATAGAGCGAGATCCACAAGTGTGTGTTGACATGCCACTACCCTCCCCAGCCCGCTCTGAGTGATGATTACCGCTCTGTTTATCACACCTCTTTCTATAATCTGGATTTTCCCATCTGCTCCGCCACTCCTTGAAAACATGATATGGGACACTCAAATCTTTTTCTTTCTTCTTCAACCATTTATATATTGATCTCGTACACGGTGTCTTTATACCGACTGGTAGCATAGTTGTAGAACACACTTTTGATCGCCTCCTTTGGCAATGTTAACCTGTAAACTTTCTGCAATTATAAATAACTAATTTTTAATCAGTGAACAAAAGAATAAATAAAAGATGGAAAAATTTTTAGGTAGTAATATTTACCTTAAATTCTTTCCTAATCATCAATTGGTTTCTATGTGCTAATGACTTCCAATTATATCCATTAGGTTTAAAGGCTTCTTGAAAATTGTCCTCAGAACCCTAGAAATGAAACCAGACGGCTCTAACTTCATCCAAATCTGGTTCGTCTTCTTCTTTAGATGTAGTAACATCATTTTCAAATTCTTCTTCATCACTCATTTCTTCCTCAAAATCAATTAAAATTTCATCATTATCTATATCTCCTCTCGAATCCATCTCAGAAGATGCGACTAAAAGGACGTCTTCATCCCCCACCACAGCTTTGATTATAACATCATTGTCATCATTTTGAAAAGCTAGTTCTATGAAATTAGTATTGGGTGATACTGAGATGTCAATTTGAGCCCTTGCTTTGATCTTGCACACAACTTTCTAATCATTTCTAGGACCGATCTGAATCATATAGTCACAATAATAAACCTATGATGCTTGTACTACGAAGACAAAAGGTTCATACTTGTTGAATCATTTTTTATTGTGCACATCAACAAGTTTATATTGAGCATGGACAATAATACCAACATGTGGTGTTGGGTCGAACCATTCACATTTGAATAACACAGTTTTTTTAATAGGGAGAAATTCAAATTCTAACTCGATCACTTTGACCAGTCCCATAATAGTCATATTCAGTTTCATTGTATACGGATCCTTTAATGTATACCCCTGCATTGTGTGTTGCTTGATAACCACCATACGATTTAGTGTGAAATTTAAAACCATTCATAGAGTAACCATTGTACGTTTTAACCTCTCTTAGGGGATCTCGTGCTATACTTCGAAGATAATAATTAGAAATTTTATTTGCATGATTATGAACCTGTAATCAAAATTAAGTGGATTGTTTAGATTACAATTATAAATATTTATTAGAATAATACAATTGTTATGTGATTTTAATTATAAGTAAACATATGTATTTTTCAAAAAATGATGAAAATTCTTGCTCCATCATGGCATTGATAGCTTCTTCTTTCATGTTTGGAAACTCTTTATATTTATTTGTAAAAAAATCACTAAAAAAAGAAATTAAAAATAATTGATACATTGATAGGAAATAGTAAATTATAATGCTTAATTGATCTCATTTGACAATTAGGAAATACTTACTCAATGAATGGTTGAACCTCTGGACATTCATTAGGACATATAAATGAGCTATAGTATATTCATAGTCTGCTAGATACCTTTTCCCTTCAGTTTTAATTGCTTTACCCGGAGGTTTGAAAATTTCAAACCTATCATTATCCACATTATCATAAAGATAAACCTCATTCCACTTTTTTTTAAGTGGAAGAGTTGGATATCCTTTTTTGAAATAGAATGATACGAATTTTACAGCCTCATCCATAATATAACCTATTGATATAGAATACTCAACATAAGCCTTATTTATTATTGTATGCTTTATTTTCCTTAAGTATCTACAAAAAGATTATTGAAAATTACAAGTCATTTTTGTGAATATATAAATATATATATAGGAAAAGAATTGGTTTAATAAATTAATATTACCTTTCTGGAGGATACATCTAATGATAATGGACAGGACTAGCAATCCTAGCTTTGTAAGCCAAGTGTACTAGAAGATGTTCCATTGAGTCAAAAAAACTAGGAGGAAAGATTTTCTTAAGATTGCATAAGATAATAGAAATTTGTTGATCTAGATTCCTCAACTCCTCGTCAGCCAATGAAGAAGAAGTTAGTTGCTTGAAGAATAAATAAATCTCAATTATCAGCTCCATATTCTATTAGGCAAGAGTTCTCGAAGAGTAATTGGAAACAATCTTTGCATGAATACATGATAATCATGACTCTTCATACCAAACATCTTAAGTTTTTTCACATCCACACATCTCCCCAGATTAGAAGCATACCGATCTGAAAATCTAAGTTTTTTTACCCACTCTAACACAACATTCTTCTGTGATTTATTCAGAACAAATGGCACATCATGGTATTTATTGGTGACAAGATTTTTTTGCAAATTGAGTATGATAATAATATTTATTCAACCCATCTCTTGACTTGTAAGTGTCCTTAATTTTTTTTTGGAATATTAAACACTATATTGAAAATATTGTCAAACACATTCTTCTCGATATACATAATATCAAGATTGTGTCTGAGCAAGTGTTCAAGCCACTATGGCAAATCCTAGAATATACTTCTCTTATTCCACTCACAAGTCTTAGATATAGCTACATTCACAATCTCAGCATCAACATCTATCATCTTCCTCAACCCTCTATTATTCAATTCCTGTAAAATTTCATCCCCAGATCTAACACCCGGGAATTGTTTAGTAACCATTCTATTCTTAATGAAGTCTTTGGTGTTACATTAATACGGGTGATTAATGGGCAAAAACTTTTGATGGTCATTGAACCATGACTGTTTTCCGCTCTTAATTAATCTAAAAGCATCAGAATCTTCCATACAATGCAAACATGCCAACATACCAGTTGTACTCCACCTAGACATCATAAAATATGCTGGAAAGTCATTCATGGTCCACATGAGGGCAGTGTGCATTTGAAAATTTTACCATTTGAAAATATCATAAGTTTGAACCCCAACACCCCAAAGACTTTTAACTCCTCTATCAATGGCTGCAAGAAAACATATATTTTCCCCTTTGGATTCATAGGCTTTGGCACTAACATAGTCAAAAACATAAATTTCTCCTTCATACGTAAGTCTGGAGGCAAATTATACAGCATCACCACCATATGCCACACAGAATATTGCTCTCTAGATTGACCAAATGGCTAAAAACCATCAGCAAATAAACTCAGCCTAACATTTCAAACTTCATAAGAAAAATCAAGAAAATACTCATCAAAATATTTCCAAGCAGGAGCATCAGAAGGGTGACACATCTTACCGTCCTCCATATAATGCTCTAAATGTCACCTCATTTCATTAACTGTTGCGGTTGATGCATACAATCTCTGCAACCTAGGTGTTATTGGAGAATAGTGCATCTTTTTATATGACACTTTCAACTTATGTATATACAATCTATTTCTAGAATCCCTAACCTTTTGCTTGTACCGAGCATGCCCACATATTTTACAATTGTTAAAGTCACTGTCATCTCCCTAGTTTATCATACATCTATTCACACAGCATTGAATGACATGTATGGGTAATCCCAAACCTCTAACTAACTTCTTTGTGCTGTAGAAATCCAATGCCTGTGAACACATGTGTTTGCACTTTATTTCTAACATCCTCATGGCTGTAGAAAATTGAGTATGCTTAGAATTTCCCTTATATATAGGTTTGTCTCCAGCTCGAACCATGTCATAGAAATTTCTTGCCTTGGCATTGGGTTCCTCATTCGGGTTGAATTCAAGACCAGCAGCATCAAAAACCATTTTATGTTATGTAGTGTGATTAATATTATCTAAGACCATCTGATCAGTTTAACTTACTGACACACGTTCTGAACTTGAACACCTCTGGTGGACTTGCATCTCACCATGGTATATCCAAATATAGTAATCCACCACAAAACCATTTCTATACAAATGCATCTTCACAGTCTCAACATTCAAAAATATTTTATTCTGACATTTAACTAAAGTGTAAGGACACCTTATATCTGTACCACCATTCACATACTCAGGATGTCTCGGGGAAAACTCAACAAATTCATCAACTTTATTCCCTCATTCATTAGAGAACATTTCATTTACTATTTGACCCTTGTACATCCATTCACGATCGTCTTCCATAACTAGTTAAAAAAATCATTTTATTTAACAAACATGATTTTCTCTAATTATAGTTATATATAATTATATAGAAATTTATTTAGATATACAAATATTTATATATAGTTATACACATATAGTGTAAAATAATGTTGTATGTTGTTATACATGTAATTATAAATATAGTTATATGTGGTTATACATATAGTTACACATAAAGTTAAACGTATATTTATACATGTAGGTTTATATATTTGTTCATTTAATTTTATATATTTATACATATAGTAATGTATAGGAATAGATATAGTAAAATATGTTTTTATATACTACTATATACAAATATATATTAAATATAAGTTGTAAATTTAATATTTAAATATAATTATGCACAAAACTTTTATAGGTATACATATAGTAAATGCAATTATTTATAGTTATATATTATTTTACATATAATATATATAGTTATAAATAGTTATATATAATTAAACATATAGTTATATATAGATATATTCATACAAGTAGTTATAAGTAGTTATACATAAATATATACAACATTATAAACAAATATTTTAATTTAATTATATGAATACATATATAGTTAACATATAGTTATATTTAATTCTATTGAGTGTTACATAGTTATACAAAGATTTATATATAGTTATACACATATAGTTATAAATATGTATGTAATTAAAGATATAATTATATATAACATTTATATAGTTATACATTTAGTAAAATATAATTATATATAGGTATATATTAGTAAACATATAGTATATATTTTTTAGAAATATAGTTATATAGAATTATACATATAGTTAAACATTATTATGTAGTTACGAATTAGTTATGTAAAGTTATAAATATAGTTATACAAATAGTTAACTTTATTATAAATATAGTTATACATACTTTTATATAAAATGGCATATGATTATATAATTAAACACGTGTATCTATATAATATTTGTGAATAAAATATTTTTATAAATGTTACTTAAATATTATGTTATTTATATGTAACACTTTTATAAATAATATAGTATATATATCACATTTATATAAACATTATAAATATTATATATTTATATAAAAAATAATATGTAATATAAATATTTACAAAATTGTATAATCATTTAATGTTACATAATTGTTATATAAAAAATTATATAAATGGATAGTTTAATGTAAATGTTGTATAGATATTTTTAAACATTAATACATATGTATAAATATTTATATATAACATTATATGTTTATATAAACATATCAATGTGTATTTATAATGTAATATGTTTATATATATTAAAGTATAGGCATTTATACATAATGTAATATGATTATAGAAATGTATAAAAGTTTATATATACTATTATAGACATTTAAGAATAATATTATATAAAAGTTTGATTTAGCATTAATCATTATATATATTAAAGCATAAATATTTATACATAATGTCAAATGATTATTTAAATATAAATCATTAACATTAAGATTATTCGGATGCAAACATTCTGTAATTAAAATCAAAATCAACAAATTCCTAAAAATCTAAACAGTAGAAGAACAAAGATTAAACTGAAAAATTATAGTTAAATTAATTATGTCGAGTCAAAATCATGCTAGGTTAAATGAAATTGAAGCAAAAATGAAAAAATTAGGAGGAGAAATAAAAAAACCTAATACCTGATTATACGGAAAAAATGAAAATCTGATTATCTATACATAATTCAGAGAGACGGAGATATGTATAAACAATTTGAAGGAGAAGAACAAAGAAAAACTTGCATAGATTTCGAAGAAAATACAAAGTTTATCAATTTTGTGTTTGCAGTAGCGGCTGATTCGAAAAAACAATAAAGTTTCAAATGAATGTAGGTATTAATGACTTAGCAAATGAATTTTGAATTAAAAAATTAAAATAATGAATTACCAACCAAAATTATGGTCGATAAAAGGTTAGTGAGAACAAATTTATAAGTATTTGGAAGTCTACTTTATCGACTAATTTTAAAGGTAATATATTTTTGGTCGTTAAATGGTCGGCAATTTGTCGGCAAATTCTATTCGTTATTTCCATCCTAATTTACGGACCAATTTTCGACCAAAAATATTGGTAGGTAGTTATGGTCGATATTCAGTCATGAAATAGTCAGTAATTACTAACCTAAATATTTGGTCGAAAGTTTGGTCGATAATTACGACGTTATAAATAAATTGGGTAACCACTTTATCGACCATTTTTAACGATGATATATTTTTGGTTGTTAAATGGTTAATAATCTTTTGGGAATATTTTTTGCTAATTCCCTTCTAATTTAAAGACCATATTTTCGACCAAATATATTTGGTTGGTAATATATGGTCAATAGTTGGTCAGAAATTTGGTCAGACATATGTTTTTCCAATGCCTCTCTTTGGATGTCTAAATTAGTCATGAATTGGTCAGTAATTATCGACCTATATATTTGGTCGGTAAATGATCGATAAGTACGAAGTTATAAATTATTTGAAAACCTACTATATTGACCAATTTTAATGGCAATATATTTATGGCCGTTAAATGGTTAATATATTGGATAACCACTCTATAAACCGATTTCTGATCAAAAATATTTAGTCGGTAATTATGGTCAGTCTTTGGTCGGAAATTTGGTCAGAAATTTTGTCGGAAAATTTTTTTTCCGATATCCTTTTTTTGTCGCTAAATGGTCGTGATTTGGACAGCAATTACCGACCAAATTTTTAGGTCAATAATTTGGTCAGTATTCTCATAATTTTTGGTAGTGATTTTTATTCTTTGGTTTCATGTGTTATAAAGATTAAGAACTAATATGGTTTATAAGTAATTCTAATTTCAGCTTTGTAAGTATTATATTTGAATAATTAATATATATTTTACTTAAATTTTACTAGTAGAAATCATATGAGTAAAAACAATTCAAAGGGTTATCACCATCATGTGACTCACCATACAATCATGCTTGTCATATGTATTACTTGTCACTATCCTCTATAGTGATGATATGATTCTCACAATAAAGTGGAACCCTTAGGAGAAGGTTTTATTTAACATCTACATCAATTGAGAACTAGTTCTTCTAAGACATGTGCAATGAAGTAGCATGTATAATTAGTCATTCTTTTAGCTTCATGAGTGTCATACTCAAAATAATTAACATACCTTAATTTTGAGTTTTAATATATTGGATTATATCATATATCATGGTTAGAAAGGCTATTACTTCCTTCCTACCTTATGTGCGAGTGAGCCACACATATGTACACAATCCACCTTGAAAACATACACAAACCCCCCAATTATCAAATACATAATTTCAATTCTATTTAACTACTTTATCAATTAATTTCCACATTAATCATAAAATCATTTATACATCACAAAAATAAAAAGTACACAATCCTAGACATCAATTTCACCTACATTAGGAAGAGATTAATGAGGAACAAGAGAAGAGGCCTTATGACACTCAGGTTCTCAATGTATTCTTCATGAGAATCTATGGAACAAAATCTAATCACATGCTATTTTGGTTGATTTTCTTTAATCTATCCTAGAGAGGAGGATTTGAAAGTCATGCTCTGAAGTTTAAGGTTTACCCTATGTCTTATGTCCCTTACTTATTGTGTGGATCCCCTTGGGAGTGTGTAAGTTTGCTCCTAGGGTTGTTTGATGTACTTTGCTTTGGATTGGTGCTTGGATTTGAAGAAAAATTATTTTGGACCTTCCTCTTGTCCCTTTTATACTCTAGAATTTTGGTATTTCTATTAGTAGAAAGTCATTAATTTCAGAAGATGACATGAATTTGGCTTTGGTCTTTGAGCTTTAAGTTATGACTATGTAAACTGACCATAACTTTAGAATGCATCCCAATCATTCTATAATACAAAGTCACATCACTAAGAATATCTATGACTTTTACTTTTTGTCTCTATAATACAAAATCATGACATTAAAAATAGTCACAACTTTGGCATTGATCTCTCTTCTCCATCAAATGACCATAGTGTTGAGAATGACTATAATGCTAAGAATTTTCTTCCTTGTATATAACATGATTGTGATGCTGAGAATGGTCATGACACTAACAAAGGTCTCTCTTATGTATCATATGACTATAATGTTGAAAATGATCATGAGATTGCCTTATTTTTTCTTTTACATGAAATGACCATGACACTTAGGAAGGGTCACAACATTGGGAATAGTCTTTATTTTATATAATATGGCTATGCTTCTAAAAATGACAACTTTTATTTAATATTTATCGTGTATAAAATGCTCGTAGTACTAGGAATGAGCATGACATTGGAAATTAGCACATCCATAAAAGTTCTAGCTTTTTTTTCTCTTGACGATAAGAATCACAATCTTGAGAAATGGTTACACTCGAGTAAATCCTTTATAACATTGCATGTCCAAAAGTCATTATGTTAGATAATTGTCACAGCTTAACCCAAGTAGGTTTAGCTTTGTAACTTTATGTTGCTCAAAAGTTAATGCTTTGGAAAAGAGATAATAACTTCTTGATAATATTGTAGTCATAAAGAATCTATTATATAGATGAAAGATTGTACTAATAAGGAGATAAAATAATATCATATAAAGATTGTCATGACTAATTAAGTATAGTTTTAGTTAAGAATAGATAATGAAACTAATCAATCACCAATAAATTACCAAGTCAACAAATATAACTAAAAACATACCAGTTTCATGACTATTCATAAAAATTCACTAAAACTTCAAAGTCATAAAATCAATCTAATTATGCCATATTCTTGTGCTTACACATCATCTAATAATACTAAAAAATACTCAAAAATATTTAGTAATTTTAAAACTAAATAAACTTTCACACTAAAATTATTGATCATCATTGACCAATAACTTTTTCCTTAAATAAAAATAATCTATTATATCATTTCAAAATAAAATTATTTTTTATGACTAGGTTTGAGTATCATAGTGTCTAAAAATGATAGAGTAACTTATTGTAGACATATTGACAGTCATGGTGAGGTTTAAATTCCACAACTATACTTATGATAAATTAGGTATGTACAATTATTCATGTGACATGCATACAATTTTTTTTACATCACACTTATAAAAAATGTCTTTTGGTTTCCTCTCAAAATATATTATGTTTAATGTCCATAGATATACCTTCAATACCTCACCACCTTCATTAGCAATATCAAAATCCATGCTAGTTTTTCAATATATAATTTTATTTCCATCTTTCTTGTTTTTTTAATTTTTCTTAAATCAACTATATTTCCTTTTTTGACCCTTCCTTTTTTAGGATACTATGGCAATGGAGATTGTCATAGTTTTTTGTTAGTTCTAATCTGATCCTTTTCTTCTTGTATCCTCAAAGTTACTATGCTGAGCACAATAATGGCTTTGTCTTTTAGCTTCTTATAACCTATTTATTTTTATAATTCCAAATTCATGGCATTATGCATGGACAAAAATTTGTCATTGATCTTTTGATATAAAATTTCATTTAGTAACCACTAAAATTATAGTGTTGTGCTTGACTGTAGTTTTGTCATTGATCATTTTCTTTCAGAAATGTTATCTTAGCCTTATTTTATTTACTTGATTTCTTAGCTTTTTTGAAGTTGTCTATGTTATATTCCTCCAAAGTCATTGCTTCAAAAAAATACCAAAACCTCACAATAGTCATCTTCATCATTTTTCTCACTTTCAATACTCCAAAGTGGTTATTCCTCATCTTCTTTTTCATCTTGATCACTTTCATAGCTTGAAAGTTATTTTTCTAGGTCATCTTCCTCATCTTCATTGTACTAGTACTAGTATTCCAATACAAAATTCTTCCATTTAAACTTAACTTTTTATTGTATTACCACACAGAAGAGATTATTTATTCTCTAATACTCCATCTCATCATCATCTTTACTTTTGAAGTCTTTGTAAAGATTAAACTATACTTGCTCTTCATCAAAATAAGAGTAAACTCTTCCTTCTTGGCATCAATAAGGGCTTGTCTAGTAGCCAAAAATAGCCATCGAAAAATCAATGTTATACAATGATATTTTTTTATATCTAATATAATAAAATTTACTAGAAAAATAAAGATATCTACTTTAATCAACATATCTTCAATATTATCTTCTAGCTACTTGATTGTTCATTCAACTATTTGGCTTGTGAGATAGCTTGGGGCAACTTTTTTTAAGGCTCGATCTTCATTCAATTGGCTACTTGATTTCATATCACATTATGCCTTCTGAGATGTGTGATCCCCTATTGTATAAGGTATTCTAAAGTTTTCATAATCATTCAATTTTCCTAAAGTGTTAATTGAATAATTATACTACACTTCTTAATTATATTCATTGTCTCATAAGTCTTCAACTTCCTCTTACTACTTATGATATCTTTTATAAACTTCACATAATTTAAAATTTAAGCTAGATTTTTGATAAATAATATATTTACTCATAGTTTTTGGAATATATTGAGAAATTTCTCAAACTATTCATCTAATTTCTTTATTCTAAATATTGTGAAAATAAAGATTCGTAAAAAACTTACCTTCATCTCCATTCTATTTTTTTTCATAGATAGTCTTGGATAACCTCCATTTACATCTATATTTCTTTGCTTTTTTTTTTCACAGCCACAAAGATAAATTTGCGACACTAGGAAGTGACTTTGAATTTTAATACTAATAGGATACTTGTTTATTATTATGTGAAATTAATATGATACCCAATTAATTATTATGAGATATATATGATTGCAACTTGTTGCGACTTCTTGCAAATTTATTACACCACCTAATTTTATCAGATAGGTAATATCCCAAAAACTAGTTAATGACAATATCTTATTAACAGAGATCTACAAGTACATGGGTCATACAAATAACAAAGAAAACTTTTATCTAGATATTGATCTCACAAAAATTATATCAATAGTTTGGTTATTTGGTAGTGGAACAACTCATTATCTTTAAAATAGTTATATAAAACATAAACAATCTTACATATATGGGTTTATTCATTTAATCTATGTGTTAATGTTTAAGTTACTCTAATTATGTCATTTTGGACATAAAATAAAGGTTGAGCTATTATTCAATGACTTTTTATCCTAATAGCATAAAAGATGGTCGACACCATTAAACATGTCCCAATTGTGGTTTCCTCATATGTGTCATCTTGGTATGTCTCCACCACAATAAAAATTGATTTCTACTTGAGAGTCATTCATAATCTCATATATTTTAAGTAAATTTATTTACTATCCTTGATAGTTATTTTATATGTAATTTCTTATTTGATGGCCTAAAGTATCTTAAAAACCAAATATTGACATGGTCCATAGTTGTTTGCACTTTCTACTTCGTAAGTATCATACTTTCATAATTAATATATACTTCCCTCAAGTTTCATATGTGGAAACCATATGAGTAAAAACAACTAGCAAGGGCTATCACTACCTTATTAGTTACCACACACTCAGACAAGTCCTGAGGATTGCTTGTCACTCTTCTCCTCGATGATGATGTAATCACATATTAAAGATGAACCCCTTAAAAAAATATTTCATATAATATCTTTTCCAATCAAAAACTAGTTATTTTAATATAAGTAGAATGGATTGACATGCAATAACATTTGTACTTTCTACTTCTTAAGCACTGTACTCATTATAATTAACATATTCAAATTTTGAATTTCTACATATAAGTTTATTATATGCTTCCCAATCGAATTGGATGTTACTTCTTTCCTATTGTATGCATGAGTGAGTCTCATGGTTTACCTATTACCATCCACTATGATAATCTTGCACAAACATAGTAATTATCAAAATCCCAGTTCAAGTTCTATTTAATCATCATCTATCAATATCTATAACACAAAGTAAATCAAACACATGCATTCATAAATAAAAACCAATGTCACATCGCATATTCAAATTACACAAACCCTAAAACCATTCTATTTTTGTAAAAATTCTCAAATCTACCATAAATTTGAGAGCTATGCTCCCAACTCTAGGGGTTTCATTAAGTCTCATATTCCTTGCATACTTTTGGAACCCCTAGAGAGAGAAGAATTAACCTGTTGAATTTGTTAGTTACCATGAATTTACTTATTGCATGGAAGGAGAGGGGGAGGAAGAAGAATGAAAGAGATATATCAATTTCTCTATCTTGTGTTTTTATACCTGAGTGTTTTTATATATTACCCCATGTATGAAGTTGCAACCTCCAGAAAAAAATTATAACTTTAGTCTCTATCTCTTAAGCTTGAGGTCACGACTCTACAATATAATCGCTACCCTTGACTGTATATTGATCTTTCTATAATATAAAATCATAGCACTAACAATGGCCATTACTTGGGAATAATGTTTCTATGACACGATGGTGAAGTACTTTGAAGTGATTGTGGCTTTGTACAATCGCCTTCTTGTCTTTAATAAAGTATCACCATGTTGAAAAATAGTTGTGATAGGGTGAATTGCTTCTCATATCAATATATGGATATGAAGCTGTGATGAAGCTCTGATATTAGCATCAATCCTTCTTGATTATTATATAGTCACAAATAGTCATGACACTGAGAAGGTTTTATGTATTCTATGGCAGTAGTGATGAGAAATGACCATGACAAAAAAATTAATTTTCATGTCTTAAAGTATCAACCGTACTATCTTCTCTTATTTCATATTTCATATTGTCATAGTACTACAAAAATATCATAGCACTAGTAATTAGCTTGAGCATAAGAGTAATAGATTTGCCTTGCTTTGAGGATAAAAGTTGTGGCATTTGAAAATGGTTATACTTGAGTAACATCCTCTATAATTTTTAGTATACTAGAAGTCATAGCTCTTAATAATTATCATGACTTTGGCTTGAATAGTTATGGCTATATAACTTTCTATAGATCAAAAGGCATGACTTTGTAAAAAAGCTATTGTTTTTAATTGAAACTACAAAGCCATTGTAAAGATAAAGTCATGATACTTAAACTTGGTCATAACTCAAAACCTTGAGCACTTAGTTGTTGCGATGTAGAATTAATGACACATTTATTTAAATTTCATCATATAGGTATGACTGTGACTCCATTATAATATCATACCCACTAAGAATGTGTCACATAGTGTAAGCATTGTGCTAATGACTTTTTTAGGCCATGACATATAAAGATTTATATGACTAATTAGATAGAGTTTCAAGCAAGAATAATTGTCAAAACTACACATGACTCATTATTCTATGCTCTCAAATAAATACATTAAAAAACCTAATTATTTCATGACTATTTATCAAAACTTTATTAAACTCCAAAGTTATGAATTAAATCCATAATTTCTTATAGTCCATACCTATATAATATTATAAAGCACCAAAATACCTACAAATATTTGATAGTTTTAACATATAACATGTGTCCATGATAATATCATAGTCACAAAAAATATGTTACAAAATTGAATGATTATGCTAACAATATGGTAGAGCATTGATTCCAAAGATTTCCACGAACAAATAGGTAGATTTTTAGGCAAAAATAAATTTAAAAATGTATGATGCTCTATAGTCTACCAATTAGCCAAAATCTTCAAAAACTTATTGATTTCATGACTATTCATCAAAATCTAATAAACCTCCAAAGTCATGAAATCATTCCATTTATAATCTATTCATGTGCTTACACATCATCCAGAAATATCAAAATATTAAAGAATATTTAATAATTTGAACAATGAATAATTCATCATCATAAAATTAAGAATAGAATTCTCAAGAATTTTCCTCACATGGATCATAATTCCTTTCTCTAAAGGAAAGAGAAATATTGCCCTATCTTGCAAGATAGTGGAGACATAAAGAGTTTGTTACAAAATAGAGCATTGATAATATAAGAAAAACTTACTATCCTCTATAAGTTCTTCCCACACTAAGTGTTCATATATATTTTTTAATGTAAATACTCCAATTTCTTCACTCATAGATGTCTTGGTGATGGCTTTGTAGTTTAGTTTTATTTAAAGAGATTTAAAGGTCACACTATCCATGGATCCTTGAGATATAAATATTTAATTGATAAAATTCCAATCACATCATACACAAATTCCTCATATATGTAACACCTCTTGTTTTCATGTCTTCTAAATTAGAGTAAAATATTTGATATATCAAATATTGAATAATAGTAGCTATTTTGGTAAATATGCATGATATATTTTCATGGAAATGGTTACCACATGTATTTTTTCTTTGATGTGTTTAAACCATCACTAATAGACTAGATCGTATAATAATTCTAAAGCTTAATATGTTTAATCATGAATACTATTGAGATGATTGATCAGCACCAAAGTTTATTGTATGCATTTATCTGAGAGTTAGTAAGGGGGAATTGGGGGGAGGGTGGAAAAAAAATCTAAACATGTAATTCTTCTTCACACTTGTTTTTTTCCTAATACATTCAGAAAAACATTTTTCTGCTCTCTCCTTCACTACATAATATAGGAGAAAACCTATTTTATCCTTAAATAACTTTTCTAGATGTTGTTTTATTGAAATACACTCTACTCAATTCTATTATATCCTTAAATAACTTTCTTTCTAATTCATTTACCTGGGTATTTCTGATTTTGTTTATACATATGGAAACAGAAAGATTGAATCATGCTGTCATGAAAATTCATCCCAGAATTAGAGATTCTAAGAACTATCTAACCTAAAAAATAATGCATGCAATTCACTAAATTTGCAACATCAAAAATACCTAGTTTTATGTTTTCTATTTTGGATTTTAGTTTTTCATGAATTTCATATGCTAGAGTTATTAAATATTAGTTAAAAGTATAGTTTTTGCTATGCAATAACTATATTCTTTTTTTTTTATGAAGTTTGTTTTATTATTAATAACCCTCTCTTTTGGCGGAGGAATACCATTTTTACATCCTACATCTACCCGTAGCCCTCTTACACCCATCTTAACCTTAAACATAGTAGCTAACATATTGGATTTTAAGAACTTTCTCAAATGAGCATTTTCATTTTATAAATTAAACTAGAATAGGCCGGAGGCTTTGCTCTAGTTTATCAAGCCTCTTAAGAAGCCTTTATTTTCGCCCCATCTTTCGGCCCATCTTTCATTTGCTTTCATGTGTTGTTCGGCAGTTTCCTATGCTCCGCATCTGTCCTCGTATCTTCATCGTGTCTGCTGTTATTCACATCATTCCCGAATATTTATCAACCATCATCCTTCTTCATTAATACGCTCCAGTGCATTTATATGCTTTATACGCTTCATTTGTTGTTCGACCGTTTGTTGTTCGGCCGTGTCTGTTGTTCACCGTCATCCTTCTGTTTATACACTTTATACGCTTCAAATTATAAAATAAGCATAGTAGTCATCCTTCTTCACCGTGTCTGTTGTTCGGCCGTCATCCTTCTGCATTTCTACACTTTTCACGAGCTGCCACAAGACCTAGGACTTTCTGCATGGCTCAACCAATAATAGTTGTATAACAGACAACTCAACCAATAAACCAGATTATTGCATAGCTCTGTCTATATCACCTTTTTAAATCAGATTATAACATATAAATAAATCACCTCCGAGCTCGTATAAACTGCATGAATGTTGATCACCCACAGGGTCAGGTGATCAGTCGAAAATCAACAGCAGTCCAGTAAGCCAGTGATAAACAACTTATGATTGTATGATCTTATCAAGAGCAATATATATATAAACTGCATTATTTAATCCACAAAGTTAACATCTTAATCCTGCAAATATATAAATTCGAGGGACCGTCAACAGTATAAAATAACAACTGCATAGCTTAACAACTTAATCCGCAACAATGAACAAATACATATTTATGCGTTTGCACAGCCTACCAACCAAGTATGGAGCTCTGCCCATGCTTTAGGACTCACTTACTTACTTCTTATTGATTATTTAACCAAAGCAATATATATATAAACTGCATTATTAACCTATAGAACATCCGCAAAGTTAACACTTTAGAAAAACAATAAACACCATTGACAGATTAGTATTTTAACATCTTCATCCTGCAAAACATGTGCACAACCTACCAACCAAGACCCCATGCTGAATCTACCACTTCATATGGAGCTGCGCTGCTGAAAATTAAACACCAATGTATATCCAAGAATCTCATGCTTTAAAACTCACCTACTTGCTTCTTTTTTAGATTATTTAATCTAAATTATAATCTAAGCAATAACTATATCCAGAAATTATTTTTGTAAATAAGTCTTTATTATCCATTTTTAGTTTATGTTGGTATTTCTGAATTGTATCATTAAATTGAATTCATTTTATATTAATCCCTTTGGATTTATAGATAAAATTTGAGCATTTTAGACATTATTTATATGTTACATTTGTGTAATGTTCATTCATTAACACACACACACACACACACACACACACACACACTCACTCACTCACTCACTCACTCACTTACTCAAACTCACTTTTAGAATTGTCAAATCAACTCTAAAATTTTTAGAAATTAATTTCAGTAACTGCTTAAAATAAAATTGAATTCAAATTAATTTTTTTAGTTCAAAAAAATGTTAATTTCTACTGTTTTTGTATTGCAATCTGCTTCCCCAACATATAGCTCTCACTCTTGTAGCAATTAAATTAACTTGACTACTCTTTTCTGAAAGTGTTAAGAATTCACCTTCCTTGTTGTCCACTAATCTAGTGTGACAACATTAGTACTAGCTCCTTGGATGCTAATCCAATTAAAAATGCAAGAACTAAGCATAAACAAAGTACTTTTAATAGGACCTAAGTTTGATACGTTAATCTTGTGATCAACTTGCAAACACCCCAACTATGCTCTATGATGTCACTCAACATAAGTACCTTATGTTCAAACTAAGTGTAATGGAGTCCCATTTTTTTTAAAGTGAACAATTTGAAAAGTGGCTCTCTTATATAAAATAACCACTATTTAGAGTTTATGTGCAATTGCAACACATTTTTTTTATTATTTTTTTCCATATAAATAGAATGATTTGGAGGTCAGTCGTCTTAGGCCTAACCAATCTTCAAAACCAGATTTCCTTAATCTATTTTTTTCTCTTGTTTTGACTCCTAGAAACCCTTTTTTTTTTATTTTATGCTCCTTTTAAATTGCATGCTATTTACAAATTTCTAGAAGAGAATTTATGATCATTTATAAATCTCTAAAGAAAATATAGGGGCATCAAACAACTTTAATAGATACACTAACATATTATTGTGCATGCAATGATGCATCAACCATCATTCCTTTTCTAAAAATAATGTAATAAAATTAGGGTCATTAGTATTTTTTGTAATTAATGTAATATGCTTAATGTAATATTTTTTTGTAATTAATATTTTTTGTAATTAATCTATTTTTGGGACTCACACAGTGCTGGTGCATGACAATGTAACATCTTTCATTTTGTTTCTTAATTTTATTTTATTTATTTTTTTGAAAGACTATTATAAGCAAACATGATTTGAGGAAATCACATGTTTGTGATGATGGATCTGATCCTTTTCATATTTTTGTTCATGTGCGATTCTCTTTCTTTTCTCTCTCTTTTTTATTTCTCTCATCTTCCTCATTATAGTTGAATCTCAATATAAGCTTCTTCATAGTGAAACACTAACATCTAGTATTAGAGGTTTGATCTAGTAATCTAAATGTATCTCTTTTCTTCTCAGCTTCATCTTATCTTCTTCTGGGAAACATAGATGGAGTCTATGAGTTTTTTTACGCTCAGATGTGATACTCAGTTTTTTTCTTCAGTACAAGTCTTATTTCTACCTTAATTCTATTTTTTGTGGAAGAACTATGTTTTCTAGAATGTAAATATGAAGACTCTTTTTATGTCACAAGATATTTGACAGTTGGTCACAGATGAGTGTAATTAACCACAAGATAAATCATATTAAAAGAATACAAAAAAAACATAGGTTAAATAACTAAATGAAATTGATGCTAAAACACTCATATTTATCGAACAAGTAATAAGTAATAATATTTTCATTAGGATAATGAGTTAAATTAGAGCTAAAGAGGCATTATATTTGCTGCAAAAATAATTTCACAGAGATAATGGAGTTCATGCTTCAATTTCATAGAAGAGATCTTAAAAATGTGAAGATGAAAGATTTAGATATATTTGGCAACTATTATTCAAAGTTTATAATAATAATCAACCAGATAAAGAGGCAAGATGAAAAGGCTGTAGAGAAGAGTATGGTGGAGAAGTTACTTATCAGTCTTATTGACAAGTATGATGCTAATGTTTTTATAATAGAAAAAACTAAGGATATAGCTCAACTCAGTATACAAGAGCTTTTAAGTTCATTGGAGGTTTATGAATAAAGACTAATGAGACACTCAAAGAGCTCACTGAAAGTTACTTTTTAGTTCAAATTCGCATTAATTTGAAATTTTTATAGACTCAGAAAGATTTCAAACAAGGTAATTGGAGGCCTTCCATAAACTTCAAATCTAGAAGATAGAAAGGAAGAGGAAGAGCAAGAACAATGGATCAAAATTATCATTAGTGGAGAATAGTTATTCTTGTTATCTAAGTAATATATGTAAGAAGAATTACTATGTTGAGAAAGATTTCTAGTATAAGTCAAAACTTCAATGCTTCACTTATAAAAAATTTAGACATCTATCAAGAGATTGTAGATTCAAGGTTCCTTAGCAAGTTGGATGTGCATGAAAAAAAACTAATGAAGAATGTTTGTTTTATGCCACTATCAGTTCTATGAAACACAACTCTACAAGTCTACAAATAATGATGGGAAATAATGAAAATCAAAGTACAATCAACTACCAGAGAAAAACATATTGAGGAGGTACTTCTAGTTTAAAAGTTAGATCAAAACTTACTGAGTTTAGGTCAATTAATTTAAAAGTGATATAAATTGATATTTGAGGAGGAAAAATGTACTAGGTATGACATGTAATAAAAAATGGTACTATGGAAAGTTGAGATGTCAAAGAATATAAGTTCTTCTCTCAATCTGAACTCAAAATTGACTTTGCAATGAAGATGCAAAAAGTAGAGAAGTCTAAATTGTGGCATAGAAGGCATGACTACTTGAACTATAAAAGCTTGAAGCTTCTCTATAAAAGAAACATGCTGTATGGACTACCCTCCATATTGAAGCACCATATATTGTTTGTGTATGAAGTGATGAGGGTAAACAAACTTCTTTCCCAAAGAGGGTTTCTTGAAGGTTCACCTCTATTCTTGATTTGGTTCACATAGATATATGTGGACCAATGCCTATATTATATGGTATAAACATTAATTATTTCATATTGTTTGTAGATAATTGTTTAAGAATGACGTGAGTTTGTGAGTTTATATTATTAAATATTTATCTAAAACCTTCTTAATATTTAAGAAGTTGCAGAAATTTATTGAAAGATAACTAGGGAAGATGATACAAGCAATATAGAAGTGACAAAAGAAATTAATTCCTCTCAAAGTAGTTCATTACTTGCTATGGATAAAAAGAGATTTTGAGACAACTAAGAACTCCCTAAAATTTTCAATAGAATGATATAGTAGAGAGGAAAAATCATGTAATTATTCAAATGCTCAAGTCCATAATATTTGAGAAAAGTCTTCCAAAAATTTTTCTAGGCTAATGTAGCTATCACTAGTATTTCTTTGTTGGGTGGAAACACAACCTCATCATGTTAAAATCTCACTTTAATTGATGTCTATAGTGAAAAGTAACCATATGTTCATCATTTGAGAGTATCTGAGGGTTTATGTTACTCTCAAATTCCCAAGCATAAAAGAAAAAATTGAACATGGATAAGTGTACAAACTTTATACTCTTGAAGTTAGTAAATTTAAATTAAGTAGAGATATGCTACTTGAAGAAGACTTAAATTGGAAGACTCACTCTAAATTTCCTACTCCATTGCTATTTAATTCAAGTCAAATTCAAAATGAAGAAGTGGCTTTTCATAGTTCTAAAATTACTGAAGTGCCAAAGTATGTAACCTTGTTCCCTAAAGACAACTCTACTTAGAATATTAAATGAGATATATGAGATGTACAATTTTACTACTATAGAGCCTCAAAATTTTGAAGAGGTTGTACAGTATCATGAATGAATAAATACAATGGAAATGAAGACAAAAGTAATTGTAAGAAATATATGCTGGACGAAGTTGAAAAACTAGAGAATGAACACATCATGCAAGTGAAATGGATATTCAAGATCAAACACTTATCTGAAAGTAATAAACTCAATAACAAGGCCTGACAAGTAGCTAAAGATTTTTCTCAATTAGTTGAATCAATCTTCATTGAAACCTTTACTTGAATTAGCTAAATATTTTAGACTATGAAACCTTTACTTGAATCAATCTCAATTAGTTGATAAATATATCCTTTGAGTAGCTAGTCTACTCAAAGGATATGTCCACTATATCAACTAGATGTCAAATCTATATTTTAAAATGGGGAATTGAAGATGAAAATTATGTCCAATAATCTCTTGGTTTTATAGTAAAATGGGCAAGAAAACAAAGGGTACATACTCAATAAAGCCTTGTATGTGTCAAAACATGTACCTCATACCTAGTATATTGGGATAAATCCATATCTAATGAAACAAAGGTTCACTAGAATCCATGGTGAACCCACATTATTCATTAACTAAAAGTGGCTCTAAAATTCTAATAATGACCTTATATGTGGATCAATTTATATTTATCGTGGACAACTTTAATTTGGTTAATTTATTTTAAAGGGATATGATAGAGTAATATGAGTACATTCAAGGATTAAGGTATATTAAAACTATGAATTTAAGATTGAATGGTTAGTATGATAGTGGTTGAGGGGTGTATAAATGATCTTAGGAGTAAATCTGGATATGTATTATTTGTTGGATATGCTATCATATCTTGAGAAAAACCTAATGCAACATATTTAACAAAGAATTATAATGACACTGATGAATAAATAATAGACATCTTTATCAAAGCTCTTTTATGAAGAATCATGCTTATTTCTGGAACACTTTTTGAACTTGATGACTATTAAATTAATAGGGAAAAATATAGTTGAAAATATAATATTTTTGTTTTATAGTTGCTTATCCAAATGAGTGTTTTTGGACCCGTGGCTATGCGGTGCATGTGTGGGCCTTTAACAACATTACATATTTTATTTTGTTTTTTTAATTTTATTTTTTTTTATTTTTTTTGAAGTACTCTAATCAAAGACATACACAATACGATGATATGGCTGCTGAAATATAAACTTGTTTTTATGATAGAATTGAATTTTGAAAAAATCAATATTATCATAAAAGCGTGGTAAAAGATTTAAAGGCTTGAGTTACGTGAGAATTTAAATGACTTAAAATTGTGTGGTTGAGATTGATTCTTGTAACCTATAAATACCCCTCTTGTATTAGTAATTTATTCATTCAAATAAGAGTTTAAAGCATTTTCTCGAGTGTTCTTTTGTGGAGTGTGTAGTGCTTTCTTCATCTTCTTCTATCTATCTTCCAACAAAGTGAAACCTAAGGATAGGTTATTGGGTCTTTAAAAAATTTAGTATGATCTATGGTTGTAGTGTTAACTGATCTTTCACATCAAAGAAAATTTTTTTGATATCTCATTAACTAGAGAGTTGGGGTTTTGAGTCCCTAGGTCTCATAGTATTTGTTTGATTCAAAGTCAACTTCAGTAAGAAGATGGTGAGTAGCTATATGGTCCCCTTGCAAGTCCCAGTACCACACATGAGCAACTATGATAACTAGAGCATCAAGTTGAAGGCCCTCCTTAGATCACAAGATGTATGATATATAATAGATAAAAATCACAAAGAACCAGAAAATGAAATTACTCTATCTCAAGCTCAAAAGGATAGTTTGATAGACTCAAGAAAGAGAGACAAGAATGCTCACTATCTAATCTATCAAGGATTAGATGAGGATGCATTTGAGAAAATCTCAGAAGCAAAAATGACAAAAGAAACATGGGAGAAGATTCAAACCTCATATAAGAGAGCAAATCTGGTTAAGAAAGTATGCCTTCAAACTTTGAGAGTTGAGTTTAAAGCTTTAAATATGAAAGGAGGATAAATCATTTCAAACTACTTCTCTAGAGTCTTAATTGTGACAATTAAATTGAAAATAAATGGTGAAATATTAAGTGATGTAAGAATCATGGAGAAGATTCTTCGATTGATAGATTCAAAATTTGATTAGATTATCATTATTATTGAATAAACCAAAGACTTGGAAGCCATGAAAATAAAGCAGTTGCTGGGTTCCTTAAAAGCCTATAAAGAAAAGAGAAAGAAAAAAGAATAGATCATAGAATGAGTACTCAAAACTCAAATTGATTCAACTACAGAATATAATGACTAGAATTAGAAGGCAACAAGGAAGAGGTCGTGGTCGAGGAGGAGGTCGTGGATGTGGACAAGGTTGGAGGTCTTATGATGTCCAAAAAGAATAAAACTCAATGAGAGGTCATGGGAGAGGCAACTACAAATTGAGGTATGACAAGTTGCATATCAAATGTTACAACTATGAAAAGCTTGACCATTATGCTTCATAATGTAGAGCTCCAAACAATAAAAGAGTCGAATAGAATTCTAACTATGTGAAATAAAGAAATCAAGAAGATGAAACCCTGCTACTTGCTTATAAGGGCAATGCAAGAAATGAAGATAATTCATGATACCTTGACTCTGGTGCAACTCTGGTGCAAGCAATCATATGTGCGAGGAAAAAAAAACATTTTCAAGGAGCTTGATGAATCAGTGAGTGGTAATGTGATTTTTGGAAATGAATCAAAGATAGTGGTGAAAGACAGATGTACCATTCTTATCCGATTGAAGAATAAAAATCATCAATTCATTTTCAATATTTATTATGTGTCGGACATGAAAAGTAATATCTTGAGCTTAAGAAAACTATTAGAGAAAGATTATGATATTCATCTAAAAAATAATAATCTTTTTATAAGAGACAATGAGAGTAATTTAATTGTCAAAGTGTTGATGTCAAAAAATAGAATGTTCATGCTTGTTATTCAAAGTGATCTTGCAAAGTATCTCAAGGCATGTTACAAAGATGTAACTTAGCTTTAACATCTTCGATTTCAACATATCAACTTTGGAGGATTGAAATTAATCTCCAAGAAGCAAATGATGAGAGGACTACCAGCCATTAGTCATTTTGATCAAGAATTTGAAAAATAACATCTTTGGCCAAAAACATAGTTTTCAATGATCGAAGTATATATATTGATACTCATTATCATTATATTAGTGAATATATTATGAAGAAGGATGTGTAGCTAAAATACATGAAGTCTCATGATTAATTTATCCGATATTTTCACCATGCCACTCAATCAATAAGACTTTATCAGGATAGAAAGTTTGCTTGGAGCAATGAAATCAAGTTTAAGGGGAGAATTTGAAATATAAACTTGTTTTATGATAGATTTGAACTTTAAAAAAATTCAATATTATCATAAAACCTTGGTCAAAGAGAATTATAAAGGAAACAAACTGATTATAACCATATCCTCGTGATTAACCAACCTGCATATTTGCAATTTTAGCTATAACTCAAAAAGAATGAACTACAGACATCAGCAGTCCATCACCAACCAAACACGTGCGTTCTATAGAAACAAAAGCATATAATGAAACTAATCTAAAGAAATTAATTATACGAAATCTTCGTTTTCCCCTCATATCGAAGTCAGAAACAGGGGCATATTGTTATGCCTGAAAAGTATTGAAGTGATCACATCTATTCCTCACCTCTCCTTTTCTTCCTGTCTTGATCTCGAGCACACTAAGCTTCATCATTGCATGAGAAAAATCTTTGAAAAAGATACTCTCGTCCTTAGCATACATCTCCACAAACGGCTTTGATAAAGGTTCCTTTCCCAGAGCATGATCAGAAGCCAATAACCCTAGGCCGCGTGGCAAGTTCTTGAAATACATGTTGTCAAATTTTCCTGGGGTGAACACATCGTTAAATGCCGACATTGTTTCGTCCTGGGTGTGGTTAGCACAGAGGCTTCGCAACGCAGAAGCATATTTGTGATTTATCTCTGGGTCTGTTGGGGTGACCTTGGTGTAGCTGTAAATCCTGTCGCTGAACTCTTTGCAGTGCGAAAATCCGATTGTGTGAGCCCCCATTAGGGCAACCATTTCATTGATGCTAAACCCTTTGAAGGAGAAGATATCGATTATATGGGTCATGGACATGTTTGCACGAGGAAGATTTCCTTCCACACGGGACGCCTTTGAGATCAATCCATCCTTACGGCCAAGGGTGACAGGGTAGTAAGGACCGCCCACCATAGTGACAAGGTCGCGGGTAGCCTGAGCAAGAATGTCTGCACATGAGACGATTTTAGGACATGAAAGTTCAAGAACGATTTTGGCTCTTATGATGATGTCAAATGCATCGCCTGGCAGGGAAAGGTTAATGTCTGCGTCACGCTCAGCCTGGTTGAATGCATCAGATGATATAAGAACAGAAGCATCGCACCCCTCCACCATGCAGTCATGAAAGAAGAGCCGTAATGTGGCGGCTGCTGTTGTGGGACTCGTGATTTGTTTGCCGATGATTATATCCTGAACAATTTTCTCAAAATTCGGACATGAATTTTTGTAGTAATCAACGGAGAGTTTGCACAAGGACAGAGGAACGGAGAAGCATAGAAAGATGAAAATACAAAAAGAGGGAGACATGGTTGGTGGTTTGGTGGTGGAGAAAAGGTGAAGAAGATATATTGCTACTTTGCATTGTTTTATCTATTAAAAATAATGGCCAATATACATCTAGAAAGAGGAGAGAGATAGTTCTGCCAAATGCGGCCAAATGCGGCCAAATGCGGCCAAATGCGGCCAAATGCGGCCAAATGCGGCCAAATGCGGCCAAATGCGGCCAAATGCGGCCAAATGTGGTAAAGTAGGGTTTGTTTGTGGATAGGAGAGGCTCAAGGCTCCAGCAGAATTGCTGTATGCTTCTGCTTTTGCCTCTTCTTTCTTCGGGATTAGGACAAAAAAGAAAAGCTTCACTTTTTTAACTTTGTCAGCTGGAACTATGATTTGTTATATGACAGCATTGAATTATGCTATCTTGGGCATTTCTTCATCTAAGATGCATACAGGTATTATATGAACACACAACCATTTAGCATCTATATATATATATATATATGCATACACATCACCTAAAATTACATTTTGTAATAAAATATATTTTGTATGATACAAAATATATATATATATTTTGTAATAAAATATATATATATAATCTAAAATTACATAAATATTAGATTTTGCAATGAATAGTTCATAATTTTTTTACTTTATATTTTAGGTGATAATATCATTTCCTTGGATTTATAGTTCAAAATCAATGATTAAGTTTGTCTTAATTGTTGGACTTGGACATAAAAAAAATTTATCCTTAATTTTTTAAATCTTCAAATGTTATTTAAACTCCAATTCCACAACACTCAATATTGCAGACAAATAATAAAAAAAAGTAATACTTATACTACTTGAATATATTATACAAGCTGGATAATTGAAATGACAATTTTATAATATATACAAATAAATATATAAATTATAAACCAAGAAAATACATAATACACAATTTAAGTAAAAAAAATTGTAATATATATATATATATATAATTAAATAGCTTATAATATAAGTGTAGAATAATTAGCTCCAAAATAAAATTCTCTCAAACTAATACCTAGCCTAGAGATAATATAAAGAAGAAGCCACAAGTAGGGCAGACTAAATGTGTGCCATAGAACATCTATATGAAGAGAGAAGAAAATGATTTACCTGGATAGCCCCAAAGAAAATCAAAACCCTTCTAAGCTTCTATAACTTAGAAAAAAAATGATGTACAATAGACCCCAACAAAATGCACACAAACGAAACAGAAAATGCTAAGAAAAGGCAAAAAAAAAACCAATAATATATATATATATATATATATATATATATATATATTATAAATTATTCATATCACCAACGCAAATAAATATTGTTTTAAATTTTAATATATGTTTATATTTTGATAGATTTTTTTGGTAGAGGATCCATATGTCCAAAGATTCTTACCTCATGTTACTTTTTGTAATTAGTCTTTTATTTATATTCACTCTTTAATAAATTTTACAATCCCAATTGAGTTTGCAACCCCATGTAATCTTAATTTTGGACAACACATCAAGATACAAATTAACATTTGATATAAAAAGATTCTTACCATTTCTGACAACTCCTTCCAAATGACATGTATCAAAAAATAACAAAGATAATATTTGTCACAACTACATATATTATGCTCATGAAGAATATGAATACATATTATGGGCCCTCATAAATAAAAAAGGTAATTAGAAACATATATGTGTTTGTTTAGTATAAAATTGTAGAGCCTAAGTCCAATGCTGATATTCTAATAAATGTGGATTAAATTTTTCAACATAACCTTGAGGATGACAATTGGAGAGTTGAATAACAAGATCATTATGAGAATGTTAATGATAAAAATTCCATTATTTATTATATATTTCCAACTATAGAACAATCACTTTTTTCATCGCTAGTTGAGATTCCTTTGAGAAGATTAACAAGCGAGCATCACCATTCTATTAAACACCCTCTTTAATAATTTGTAATTTTTTTTAATGAACAAAAACAAAAACCTACCAAGATACTTTATCGTAAAAGATTGAGAAATAGTTATTTAGGATCATGCAAGAAGGGATAGGATCATTATTTTTGAAAAATAAACTTATAACATTGTGAACATACCTAATGGAAAAAAAAAGGCTCCTAAGGACAACAAAAGAATGATTAACTCCAATGCCTCATTTTGGTGACTTCTCAATATTATTTTGTTTCTTCCAACAAAGTGGGTAACTTTGGAAATATAGGAAAGGGACATAATTGCAATATCAAAATTTTTTAGGTGTTGAAGATATTTGGATAGAAACTTATATCAGAAATAGATTATTACTCAAAAACATTAGTTATTTTCCAAATAGCCAATTCAATTTAATATCCATAGTAAAGCTTAATGATGAGGAACTATCAAACTCATTTTTTGCAGTAAATGGAAGTTCACAAAAAGGTTATTTAGTTGTGGTGAGGCAAAAAAAAATTCAATCTATTTCATTGAGAGAAAAATCTATAATGCAGAGATCAAAACCATTCTAAATCATACAAGCATTAATCTTGTCATAAGAGGCTCAATCACATTAGTGAGAAAAGATATCAAACAATTACTAGAAAATAAATCTTAATGAAATTGAATGGCCATCTTTTAAAATAAGTGATCAATATGTACATGGAAAAATAAATAAAATGCCATTGCACACATACATGACATTAAGAAAGTCATATGTCATAGACTTCATTCACATTGATGTTTGCATTATTCAAACTAAAATAGTTGGTAATACTCATTATTTTGTAATCTTTATTAATGCATACCATAGGATGATTTGACATCTTTTTATCATTATTACTTTTATTCTTTTTCCTCCTCTTCTATTTTTTCAGATTCATCTTTTTCTTTTTTTTTTCCTCTACTCATCCATCTTCTTTTACATTATGTTCATCATCATCTTCTTCCTATTTTTCTAAATATTCCTCTTCATATTTTTCTTTTTTTTTCTTATTCTTCTTAATAATTTTCTTTTTTTTTCTTATTCTTCTTTATATATATATTTTTCTTATTCTTCTTTAATATTTTTGTTTTCTTATTTTTTCTTTTTCATATTCTTCCTCTAATTTATCTTTATTATCTTCTTTATCTTCTTATTCATCATCATCATCATCTTCCCCCTACCCTACTTCTCCTTATTTTTCTTATTCTTCATCCTCTACTTTTTTCTTTTCTATTTTTTCTTATTTTTTATTCTGCTTTTGTTTGCGATGTCGTTCTTTAACTTAGTATTTCTCTTTGTCAATTTCTTCTTCTTCTTCTCCTCCTCCTCCTCCTGCTTCCTTTAATTTTTTATCTTCTCATCCTTCATCTTTCTATTCTAAGTTTTTTTTTCTCTTTATTTTTACTTCTTCTATTTCCAGTTTTTCTTTATCATCATCATCTTTTTCTTCTTCAACTTTTCATTCTGTTTTTTTTTTCAAAATAATAATAATAATAATAATAATAATAAGCATCATCTTTTTATTTTTATTTTTATTTTTCTTCATCTTTCTAACCATCTCGGCTTCTCTTTTTATTTTTATTTTTCTTTATCATCATCAACATCAATTTCTTCTTTTTCTTTATCATCATCAACATCAATTTCTTCTTTTTCTTCTTCTTTATTATTATTATCATAATCATAATCATCATCATTTCCTTCGTCATTATCATCATTATCATCTTTTTTTTATTTTTTTTCTTCATCTTATTCTTCATATTCTTTAACTTCATCAGTTTTTTTATCTTCTTCTTGTTGTTCCTCTATTTTTTTTTGATTTTGTTCTTCTTACTCTTCCACCTCGTCATCTTCTTATTTTTATTTTTTTTTCTTCCTCTTCTTTTACTTCATATTTGTTTAGCTTATTATTATTATTATTATTATTATTATTATTATTATTATTATTATTATTATTCTTCTTCTTCTTCTTCTTCTTCTTCTTCTTTTCTTTCTATATTTATTATTCTTATCATTCTTTTGATTCTTTTTTCACATATTCTTCATCATCTTTTTCTTGTTATTCTGATACTTATTCTTTATCATCTTTTTCTTCATTTTTTTCTTATTATTCTTCTTCATTGTTCTTTTTTTCTCCTTCCTCTTCTTCCTCCTATTCTTCTATTTTCTTATTCTTCTTCAACTTCTTCCTCCACCACTTCTTCTTCTTAAACTTTTTCTACTTGTTTCTCATTCTTTTTTTTTCTTCTTCTCCTTCATCATTATCATCATTATCATCATTATTATGACCCCCTCGTTTATCTTCATCATCATTAATTTTTGTTTTTTCTTATTTTTCTTCTTATTATACTACTACTACTATTACTAATGCTATTTTATTCTTCAAAATTATTTTTTTTTCTATTTCTTCTTAATCTGCTCATTCTTCTATATCTTCTTTCATTTATTTTTTACTCTTCATCATCATTATTTTATTGATCTTCTTCTTTCTTCTTCTTTCTTCTCATCTTTTATTTATTTTTCATCTTTGACCATTTCTTCCTATTCTTCAATTTCATCTTATTTTTTTTCATTTTTGTTTCTCTTCTTCTTCACCTCCACCACCACCACCACCGCTGCCACCACCATCATCATCACCATCATTTTCATCTTTTTTTTTGAAATTCATTGCTGTCTTATTCTTCTTATTCTTATTCATCATCATCTTCCTTTTCTTTTTTTCCTCTTATTCTTTATTTTTCTTGTTCATCCTCATCTTAACCATTTTTTTCTTTTTTTTTCTTCTTTTTCTTCTTCTTATTCTTCTTATGATTCTTATTATATTTCTTCTTCTTCTATTTCTTATTTTTCTTCTATTTCTTCCTCTTTTTTCTTCTTCTTCTAATTATCATTTTTTATCTTATTGTTCCATATTTTCTTGATCTTATTGTTTCATGACTTTTACTTATTCTTTTTCTTCTTTTATTTCTTTATATTTTTCTTCTTCTTATTTTTTTTTCTATTTTTTTTACCTCTCTTCTTTTATTTCTTCTTCATCTTTGATCTCTTCTTAATATTCTTTTTTTTCATCTTATTTTTAAAATATTTCTTCCTCTTCTTCTTCACCATCATCATCGACATCAACATCATCATCATCATCATCATCATCATCATCATCTTCTTGATATTAATTCTTATCGTATTCTTATTATTATTCATCATCATCATCTTCTCTTCTTATTCTTCATTTTTTTCTTTTTTGTTTCTTATTCTTCTTTTTCTCTTCTTATTCTTCCTTTTCCTTTGTTATTCCCCTTCTTGTTATTATTCTTCTTCTACTTCTTATTATTCTACTTTTTCTTCTTTTCTTTCTCTTTTCCTCCATGGTCTTCTTCACATTCTTCATTCTCTTCTTCATCCTCTTCTTCTTCATCCTCTTCATCCTCTTCATCCTCCTTTTCTTCTTCTTCTTCATTTTCTTCATTTTCTTCTTTATTTTTTTCATTCTTTTATACATTTCCCTCCTCATTTTCATTTATTGTTCTACTTGTTATGGTTGGGCTTCTTTTTTTATTCTACTTTATATTATTATTGCTTTTCTTCTTCCTCATTTTTTCTTCTCATTCGACATATTCCTTTTTTTTCCTTCATCTTTTTTCTCTTATTTCTTCTTCTTCTTCGTCTTTTATTATTCTTCTTCCATCTATTCATCTTCAACTTGATCTTCTTCTTCTTTATCTTTTTATTCTTTATATTTTTGTTTTTAATCTTTTTCTTCTTTTTTTATTCTTCTTCTATGTGTTACTATTCTAGTTCTTCCTACTCATCCTCATCTTCTTTTTCATGCCCATCCTTCTCTTCTTTTTCATGCCCATCCTTCTCTTTTTTTCACCCTTTTCATCATCACTATCTTTTCTACTTTTTTCTCTATTTTTTCAACTTATTCTTTCTCATCATCATCTTCTTCTTGTCCCTTTCCTTCATTATTTTCATCATCATCATCATCATCATCATCATCATCATCATCATCATCATCATCTTCTTCTTCTTCATGTTTTCTTCTTCTTCTTTATGTTTGACTTTTTTTTTCTTCTTGTTTTTCTTCTTTTCCCCCTTCATGCTTTCTTTTTCTTAATGTGTTCTTCTTCTTTATGTTTTATTTTCTTTTTTTCTTCTTTTTTTTGTTTTTCTTAAGGTTTTACTTCTTATTTATCTTTCTTCTTTTTTTTTCTTCTTCATCTTTTTCTTCTACTTCTACAATTTCCTTTTTTCTTGTTTCTTCTTGTAATATTCTTATTTTTTTTCTTCTTTCTCTTCTTAATGTTGTTGTTGTTGTTGTTCTTCTTCTTCTTCTTCTTTTTCTTATTCATGTTCTTCTTCTTCCTATGTTTCTTCTCACTACAAGAAAAATCCCAATTAGCTAAAGAAAAATCCCTAGCTAAATGCCATTCCCCCATCACCAAAGTGAAATAACGACATAACCTTTCCCAATCTAAAGTGACTGTCACTAAAAATTAATGAGGGAAAATTCCCTAGCAAAAAAAGTTAGCGACGAAAATTCCATAGCAAAAAAATTTAGCTTGGAAATTTCCTAGCTAAATTAATTATTTGCCTCACTAATTTTGATCCCTAGCTAAATTATCAAAGGAAAAATTTCTAGCTATTTCCATTCCAAAACTATGTTCACTATTTTATTTTTTTTACAAAAAATTTAATTACATATTTTTATGTTTTTATATTAAATTGAATAAAAACATAAATTATAAATGATAATTTATAATTAACAAAAAATAAAAGTAGTTAATAAATTATTCTGATACAATATGTTACATATTTAAAATAAAAACATAACAAAATTTTATTACATCTTTTTCATTGTATTTAATGATAGTGCATAAAGTATAATCTATCTATGAAATTGATGTTGTTTTCTCTCCCCCAACTCCTCCGGTCACCATCTTTCTACTGTGATAATGTTGTCCTAGTTGCACCATATCATATTTAGTTAAAAATCCCTCCACCTCTACAAGCTTCATATGGGAAACATTGCGGTACCATATCTGTATGAAAATTAAACTAGTCAATAAAATCAAAATAAATAAATAAATAATGTTATATTTTGATAAATATATAATAAAGTAGTATATATTTACATATATACTATAGTATTATATATTTATCAAAACAAAACTTTTGATAAACATACATTTATACTGTAGTATTATATGTACATATATATATATATATATATATATATATTGTAGCATATAAGTACATATATAATATAGTATTATATGTACATATATACTATAGTATATATGTACTCATATGCTATAGTATATATGTACATATAATACTATAGTATTATATGTACTTATATACTACAATATTATATGTACATATATGTAATCACATAGCCTTAAATGAGACAAAACTACAAGAAATTAGTATTATCCCATTTGTACTTCACAAAGATGGCATAAAACTTCACTATCAACATAAAAAGAAATGTGAAGATTATTTAAATTTACGAAAATATGTCTGAAAACTCTTAGAAGAAAACCTGGAAGACAAGCCATGAGCCAGGCTTGGCACATCAAAGTTCGCACCTTGCTTCCTCGCAACCAGAACTCTCTCCCGGTGCCAAGGCCTATAAGGGGGTTGCTCTGCCCCACCACCCCCCGCAGCACCATGCTTTTGTGTGACTTTTTTAGAATGTTTCTTCTTCTCTACGTGTGCTTGCACCAATGATTTTGATTGCTTAGCTTCATTGTATTAGTCCATCAACCTTGTAGCTTCTGCTACTATATGGTTCCTCTCTTGGTTTGAAGTAATGACCATCACTTCATTGTATGTGTCAACATAACTACATAATAATTCAATATGCACTCCATAAAAACAATACACATTCAAAGAAAAAAAGAGGAACAAAACTTCAAAAATTAGATGTCTTGTCTTCCAAATAGAAAAAAAAAACAAATGGCTAAAAAATTTTTAAACTTCATATAGTAAGGCACCTTGATTCATCTTCCTCCCAGGTATTTTCGTTTCTCTTCTTTTTATGCTCTTCGACAGGGGATACATCGATATGCTAGTTGTGCAGCATGCAGATTGGCACCCACCACAACCCCATCAATAACACTACTTAGACTTGCCTGTGCAAGTGCAGACTGGTATGGGAATGCCAGAGATATCCATGTCATTGCTATTGATGATCACGTCCAAGCATTTCTTTGGAGCTTTCAAACGTGGGACAGGAATGGAGTTTGGATCCTTTGGTTTCCTTGGTTTCTTTGGTTTAGATTTTCTTGGCAGATCCCCACTTTGCTTTCTCTTGGACCGGCTACCTTGTTTGTCATGGCTTGGTTGATCAATATTACAAATATTTTCATCTCGCAAAGAATCATATGGGTGTAGAATCTGCAATGGTTGAGCTCTAGAAGTTTCTGTGAGAACAAGATAAGAAGCATTTGGAGGTAACATATTCAAAAACTTATCTCTCTAGTTTATCCAGCCATCTCTCATGTATTGTAGTGCAAAAAAAGTGTTGGAGACAACGCATTCACGGGGATGAAATTGATTGTTGGCATTAACGATAAAGTTGTTAAGATCACGTCCCGATAAGAAAGGCTTAGTGTCATGGTCTCCCATGCTAGGTATCAGTTGCAGACCAATATGCCCCTTGAAAGATGACTCATAATAGCCACAATTCCTCATGTCCAACCCATTGCCATCCATGAAACTACGAATATGCAAGAGAAGGAGAACAAGCAAGATTAACACATTTAATTGAATTTCATTAGAAATCTTTATGACAATTAATAATTCGACAGTTTAATTCCACCGATGACCGATAAAGAGCAGTCACAGATCTGAACAGCAACAACACAGATCTGCACGAAATAAGAGTGTCAAGAACAAACCTGCGTCTACGTGGGACCAAATTTTTTTTGTTCATCTCACAACTTTAGAAGCTAACGTGCTGTTCCCAACACTGGGAGGACCAGCCAAGCCTTTTATATACCTATAATAGGCTAAAACTCTACCCAAAATATTTATGCACACACAAACACATTCATAGATATATAAAACAGTAATTATAGACATAAACAAGCATGAATCTGAGTTGATAATCATACAACTTCAACAGATATCTAAAAGATTGCCAGCAATGATGTTTAGAGAGAGAGAGTGTGTGTGTGCACAAATAAAATGTTTCAGAAATAATGAAGATAATAGAAGCTCAGCCTCCTTTTGATCCAGCTGAGATCGGTAAAGATGGGACCCATCCATAGGAAAGACCGTGACAATGTCTGAAAGCTTTGAATTAGATTTTTTTTGTGTATCTCACATCATATGTCCTGCTAAAATTTATGATTAGGCTAATCAGCAAATCAAATAACAAAACCAAAATAAAGTAAAATGATACCTCCAAAAAAATCTCATCGTGTTTAGCTACACATAGACAAAAATCAAAAATAGTTCAGAAATAATTCTGATACAAAATCATCCTTATTATTAGTTGGTGCATTTGTGCTAGCTTCTCCTGCGTGATTTTGCAGCTGGATTTCGAAATGCTATCTATCAGCTCAATGCTGCTAACTGTGATTTCATATAAGACATCTGCTGTTGCATTAAATTCTTATTTTCTTTCATCTCATCATCCATTTCATTAATCTGCTCATCCTTCTCTTTTTCATTTCATGCATTTTTTGCTTCAAATGAGATATTTGTTCATCCTTCTCTGAGGCTATGTGAGCAACATACACTCTAAGGCTATGTGATTACATATTGTTGATATTATATCTTTTGCTATTTAATTTCAAGTTAGTATAACAAATTAGTATTATCCCATTTATAATTACATGTCATTATACATATAGAATATGTAGTTATAAATAATTATATATACTTAAACATATATATATATATATATATATATATATATATATTCATATAAGTAGTTATATGTAGTTATACATAAATGTATACAAAGTTATAACCAAATATATAGATTTACATATATGTATACATATATGTATACATAATTACAAATATAGTTATATTTAATTATTTAGAGTTTTATATAGTAATACAAGTTTTTATATATAGTTACACACATAAAGTTAAACATAATGGTGTATGTTGTTATACATGTAATTATAAATATAGTTACATGTGGTTATACATATAGTTACACATATAGTTAAACTTATATTTATACATGTAGGTATATATATATATATATATATATTTCATATAATTTTATATATTTATACATATAGTTATGTATAGGTATAGATATAGTAAAATACATTTGTATATATTAATATATAAAAATGTATATTAAATATATGTTGTAAATTATATATTTAAATATAATTTTTTAAAAAGTTTTTATAGTTATACATTTAGTAAGATACAATTATTTATAGTTTTATGTATATTCATAAAAGTAGTTATATCTATTTATACATAAATGTATATGAAGTTATATACAAATATATAGATTTACATATATGTATACATAATATATACATAGTTACAAATATTGTTATATTTAATTATATAAAGTTTTATATAGTTATACACATATTTATATATAGTTATGCACATATAGTTTCGTAGCAGATATAACAGATGAAGGGTTTTAGATTACTACAAACCTTGCAAAATTTTGATTTAATGCAAACCATGCTAAATTCTACTTCACTGAAAACTCTATATCATGATTTTGTAAACCTTAATGTCATAATATTGTTAGCTATTTTATTCTACTCTAATATGAGTTTGATTTTAATTTTATAATAATCTGGAACACATAATACTAAAGAAAAATATTACACATTCGCATCATAAAAACTTGCAATAAGATATATAGGAAAACCTTAAAGAACATAATGGGACATGACATTCCATTCTCTGACAACGTGAAAACCCACAATTTAGGTTTCATTTTGCCGAGTAAAGGTAGAAAACGTTACCTCAAATCAAACACTCCTGCATATAAGTTAAGTGATGAATAGTAAGGTAGAAAGCATATCTAAAATCGATAAGAAAATCACTGCTACGGCAGAACGAAATCGCTTACTCCACTATCAACAAAATTTTTAATGAAAAATAAATAAAATTTTGATATTCTATAAATAAATCACATATATATATATTGTTCGAATATTTTTATATGCTATGGACACTCCTATACCAAAATTGTAATACACAATTATAAAATAAATTGCAATAAGAAAGGTGTAATATATAAAAAAAAATCTAAATAATATAATTTTTATTAGAAAACATATAAAGCAATTTAGGAACCAATTAATATTGACATATCTGTGTGAGCTAAGCTGAAAATAAAATAATATTACTTCATCAATAAATTACAAGTTTTTTAGATTTGGTTGAGGTAGCAAAAGAAGACACATTTGTTGACATTGAAAAGAAGGAACCATTTCTTATTTTGTGACATATTCAGATACTATCGTAGTTCATCCAGGATCAACAAACTTGCACACACACACACACACACACACACACACACACACGAATCAATAACACTTTCAACTTCAAAAAAAGCAGAACACAACAGATAAAAGATTGGATGCACATCGGAGTTAAATACCTAACAATTAACGCATCCATGATTCCCTATTTAGCTATACTTTGAGTGGAACAGAACAAGAGCAGGCGTAATAAAGACCTGATCATATTATAGCTTCAACAAGGCTGGAGATCAAAGCAGATTTTCCTAGTAGCTGAATGAAGTGCTTTTTTTAGATGAACAAGAAACTTACAGATGTCTAAAGAGGTTACAAACCAAAACTGTGATAGATTTGATCACATTCACAAAATAGATGAAGGATGAAAATAGCTAAAGATCAAAGACCACACTTTTTCTTCTATAGTTCATTATTTTTTGTCTAACATTTTAAATTATCAAGTTTATTAAGTATATTAAGTTTAATAAGTTTAATAAGAGTTGTCTCTAACTATTAAGTTTATTAAGTTTTATTAGGTTTTAAAATTCCAATAATGTTTAAATTTTAAATTATCAAAATATTTAATATACAATAAATATATATAAAACATAAAGACTCATCTTTTTTTTACTTAATAAATTATTTTCAACAAAATAATGTGCATGTAGCAAAGCAAATGTGAAAAAAATACATGTCAATTTTTAATTATCAAATTAATTAAACAATAAATATATAAACAATTTCAAAAAATAGATGTTTGGCCTTCCAATTAAACAATAAATATTATTATCATAAAAATAGTTATTGTAGTCTCTATTAATATAATTTTTTTGTATTTATATATATTTAAAATTCTTTATTTATAATACCCTATTTTTATAATTATACGAGAAAAATGTATCTTTCAAGGATCGCTTATCTATAGACCATGATATATGTACCTTAAATATACAAAATTAAATAAAATATTAAAACAAATAAAATATTAAAAAAAGAAAGTAAATCATTAAAGATAGTGATGAAAAATATCTCAAGCACAAATAGCTAGGGAAAAATCCCTAGCTAAATGCATATATTTTGAGAAAAATAAAATTTAAGGAATAATCGATTGCAATTAAATATAAAATAGTAAAAAAAAATTTAGATATTTATTTTGTGATAGATTTTATCTCGTTTTAATTAGTTAGAGAATTTCCGTCGCTAAATCCGCTGCTAAGTTTCCAGCTTTTCTTTGCGCAAAAATCTATGATAATATAAGAGACGAAAAGTTTTCAATCGAACATTTCCATCACTAATATTTAATTCAATGTAAAATCAAAAATCTTTTGCTATTCCCTATCTAAATTTTCCTAGCTAAACTGACATTTTCTTGTAGTTCCTTTTTCATCTTCAATTTGTCTTTATTCTTCTTCTTTTTACTCATTTTCTTATTCTTTTTATTCTTCTTATTTTTGTTTACTCTTCTTCTTCTTCAACTTCATTCTTCCTCAACTTATTTTTTTTCTTCTTGTCCTATTCTTTTTCTTCTTCTTGTCTTCTACTTCTTCAACATCATCATTTTCTTCTTCTTTTATTTCTTCTTCTTCTCTTATGCTTCTTTTTTTTATTTTCTTTTCTTCTTCTTCTTCTAGTTATTTTTATTTTCCATTTATTTGTTTGCTCTACTATTTCATTTCATTCTCCTCATCCTCCTCCTCCTCCTCCACTTTTTCCTTCTTCCTCTACTTTATCCACATCATCATCATCATCATCATCATCATCTACTTTAACCTCATTTTCTTCTTTTTTTTCTAGTTCTTTTTCTTTTTATCTTCGTTCTTCTTCTATTAGTGCTACTACTTTTTCTTCTTCTTAAACTTCTTCATCTTTAAATTCTTCTTCTTCTTCCATTTATTCTTCATCTTCTTTCTCTTTTTATTCTTTTTTTGCTTCTTCTTCTTTCTATTATTATTATTATTATTATTATTACTTTTCTTCTTTCACTATTTAGTCCTCTTCTTTTTTCTTTTATTATTATTATTATGTTTCTTCTTTTTTCTTTTATTATTATTATAATTCTTCTTTTACTTCTTCCTATTTTTCTTATTCTTCTCAATCTTCCTTTTTCTCATCTTTTTCTTTCTATGCTTCATAGATATTTAAAATGGGTTGTGCCATGCTGAAATAACCCATTTCTGTTTAGCCTAGGCATGCCACTCTAATGTGTCAGGCATATCATAGCTACCAAAGCAACATGCCTAACATGCCCCATTTGCCTCGCAGAAGTGCTAAGTTATGCCTAGTCATGCTAGATCATGTAGGGTAGTGTCAGATTCGGTTAGGGCCCGAAGGTCCTAAATGGGTACATCCCAGACACATAAGCTAAACCCAAATTATGTGAACCAATTTTTTTAAAAAAATAACCAACCCTGTTGGATGCTTACTCAATATAGCTTGATCTATTACCCAAGACCCACCCATGCCTAGCCATGAATTACCATGCTAGTGGACTCTGCCACCAAGCAAGGCATGTAGGTCATGCTTAGCCTACCACGAGGCATTGATCGCTCCAACCCAACATGACATTAAGAGTGCCTTGGATCAACACAGTCCAATTCTTGACATGGTCCTAGACCATGCCATGTAAGACCTAGCATAGCTAATTTAGGTCATGCCTCATGTTGTGTCAAGGCCACCTGGCTCACTGGCACCTCTAAGTTTTCATCTTCTTATGTTTCTTCCTCATTCTCATGCTCTTCTTCTTCTACTTCTTGCATACCTTTTTATTCTTTTTCTTCCTATTTTTCTCATTCTTCTTATTCCACTTTTTCTTTCTGCTTCATTTATTTCCTTTTTGCCTTCTTTTTCTTGTTGTGTTTCTTCTTCCCCTTCTTCCCCTTCATCTATATAACCATCATCTACTTCATTTTATTCTTTTCTATTTCTTTTCTTCTTATTCTACATGTTCCTCTTCTTCTTCCTAATTATAATTCTCTTCTTCTTTTTCTTCTATTCATCTTCATCATAATTATCATCATTTTTTACTTTTTCTTAATTTTTTCATATTCTTCTTTCTCATCAGTTTCATCTTGTTATCCCTTTTTCTCTTCAACTTCTTCATGATCTTCATTATTATCATTGTCAAGTTTTTCTTTTTCTTCATACACTTGTTTTCTTATTCTAGATTTTTTTTTCTTCTTCATTTTCTACTTAATTATCACTATGTTTTTCTTCCTCTTCTTCTTATTTTTTATCTTCTTCATTTTTTTTATCATTATTATGTTCTTCTTTTTTTTTCTTCTTTCTTCTCTTTCTTCTTCATATTCTTCTCCTACTACTTCCTCTTATTTTTTGTTTATTTTAGTATATCTTCTTATTTTTCTTATTCTTATTTTTTTTTCTTCATATTCTTCTTCTTATTGTTCTTCTTCTTTCTTTTATTTTTTTCTACTTCTTCTCTCTCTTTTTATTTTTCAACTTCTTCTTCCTCTACTACTTTTTTTTTATTTTGTTCTTTTTTTTATTATTCATTTCCTTTTATTTTTTTTACCTCTGTCTCTTTCTTCATTTCTTATTGTTCTACTTCATCTTTACCTCCTCCTCCTCTTCCAACTCTTACTTATTCTTAGTCTTTTTCTTCTTATTCTTATTCTACAACTACTACTAGTTCCATTTCAACTTCTTGTTTTTCTACTTCAACCACTACTTATTCTTCTTCATATTTTTGTTCTTCTCTTCCTCTTCTTTTAATCGGTCTTCTTCTTCTAATTGATCTTATTATTCTTTTTATTTTTCGTCTACTTCTTCTTCTTCTTCTTTTTCTTTCTCTTTGTAATTTTGTTCTTCTTCTTCATCTTTTTTTTCTTCTATTTCTACTTCTTACTTTTATTCCACTTCATCATTTTCATTACCAATTGTACCTTAATCTTCTTATGCTTCTCATTTTACTACTTCTTTTTCATGATTTTCTTTTTATTGTCTGTTTTGTTTTTCTTTTTGTTCTTGTTCTTATTCTTTCTCTTCATTTTCTTTCTCTTCTATTTTTTCTTTATTTTTTACTTAGTTTTCTTTTATTCTTCCTCTTTAACTTCTTCTTCTACTGCTTTTTATTATACTTTTTCCTCATCTTTATCATATTCTTCTTCTTTTTTTTTAAGTGTTATTTATTAGTTATACCCCTCTCTTTCGGCTGAGGAATACCATTTTTACAAACTAACATCTACCCTTATCCCTATTACACCCAATATTTAAGAAAATCTTTAACATTTAGATCAAACTAAGCGTATAAATTTAAAGAGAAATGCTTTTGAGGTTCTTGAGTTCTTCCTTTAAGCTTTGAGAAGTTAATTCTTTCTAATGATACCATGGCTGAATCTTTATTCGTATAGTAAAGATAAATGCAGTCTTTTTCAAGAGTCCATGTCTCTTCCATGTCTTGTAAGGTGAGACCTTTGATTCTTCATGTTTAAATTCATGTTGAAATTCATGTTGAAATTCTGCTTTGCTTCTATTAAAATCAGTTGGAAATCTGCTGCTGAATTTTCAAGGAGTCTGCTGAATTCCATGTCTTTTTCAAGAGTCCAAGGAGTCTGCTGCTGAATTTTCAAAATTCAGCAGCAGACTCCTTGGTTGTATCATTAATGTATCCTTTTGTTGATCTTCAGTATATTTCTAGCAATTTCTAAACCCTATCTTAAGCTGTAAGAGTTCCCTGCTTGGCTGCCTCCCTCCATGCTTTTTAAACTTTGATCTTCATTTACTATACTATTGCTTCTTTACATGAATTACATACTTAACACATCTCAACTAAAAATTTACAGACTTCCAGCTTTTCTAAAATAACACAGACTTCATAAAAACACAGCTTCTACTTATATCAAATAACACAGACTTCCAGAAAATACAACATTCTAAAAAAAACAGACTCCATACACCTATAATAAGAAAAGAAAACTAAAAGACAGCAGGCACTATGTCCAGCTTTATATCATTTTCATCTACTTAGTTACCTGCAAGAAAGATCTACATGCATATATATAATCTACTCTATTATTAAATACCCCGTCTTGATCCTTCGAATTAGCCCTGCAATGTTACTGTTCATTTTTTTTATAAGCCTGTAAAAAAGAAGCTGTACTGTAATTTTGAGCCCCCTAAACCTGCAGTGTTATTGTTTTTTAATAAGCAACCTGCAGTGCATGAAAGTACATTTCTGTTTTAATAAGCAAAAAATACCCCTAAACCTGCAGAAAGTTCATATCTGTTTTTAAAACAGAAACATTGCTTACTAAAACCTGCCGTGTTACTGTATTTTTGAGCCCCCTAAACCTGCAGTCTTACCAAGATGTACTAAAATGTATCCCAACCATCATAGCAACATCCCTCAGGACCAGGATGAGACTATGAAGATATGAACTTTATTCTGTTTAAGCATCATACATAGAATACCAAAATAAACACAAGAAAATCCTTGTAACTAAAAATTATTATTTTTAATTTTTCTAATATAAGGGAAATCCATGCTATCTAATTTTATAATACCAAAATACTTTTTTGGTAAATTATCTTCTTTATACTCGTGATCTCCTCTCTTCCTACCATCTTTAGATAATGCATCAGCCAAAGCGTTAGCTTCTCTGAAGATGTGTTTTATAGTGAAATCTAATGAATTTATATCATGTAGAATTTCTTCTATCTCATTTTCATATTTCCACATAATTGACTGTATTTTAATTAGATTTACAACTATTTTTGAATCAATTTGAATATCTACATTCTTGATATCTAAGTTTTTACATATTCTTATTCCTTCTTTTAGTGCTAATATCTCGGCATGTAAAGCCGACGATGCTTGCAATCTTCTAGTGAAAGCTAAAATTAACTTCCCCTCCGAGTTTCTAATTGCTATATTCTTCTTCTTATTCTTCATCTTGATCCTCTTACTCTTCTGCTTTTTCTTCTTCTTTTACTTTATCTCATCCCCTCTCTTCTTCTTCCTCATCATCATATACTATCTCTTATTCTTTTTCTTTTTTCTTCTTCTTGAACCTCTTCATTTTTTTATTCCACTTTTTCTTCTTATTCCTTTCATTATCTTCTTCTTCTTTTGCATCCATGTTTTATTATTCTTCTTTTTTTTTCATTCTTGTTTTATTCTTCTTATTTTTTTTCCTCATTTTCTTTTTCTTCTTTTTTCTTCTTATTACTTATATTCTTCTACTTCTTCACATTCATCTTCTACTTCTTCAAATTTATCTTCTACTACTACTTTTTATTCTATTTCTACTTTTTTTCCAATTCTTTTATATTCTTTTTTTTATTCTTCATATGATTCTTCTACTTCTTCATCTTTTTCTTAGTGTTCTTATTCTTCTTCTTATTCTTCTTTTTACTTCTATTTCATCATCATGAATATCATATTTTTTTTCACCTTCTCATTCTTTTCCTTCCCCTCCTTCCTTTTTCTCTTTCCCTTCATGTTCTTTTTCTTTTATTCTTCTTTTCTTTTATCACTTTTTTTTCTTATTCTTCCACTTTTTTATTTATCATCATTAACTTCTTTTATTTTTATTTTTTCTTCTTTCTCTTATATATTTTTTATATTTTTCCCCCTCCTCCCCCTCCTCCTCCTCATCTTCTTATAATTAATATTAATATTATTATTGTTATTCTTATTTTTCTTTCTATTTTTATTTTTTTTATCATCATGATTATCATCATTATCATTATCTTTTTGTTTTACCTCTTTATCATCATGATCATCTTCAACCTTTTCTAAATATTCTTAATCATCATCATTATTATTTTCTTATTCTTATTTTACATTTCTTCTTCAACTTCTTCTTTTATTTCAAGTTCAATTTATTTTTATTTTATTTATTATTTTTATTCTTTTTCTTTTCCTATGTATTCATATTATTCTTATTATTCTATTACTATTAATAATACTAATTTTTCTTCTTTTTCATATTATTCGACATTTTTTGTTTTTTCTTTTTACTTTTTATCATCATCATCATTATCTTCATTTTTTTTCTTCTCATTCTTCTTAGGAGGAATTGTGTTTTAGTGCACTTTTCGCAAAATAATTGAAAAAATATAATCCAAAAATTAATATTTTAAAAGTGCACCAAACTTATAACATATTCAATATTGGTACACTCAAACCTATTAATCCTAAATTACCCTTAATTATTTGTAACTCCCATATCCCTTCTCCCCTCGCCCTCGCCTTCACCCCTCTTCCCTCAACAGGAAGCACATGGAGCTCCATCGGAGGAGCTCTATGAGCTAAATCGTAGAGCTCCATCGTAGAGCTCCATCTTGGAGCTCGCTAGACCTCCATGAGTTCCATCATGCAGCTCGATGGAGCTCCATGAGTTCCAACAAGGGGCTTCTGGGTGCTCTTGGAGCTCCATCAGAGGAGCTCCAACAGATTGATCATGAAGCTAGCCAGAGCTCCACTAGCTCCATCATGGAGCTAGTGGAGCTCTAGCAAACTTCTGCGATGGATCTCCTCATTGGCGATCCATGATGGAGCTCCACGAGCTCACTAGAGCTTCTCAATGGAGCTTTAGCAAGCTTCTCACTGGAGCTCTAGCGAGCTCCATGTTGGAACCCCATCAAGCTGCATGATGGAGCTCGACGATGAAGCTTCACGTGCTCCCTTGAGCTCCTCGATCTCCTTAAAGCTTTTTGGTGGAGCTCCATGTTGGAGCTCCATCGAGTTCTTCACATGTAGCTCAATGAGCTCCCTAGAGAGGGGGAGAGAGAGAGAGAGAGAGAGAGAGAGAGAGAGAGAGAGAGTTGAGGTATTAAATGGGCTAGCTTGGGCTGGCTTGACCCATTTTTGGTGGCCCAATAAGGCCATTATTTTGTGCTTGACCTGGTATAGTAATGGTGATGTGCCAGGCACGACATGACTTGAGAAGTGCAGACCTGGCATGGCCTGCCATCTCGACTCTTACTTGGTTCAGGTCGGATCAGGTCGTGCCGTTTCAGCCTGTTCAGAATTAGGTCATCCTAAACTTCAAAAATATTTTAAATTTTAAATTTTGATACTAAATTAATTAATTAAATTAATACAAAAAAATTACAATCATAAGTCACAAGTTACAACTAATAACAAAAAAATACAAACAAAATTACAAAATAATAAAGCAAGATTAAATCATTAAAAGATAAAAATTAATGTATCAAAGATAAACCCATAAACACAAAACATCAATCTCGTAAGTAATTATCTGAATAAATAAAGAGCAAAATAATAATAAAAGTAGAAAATTCAAATAATAAAAATAAATAAACAAAAACAATCCAAAAATAATTAATCTCAACATATGATGATATGATTAGTGGTAGGTAGTATAGTAGGCTCAATCTCCATCATCATACATCTTCGAAGTTTCATGAATCATCATTAGCAACTAACTCCTCCATTCTTACTATAGTTGCAGCATGATCCTAGATACCCAAGCTTGAATCCTCTCAATCCTTCATGCATGCTAATGTCTCAATAATTCATGACCATAATCTTGATCTCTTATTTGCAATTACATTCATTTCAAAATAAAGCAGATTCTGATGTTATGCTTGACACTAAATGAGGTAGTAGATCCTATGATATCTTAGATAGCAGGGGATAGGTAGACTTATATGATTTATACCACTATAAAATATCAAGATTCTTATTATCAGTATGTGAGAGAATTGAGCAATAATCGGTATCTAAAGTACTGAGATAGCTTGCTCCTATTCGATCATCCACCCTATTATTTTCTCCTTGCTAACTGAAAGAAGAAGTCATTGTCTCCAAATATGGTATACATGTCCGTACTCAAAGCCTGACTACTACTAATACCAACATACCTAGTATCATAGTATGTAAATAGCTCAATCAACTTCTAGTAAATGAACTTTTTAGATGGGTCTTCATGGTTCATGCACAAGGATATGTATGTCAAAACATTCTCTACCCCTTTCACCTTAATCATAGAGTTCAAGCAGGCATCCAGACAATAAAGAGATGGAATGGTAGACTAGTACTTTAATTACTTGGTTTTCATCTCAGCAACCATATCACTAAATGTCAGTCTATCTCTAAACTTTCTAAACATGCTACTAATGTTGCATATGCACCTGAGTACAATCCAAGTGGTGGAAGTATAAACTAACGAACACATGTTCGTTGTGTCATAAAAAATCTTCAAGAATTTTATAAATGAAATTTCTGTAGCTCAGTTAGTTTTGACAATGATAAGTTCGTCACTCTCACTATTGACAGTCAGATATTACGTGTTCGTATCCAACACATGACTCCAATAGTATGTATGTATAATTCTAATAGTGTCTCACATCTAATTGGACTTTCTTTTTCTTTCGACTAGTAGACAAACAAAGACAACCAAAATGCTGTTGTTTATGAGACATACAAAGAAATTTTAGTGAGTTATATATGTTTTCTAAAGCAGGGGAAATAACCTTCATCCCTGCTTGTGCAATGAGATTAATGACATGACGCATGTATCTAACATTGAAAATCTTTCCTAATGGCCCATCTATAATAGTCCTAACAAATATATTAATGGCTACTCCATTGTTAGATATATTATCAAATGTGATACTATATATTTTATTTTAAATATTATATCTTCTAAAGTTTCTCATCATGCACTCATAAATGGTCGGGTCATCATGAGGATGGAAAATCTATACGAATCCTAATAATTTTTATTTAGTATCCATTTTGAATCTACCTAGTGGGTGGTGATGCTTGCATAAGATGCATCGTCGTTACTAGTCCAGATATTAGACTCCACGGACATCACTCCACTATATTCCCTAAATTCATTAATTATTATTTCTTTTTCTAAGTTTTAGTTTTTTTTGCAAATTGTTCTAATATGTGGACATAGGAATCTAATGATATGCAGGTTGAAAATAAGTCTACATGATAATGACAACCCTTGGATCCTCCAAAAATCTAATTGTAAAACCCATCGTGGTAATTAGTTTGGTTATATCTTCGCTCCCTAACGCATTACGGTATATGAAGGGGTCAATATTGAGGATGAATTAGATTCAGCCTCATTGACCCTACCGCTAAGTTGGGTTTGAATATGATCTAGTGCATCATATTTTTTGGTGCATTGTATGACATGCCTTTATAAGATGCTTAGTCCCACATAAACTCTTACAAGTTAATATTTTTTTACAATATTTGCATTGTGTTGATTCTTCATTGTCATTCCTAACATTTTTAGGTTATATAATATTAAAGTGAGTCGAAATAATTAATTTTCTTCTAATTTTTTATTTTTTAAATATTTGGGTTGAGGGGAATGGAGAAAACAAATTTTTGGTGGCCTCGGACCTATCCAAAAGATTATCTTCATCTATATTAAAATTTTATGCTTACTTTTAAATTTATTTTATTACCATCCTTAAAATTACTATTCTTCAAATTTAATTTTTTTATTAGTTTATTAATTATATTGTAATTTTTATTTTTTTATATTATATATTAATTTATATCAATTAAAATAAAAGTTTTAACTTAAATTAAAATAAAAAAAACTAAACTAAACAAAATTTAAAAATATTACCAGTAATGCATTAAATCTTGTTTGCTTTATGATGTCTACACCGCAATCGATAGTCCACACTTTGTACCTAAGTCTTGAAAGTCAAAACCAAAAGGAGAGACAATGAAAAAAAGAAAGAGACATGAGTGCCGAGAGGAGTTGGAGAGATAATACGAGAGATAGAGAGAGTTAAGATAAAAATTAAGAATGAGAGGGAGTAATATATAGATTTTAAAATGTAATTCAAAAATGAATAATTTATTTTCTAATTTTTTATGATTTTTTAAGGGGCATAATTATGACATCAATCAAATTTCTACCGCTAGCCATCGGAGGCGAATCCAACAGCTTAAAATAAAAAATGTGTGTTTTTTGATCATTGGGCCAGTTTGACCATTAAATTGACCCAACAGCCACAGATTCCAGAAGCTTCGGCTTTTGGAATCTATACGTCTAGTCGTAGGGATGTCAGGCATCGAGGTCAGGTTTGGTCTTCGGTCGATTGGACTTTTGAGTTCTAACTTCGGAAGTGGAGGTAGACTTACCCGAACATTGGCCCAAGATCTGGTTTCAACCATTTAGGACTGGGGGTAGGCCATGGTTTGGGTCAAGCTAATGAACTATGCCTTTGGGCCATGCCGACGAACCATGCCTTCGAGCAAGGGTATTGGGTCGTGCCTGGCCCAACACAAGGCCCAAGTTACCTCGGCACCGCACGAAACAAGTCGTGCTTCAAGACAGCCCGACATGGGCCTAGACATGGTTCTGGACAGTGTCGTATCAGACTAGGCAGGGCTGAGTCGGGCCGGGCCCGGGCTGCCCAACCCATTTGACACATCTAAGTGATAGGGGCGAGGGCAAGGGAAGAAGAGAGAGAGAGAGAGATGAGATAGGAAAGTTAAAAATAATTAAGGGTAATATAAGATTAATAGGTTTGAGTACACCAAAATCAAATTTGTTATAAGTTTGGTGCATTTTTTTCAAATATTAATTTATGGGTTAATTTTTTTTAATTATTTTGTGGAGAGTACACTAAAACATAAATCCCAATTCTTCTTCTTATTATAATTTTTCATTTTTATCATCATAAATAGCTTTTTCTCTTCTATAAACAAGGATATTTTTATTGCTAGAAAACTAACTTTATGTATAAAAATATCATTGATTACAAAGATGCATTATGCATAATAGTTAACTAATTATAATGTATGTCATAAAATAGCTATAATAATTTATGAATGAAAATGCACTTGTTACATAGAATACATTCAAGAATAGCATAGATAAAATGTTTGAATTTTATCTAATTTGGAAGTCCTTCGGAGTTCTTTATGAATGGGTAGAATTTATTGTATAGGTGATTACCTTATCAACTTTTATGATTTGGCAAATTGTCTAGAAATATATTTTCTTCTCTTTATTTATTCTTTATGGATGCCTTTAAATCTATAAGGAAGTCTTTAATTTGATGAATTTTTATTACAAGTTCTCACTTTTGTGTCACCCTTTTGATGAGGTTGATTAGAACTTGGAAACCACTATGGCTTCTATTTTTGAATTGTGATATTCCTTCAAAACTTCAAACCCATGATAAGCATCTGCAAGTATAGCTGAATAAGCATTAAGGAATTGAACCATAAAAACATCACCTTTTTCATCTAAGAGTACCTCTCTTCCTCATGTCTTTGCAGAATTATTGAAGATGGATATGTTTTCAATTTTAGCTTCAGTCAATGTGATTTTTCCCATTTGGCCACATGGGCCTTTTCCTTTTCACGTGCTTAATATCTAAGCTGACATATGGATTAGATCCATCTCCCATTCTTCTATATATGCATAAATCATTGATATATTAGAAGTGTATGCAAAGCTTCATACTTTTGGTTTGGCAGCAGAAACATTCAATGGAATGTAAATGAAAAGCTGATTATTTCTTGGTTTCCAAATTTC
>JAREIK010001563.1:11050863-11117783 GCA_029783825.1 Sapria himalayana | reverse complement strand
TCTTCTTCTTTTTCTTCTTCTTCTTCTTCTTCATCTTCTTCATCTTCTTCCTCTTTTTCCTCTTCATCATCATCATCATCATCATCATCATCATCCTCCTCCTTTTCTTCTTCTTCTTCCTCTTCTTCTTCCTCCTCCTCCTCCTCCTCCGCCTCTTCTTCCTCCTCCTCCTCCTCTTCTTCTTTCTCCTCTTTTTCTTCCTTTTCTACTACTACTTCATCTTCCACTTCTTCTTCTTCTTCTTCTTCTTTTTCTTTTTCTTCCTCCTCCTCCTCCTCCTCCTCCTCCTCCTCTTCTTCTTTATTTTTATTGTTCTTCTTTCTCTAATTATTATTCTTCTTATTCTTATTCCTCTTCCTCCTCCTCCTCCTCCTCCTCCTCCTCTTCTTCTATGTCTTCTTATTCCTCTTATTCCTCTTCTTATTCTTCATCTTAATCATCACCATCATTATTATCATCATCTACTTTTTCTTCTTCATCATCTTCTCCTCCTCCTCCTCCTTCTTCTTTCTCTTCTTCTCCTCCTCCTCCTCCTCCTCCTCCTTTTTCTTCTCTCTTCTTCTTCTTCTTCTTCTTCTTCTTCTTCCTCTTCTTCTTCTTTTCATTCTTCTTCTTAAACTTCTTCATTTTCTTCTTTTACTTCTTCATCTTCTTCATCTTCATCTTTTTTTTTATTTTTCTTCTTTTTCTTCCTCCTCATCCTCTTCTTCTTCTTCCTCTTCTTCTTCTTCTTCCTCTTCTTCTACTACTACTACTACTACTACTACTACTACTACTATACTACTACTACTCCTTCTTCTTCTTCTTCTTCTTCTTCTTCTTCTTCTTCTTCCTCCTCCTCCTCCTCTTCTTCTTCTTCTTCTTCTTCTTCTGCTTCTTCTTCTTTATCTCCCTCTTCTTCTTCTTCTTCCTCTTTTTATTTTTCATCACCTTCTTCCACATCTACTTTTTCTTCTTCTTCTTCCTCTTCCTCCTCATCTACTACTACTACTATTACTACTACTACTACTTCTTCTAATACTACTACTACTTCTTTTTCTTTTTCTTATTATTATTATTATTATTATTATTCTTCTTCCTATTGTTCTTCTTCTTGCTATTCTTCTTCTTTTTTTTTTATTCTTCTTCTTCCTCTTCATCAATATATTATTATTATTATTATTATTATAATTATTATTCTTCTTCTTCCTCTCATTCTTCTTCTTCTTCTTCCTCTTCATCAATATATTATTATTATTATTATTATTATTCTTTTTCTTCTTCTTCCTCTCCTTCTTCTTCTTCTTCTTCTTCTTCTCTTTCATCATCTTTTTCCTCTTTTTCTTCCTCTTCTTATTCCTCTTCTTAATCCCATTCTTTTCTTCTTCCTCTTCTTCCTCCTCCTCCTCTTCTTCTTCCACTAATTCTTTTTTTTTATTCTTCTCCCTCTTATTATTATTATTATTATTCTTCCTCTTCTTTCTCTTCTTATTCTACTTCTTCCTCTTCATTTTTTTATTTCCTTCTTCTTCTTCTTCATATATTTCTTCTTCTTCCTTCTCATCATATTCTTCTTTTTCTTCTTCATCTTCATATTCTTTTTCTTCTTCTTCATCTTCTTCATCTACTTCTTCTTCTTTATATTATTATTATTATTATTCTTCATCTTCCTCTTCTTCTTCTTCTTCTTCCTCTTATTCTTTTTATTCATCTTCTTCTACTTTTTCTTCTTCCTCTTCTACTTCTTTTCTTCTTATACTTCTTCATATTATTATTATTATTCTTCTTCTTCATATTCTTCTTTTTCTTCTTCTTCTTCTTCTTCTTCTTTTTCATCTTCTTCTTTTCCCTCTCCTTCTTCTTCTTCCTCATCTTCTACTTATTATTCTTCTTCTACTTCTTTTTCTTTTTCTCTTCTTCTTCTTCTTCTTCTTCTTCTTCTTCTTCCTCCTCCTCCTCTCCTTCTTCTTCTTCTTCTTCTTCCACTTTTTCTTCTCCTACTTCTTCTTCATCTTTTTCCTTTTATTATTATTCTTCGTCTTATTCCTCCTCCTCTTTTTCTTCTTCATTACCATCTTTTTCTTATTCCTCCTCCTCTTTTTCTTCTTCATTACCATCTTCTTCTTTTTTTTCTTCTTCTTCTATTACTACTACTACTTCTTCCTCTTCTTTTTCTTCTTATTCCCCTTCTTTTTCTTCTTCTTCTTCCTCCTCCTCCTCCATCTCTTCTTCTTCTACCTCTTCTTCTTCTTCTTCTTCTTCTTCTACCTCTTATTATTATTATTATTATTATTATTATTATTATTCTTCTTCTTCTACCTCTTCTTCCTCCTCTTCCTCTTCTTCTTCTACCTCTTCTTCCTCCTCCTCCTCCTCCTCCTCTTCTTCTTCTTCTTCTTCTTCTTCTAATTCTTCTTATTCTTCATATTCTTCTTACGCTTCTTCTTCTTCTTCTTTTTTTTCTTCTTCTTTTTTTCTTCAACTTCCTATCCTTATTATTCTTCTTCTTCTTCTTCTTCTTCTTCTTCCTCCTATTATTATTATTATTATTATTCTTCTTCTTCTTTTTCTTCTTTTTCTTTTTCTTCTTTTTCCTTTTTTTTCATCCTTCTATTATTATTATTATTATTATTATTCTTAATCTTATTCTTCTTCATCTTTTTCTTCCTCTTCTTTTTATTATTATTCTTCTTTTTTCTTATCATCATCATCATCTTCTTCTTTCTCTCTTCTTCTTCTTCTTCCTCTCCTCCTCCTCCTACTTCTTCCTCTTCTCCTCCTCCTCCTCCTTCTTCCTCCTCGTCTTGTTCTTTTCTTCTTCGTCTTCTTCTTCCTCTTCTTCTTCTTCTTCTTCTTCTTCTTCTTCATCTTCTTATTTTTCTTCCACTCCTTCTTCTTCATTTTCTCTTCTTCTTTTTTTTCCTCTTTTTTCTTATTCTTCTTTATTTTCTTCTTCCTCCTCTTCTTCTTCTTCATCATCATCATCATCTTCTCCCTCTTTCTTATCTTCTTATTCTTCTTCTTCTTCCTTCTCTTCTTTTTCTTCTTCTTACTCTTCTTCTTCTTCTTCTTCCTCCTCCTCCTCCTCCTCTTCTTCTTATTCTTCTTCTTCATCTTCCTCTTGTTCTTCTTCTTCTTCCTCTTCTTCTTCTTCCTTTTCTACTACTACTACTAAAACTACTACTACTACTACTACTACTACTACTACTTCTTCTTCTTCTTGTTATTCTTCTTCTTCCTCTTCTTCTTCTTCTTCTTCCTCTTTTTTCTTCTTCTTATTCCTCTTCCTCTTCTTCATCTTTTTCTTCCTATTGTTCTTTTTCTTACTATTAATCTTCTTCTTCTTCCACTTATTCTTATTCTTATTCATCATCATCATCATCATCATCATCATCATCATCATCTTCTTCTTCTTCCTTTTCCTCTTCTTCTTCTTCTTCTTCTTCAGATTCTTCTTCTTCTTTTTCGTCATCATCATCTTCTTCCTCTCTTTCTTCTTCCTCTCCTTCTTCTTCTTATTCATCATCATCATCATCATTTTCTACTTTTTCTTCTACTTTATCATCTTTTTTTCCTTCTTATACTTCTTCCTCTTCTTCTTCTTATTCTTGCTCTTATTATTTTTATTTTTCATCTTCTTCTTATTCTTCTTCATCTTCTTCCTCTTCTCTTTTTTCTTCTTCTTCTTCTTCTTCCTCTTCTTCTTCTTCTTCTTCTTCTTCTTCTTCTTCCTCTTCTTCTTCTTCTTCTTCTTCTTCTTCTTCCTCTTCTTCTTCTTCTTCTTCTTCTTCTTCTTCTTCCTCCTCCTCCTCCTCCTCCTCCTCTTCTTCGTCTTCTTCTTCTTCTTATTCCTCCTCCTCTTCTTCTTCTTACTCTTATTATTATTATTATTATTATTATTATTATTATTATTATTATTCTTCTTCTTCTTCTTCTTCTTCTTTTTCTTCTTCATCTTCTTCTTCCTCCTCCTCCCCCCCTCCTCCTCCTCCTCTTCCTCTTCTTCTTCATCTTTTTCTTCCTCTTCTTCTTCATCTTTTTCTTCCTCTTCTTCTTCTTCTTCATCTTCTTCTTCCTCGTCTTCTTCTTCTTCCTCTTCTTCCTCCTCCTCCTCATCATCATCATCATCTTCTTCCTCTTCTTCTTTCTTTTCTTCTTCTTCTTCTTCTTCTTCTTCTTCTTCTTCTTTTCTTCTTCTTCTTTTCTTCTTCTTCTTTTCTTTCTTCTCCTCATTCTTCTTCTCCTTATTCTCCTTCTTTTCTTATACTACTACTACTACTACAACTATTACTATTACTACTACTACTACTACTATTACTTGTTCTTTTAACTTTTAAACACATAATTTTATTGAAAGCATTACTCGAGCATGGTAACTTTCCAAGGCAATGACTCTAGTCCTCATTAGAATGAAAACCCTTTACTTAGATCTATGAGCTATTTGCCACTGTCATGTCCATTCCCAGAGCCATGACTATTTTGATACAAAAAAAAGACTAAAGCCAAAGCCATGGTGATTCTCATTGTAATTACCATTTATGCAAAATAAAGACCAATACTAAATTCACATTCATTTCTCGTACAATGACTTTGTTTTAAAGAGCTATAACTTTATATTACAAAAAGATTAGGATGCATTCCAATGTTATAGCTACTTCCTAGAGTCATGTCCTTTAGCTCAAAAGACAAACAATAATGTCATGACATCTTTTTAAAGCCATGAATTTTTACGTAAGCAAATTCCATAATTGTGGAGTATAAAATTATAGAGAGGAAAAACCAAAAAAGTAATTTTTCTTAAATCAAAAAGACAAAAAACAATCTTAAATCATACAGTTGGAGGGAAATGACACTCATACCTTTCTCTCTAGGGTAAATTTAAATAATAAACTAAAATAGTGTGAGACTTAGTTTGTATCCTAGATTATCATAAGAGTTATCATTGGGAAATTGAGATTCATGAGACTTCTTCTCTTGTATCTTGTAAGAATCTCTATGTTATATTAGGTTAAATTGAGATTTATGATTTGTGTAATTATAATTTATGTGATGTACGAATAGTTTTATGATTACTTAATGTATTTGTTTTATGTTTTAGGTTGAAAATTGATTAAAATGGAAATTAAATAGAACTTGAATAATGATTTTGACAATTGGTGGATTTGTGCATTTTATCATGGTAGATTATAAAAGATAAACTATGAAGCTCACTCACACATATGATTGGAAGTAATAGCTCTTTCGACTATTTACATGAGATAAACCTATACATTAACACCTAAAATTGAAATATATTAATCATTATGAGTATTACATTCATGATGCCAAAAGCATGATTGATTTTATACACCACTTTATTGAACATGTCTTAGAAGAATTGATCTATGATTCATATGAATATTTTATCGATTTTTTCTAATAGCTTCACATTTAGTGTGAGAGTCACATCATCAAAACAAATGAGAAAAACATGTAATCTACATAATATTAATGAGTGGTTGTGACTCATAAGATGGTAAAAGTCTTTTGAATTGCGTTCACTTGTATAGTTTCCATTAGTGAGACTTGAAAAAATAATATATTAATTATGTGAATATGATACTTATGAAACTAAAATTACAAACTCTTATAATCCTTATCAATTCTTTATTTTTTGATACCCAAGGCCAAAGAATAAGAATGTACATACAATTAATCATCAAGGATAATTGATGAGTTGCCTAAAATATATGAACTTATGAATGAATCTTGGATAGAGATGATTTGTTATCTTAGTGATAAAATATTAAAGAGATATCTATGAAGAACCATCATTAGGATGAGTTCATTAGTAAGAATTACCTTATATTCTATTAGAAAAATGGAGCATTTTAAATAGAAACCAAACATTTGTTCCCTATATAAACTTGACATAATTCAAATTATTTGAAAATACATTATTTAAATCAAGTGGACGAACCTGGGATCTAAAATTCATACTAAAATCCTAAATTATATTTTCTACTAAAATTGTGTTGTCACATTGTTGATTGACTGAACTACTGATACATTCTTATGAAATTAATATCTAGATGAAAGTCATTTTTACTATTTATATGACCTATATACTTATGAATATTTATTGATGATATTCTATTACCTATGAGCATTAGAAACAATGTCCAATTAATATAATTGGGAAACATAACAAAGTCACAATAAATATTTACTATCATTTTTAGGGATTGTTTAGTTTGGTTAGTCATTATAAGTTGTCATAATTTTCTTTTTAGAAAAAATAGCTTTTTTTAGTAGTTTTGATAATACTATTTTGATAATTTTTTCAAATTCAATTGCTTATCTTGTAATCTTATTGAATTGTAGGAATATTGTATTTTATACTTCTTTTATCCATATTTTTATTTTTCAACCCAGTAATCAACATAGTTAAATTCTAGACTGGGCTAACACCTTGGGTTCTTAAAAATAATAAATCAAAAGATCATGTATATTCAATCATTCGAGAAAAAATTCAAAAGATTTCTTATGGAGTTAAAGCAGAAAAATGAGGTAAACAACTATCATTTAAGAAGAATTGAGAAGAGAATGAGTAAGAAGAATCCATGAACATTTTTTTTGGAGGTAATGAAGACATATATGCAAATAATACCTGAATAAAATGGTAAGAAATAGTATCATTAAAAAACATGATTATGGCAAAAATAGAGATTTCAAAATCAAAGAAAGGAGATTTTGATGAACTTGAGATCAAAGTCACAACTGTGGAAAGGAAATCCATTGGCAACCTAAAAGTTGTGGAACTCACCTGAGACCCATTACTTAGATAGTGCCATGACTTTTGAGAAAGGCACAACTTTGGATGGACAATTATGAGTAGATTGGAAAAATTCAGACATATGAATTCTGAATGTATTACTCAGTCATCTTTGTTATTCTTTTCTATGAGAGGACAAAATGAAACTACTTATCATCCCGGTAGTGCTAATGGATGATATGAGAACAATAATGGTAAATCTAATACAAAATTATGAGAATACTATCACATAGTCACTAAGTGATATCAATGGGGTCAGCTCGGCAACATTTATGCACAAGATATTTATGGAGGAAGATGTGAAGTCATTGATTGAACACAAATGATTGAATGCAATCATGAAATGTTGTAAAAAAAGATTGTGAAATGGCTCAATATTAGTATTTTTTATGTGATATATGATAGTCCATGGGTGAGTATAATACATTTGTTCCAAGGAGGGTTGACGATGGTAAAGATACCAAATGAAGAAGAGATTTCCATGTGTGCAACAATTAGATGTGACTAAATGTTGCTTTTAAGAAATTAAACAAATGAATAAGGAAAGATCACTATCTACACACACACACACACACCCCCCCTCATTGATAAAATATCAAACAAAATCACCTCCCATTTTTTATATTATTTTTTAGATGGATATTTGTATTGAATTCAGATTTTGAATAATCAAGTAGACCAAAACAAGATGATTCTTACCTACCCATATGTGGAAGAATATCATTGGGTTTTTGATATGCACTAGCCATATTTTAAATATCTGTGGATGTGATGTTTTTCAATCTTAATGAGGAGATCATAGAAATAGTCATGGATGATTTTTCAGTTTATGGGGATTCTTTTGAAGAATACTTGCATAACTTAAAAGTTATATTAAAAATATGCAAGGAGAAAAAATTGATCTTAAACAAGGAAAAATCATTTCATGGTTAATAGATTATTTTGGGACATCTAGTCTTTAATAGAGGATTGGTGCTCGATGACACAAAAGTGTCTATCCTTAAAATTCTATCACATAAAATGATAGTTTAAGGGGTGAGGAGTCTCCTCAAATGCATATGGTTTTACTAGCAACTCATTCATAACATTTTAAAAACTATGAAAACTTTGAATAAATTATTAGAGAAAGATGCAATATTCACTTTTGTTTATAAATGTATCAATGCTCTTGAAGAACTAAAAAGAAAATTAGTTAAATATTCAATTTTTATCATACCAGGACGAGAATAATCAATTCTTATTATATATGATGCAAATACATATGTCTTGGTAACTATATTGGGATATAAGTGATATAAAATTTTTACAATAATTTTATATCATTCATACTTTGAATGAAGCCCAAGTGAATTATACAATGATAGAAAAAAAAACATTAGCTTTATATTTCTCTTGTGACAAATTTTGGCCAATAGCAATGGTGAATACTTGATGATACAAAAAGAAGCTAAAATCGAGATTGATAAGGTTGATACTTCTTCTCCAAAGATTTGATTTCAAAATCATAAATAATAAGAGAAGTGACATTATGATAGCCGACAATTTATCATATCCAGAACCTAGGAATACAAAACATAAAAGAAGCTAAAATTTCAAAAAAAAAATAGATGAGCTAGTTTTGATAGTAGAGAATCAACTTTCATGGTATGTTAATTTTCCTAATTATTTAGCATGTAGGACCTTACCCTCATTTATCACAATGTATCATAAGTGTTGGAGGGAGTCATCCTTGTAACTAGATGTTTGGAAAATATTTGGCAATGCATGCAACTAAGCATGAAAAATGACATGACTATCATGCACAAATGAATAGGCAGCTAGAAATCTCAAACAAAGAGATAAAAAATATTAGAGAAAATGGTTAATCCATCTAGAAGAGATTAGTTTCAATGATCAGAAGAAACACTAATAAGCTTATATAATTTATTTTAAGACCCCATTGTGAATGTCCAATTTTTGACTCATCTTTGAAAATGCTTGTCCCTGACCAATTGATATTGAACATAAAACATGATAGAATATCAAAAAGTTAAATTATAATTTGAATGATGTGAAAGAAAGAAAGATTCTGCATATGATTGAATTGGAAGAGTTAAGAAATGAAGCATATGACAACTCACATATTTTTAAAGATAAGAACAAAAAAATGACATGATAAGAATCTGTATATGAGAGAGTTCAAAGTTGAGAAAAAGTATTAGCTTTTAATCCTTGACTGAATTTATACTCAAGAAAATTGAAATCTCGATCGCATAACTTTTTTAAAATAATATTCATGACTTTCTATGGGGTAATCATGGTAAAGTCAAAAAAATCATAATTTAAAATAAATAGACAAAGGGTGAAACATTACATAGGCGAGACAAAAATATGCAAGGATGTGAACATTGACAAAGTCATGGTCGAGTACCAACACTATTACTTTGGTGTTACAAAAAGAAATTGCCCATCAAAAAAATGACAAAGCTACTACCATGCATGTCATTGTGACTTTGGTGCCACTGAAAAAAATTACTTATCAGAAACTCAATGACAATGCATCGGTCATGCACATTACGCCAACTTTGGTATTACAAAAAAAAGTGCCCATTTAGAAGCTCGATGACAAAGTCATGGCCATATAAAATGCCAAGACATTGGTGTTATGAAATGTATTGGTCCAAGAGAGCTTGGCCCATTACACAGGCTTCAAAGTTTTCCTGTGAGACTATTGGAAGCCCATGATGATATACAGTTATTTAGATATACAATTGCATCTAGCAGAAGCTAACTATGAGTTGAAGTCGAATTTTATAGATATGGTTAAGCAGCAATAATATAGTAGAATGGCATTGGAGGATCCTAATAAATATTTCACAAAGTTATCAAATATATGGGACATTATAAAAATGAATTGAGTTAGTACTTATGTAATAAGGTTATGTTTATTTCCATTTTTGATAAATGATAAATATGAAGTTGGTTCCAATATTTATCATAGGCCTCCATTAAGAGTTGGTATGAATTAGTGAGGGCCAATTCCCGCAAGATTAGTATGGAAATCTATATGATAATTGAAACTATTTTAAGGAATTAATGATGAGATATCTTTAGCATGGATTTGAGTTGTGGTTCTAAGCCCAAACTTTCTCTTATGAGCTAAAGTATATGATAAAGAAATGATATGAGTATTGAGGGAGGCTTATTATTTATTTGAGGAGTAAATAGAGATTACCCAAAACTATTAAGATAAATAAATGAATCAGAATGAAGCTAAAAATAATTTTAATGAATCTTCTATTTCCTCAATAATTTAGAAAGGGTAAATAGGATTAATACTTAGAAGTTTCTAAATATATATTTTGGAAGTTACAAGTAAACATACTATTCATCAAAGCTCTAGCCCAAAAAACCAAACTGCATAAAATTAATGAAATATATAATGAGTAGTAAGAGGAAGCTATTGATGTACAAGACCATGAATATGATCGAGAAGTGAAGAACAATCATTCAAAGAAAAATTCTAATGAAATTAATGGATCCATGAAGTTTTACTTTACCATGAATTATTAGAAATCATACTTTATGGAAAGTATTATATGACTTGGATTTAAGCGTCACATTGATGCTCCTGTCATTTACATGAAGATTGAATCTAAGAAAAATTACTCTACCATCTCTCACTCTAAATGGTAGATCAGATTATCAAGCACCAATATGGAATCATTGAAGATGTATTGGTCAAGATGGATATATTCATTCTCTAGTAGATTTTTTTGTATTGGGTATGAAGAAGGATAATCATGTACCACTAATATTGGGATTAACATTTTTGGCCATGATACAAGCCCATATCGACATCAAGAAATAGGAATACACTCTCTACATCAATGAGAAACAACTAAAGTTCAATCTTTCTAATAGCTTACATGGTCTAAATGATGATGACATGAAGTATCGGAGAATCGATAATCTCTTATATACTACCATGAAAAAAATGAATTTCTAGTAAAAGGATTCTGTAAAAGGCTACAGACTAAATGAAGATGAATGATATGCAAAAGAAGAATTACTTTGAAGTTGTGATAGTAATGATGATGATAAAAAATATGAAGTGGAAGAATTATATTGGATGTGTGACAATATAGAAATTGATAAAGATAGCTACTACGAGGTCTTAATATTCTTTAAAGTTGTGAACTTATAAAAATCTTATGTTGATAACTCTAAGGAAGCTGATTGAACAATGTAGAAAATACAAAGATGTGATATAAATATTGGAGTAAATCAAAGACATGGTTGTGGTTGTGCACAACACTATGTTGTTGGTGTTATAGAACAAAAATGACCAATAAAAGCTTAAAGACAATGACATAGCTGTGCAAAGTGGCACGCCTTTGGAGTTCTAGAAAAAAAATGGACAAGAAAAGCTTGAAGAGAAAATCGTGACTATGTTTAGTACCACAACTTTGGGGATACATGGTGAATTTATCCAATAGAAGGTTGGAGAAAATGCCATGGCTTTGCACAGTATTGTGACTTTGAGGTTATAGAATGAAAATGACAAGGAAAAGCTTCAAGAAAAATTCATGGCTTCTCTTAGCCTATGAATTTGGAGTTACATGAAGAAAACGGCAAGTGGAAGCCGAAAGGCAATGTTATGGTTGCACTCAGTGCCATGACTTAGGAAATAAAGAAAAAAAAGGGACAAACTAGGATAAAAGAAGGAGCAAAGATATTCACATAATTCATGGCATCCAATGAATAAAATGTCCAAGGGTCAAGTGTAGTTGAAGTAAGAGTAAAGGGAGAAATAAATAAGAAGGTAAAATAGTATATTGACAAGATAGAATAGACAAAAGAGATCTCTAATATAGACAAATATGTTTTGATATTCTAATTATGATCATTAACATTAGTTCTACTTAGGAGATAAGCCAATGATTTTTTTCTGCATATGTGATATAATAAATTTCTATATCTACCATATAAATGAATGTACACATACAATGATCCATTAGGATAGTCATAAAGCTCAAACCCCATCATGATTGTTAACATGTCCACTTGAAGTTGCCCCACTATTTTTATACCCTATGACACTTAAACCTAGTTATAATATTTCTTAGAGACGTTGAAAACTTTATGTCATGGAGAAAAATTTATTGCTCGAGGAAGAGCAATTATTTTAGTGTGTGAGTTTATTTAGTATTCAAATTACCAAATATTCATAGGTATTTTAGTGCTTTATGATGATGTACATGCATTAAATGAATTAAATTATGGATTAATTTCATGACTTTATAGTTTTGGTGAATTTTAATGGATACTTATGATATTGATATATTTCTAGAGATGTTTAGATGAGGTGGTAGAACATAGAGTCTTGTGAAGTTTTGGTATCCAATATTGGCTGAAACTCTAGCTAAAAGATCAATGCAATATTTGTCTGTCATGACCAAATGAACTTTTTAGCACAATCTTTCTACAATGTGATGCATTCTTAGTGTCTATGATATTTACATAAAGTCACAACCTTACTTTTCTCATAAAACTTAAATATGGCTACAATATTAATTTTATGTCATAAAAACTAAGTACCCCATTGGTGCTAAAGGACATGATAATATCTTTTCATCATAACTTTATCTTTAATATGACTTGGTATCCCCAACTCAAAGCTGTGACACTTTTACAATGTCAAAAATTTTGAGCTATAGAAAATTATAGAATCAAAACTACTCAGGCTATAACCACAACTTATTAAGAGTTGTGACTTTTGGAATACTAAAAGTTATAGAGAATATTACTCAAGGATAGTTATTTCTTTAGGTCATGATTCTTATCCTTAAATGAAGGTAAAATAATAACTTTCATGCTCAAGCTCATTGATAGTGCCACAATATCCTTGTAGCACCACAACAACATGATATATGAGTGAAGTGAAGGCCAATGTAATGGTCACCCACATTTCCATGGATACTTAAGACATTGATTGCTTATTTTTATATAGACTAAATCATTATCATTTGAAACTATCTAATAGAGATTTTAAATGGATTTAATCCATGAAACTACAAGTGTATAAGTCATACAAGTATTAAAAATGGATGTAAGTATAGATATCATTCTCATAAATATTGACAAGACTTAATTAACCAACTACTCAAACTACTAAATATTTAAACTATTTGAATCACTAGAAAAATGTTTTCAGAAACTATTTAATATATAATGTTTTCAGCAAAATTTAAATAAAATTTATAAAGATAAATTGGATTGGATCAGTTCTCTCTCAAACACTAATAATGGCATGAAAAGTTGTAAAATAGACAATTGCTATAGACTTCTCTATCATGGCTTATTTATAGAGAGAAATTGAAATCAGTCAAGAATATTTATCATTTAACCTTGTATCTCTCTCTATTCTATATATTTCGCCACTTAGATAACCTTGCTTCCTAGAAGTCAAAGATCTAAGTAGTTGCTAGTAGTTTGAGCATTCTTATGAGGATTGAGTATTAGTCTTTCTCAATACTTCATACCCATTTCTTAAGACTACAAGACTTTTTCTTCCAAAGACATGGGTATTACAACTCTCTGCAAATGGATGGTGACCCTTACATAAAATCAGAGAGTTTTTTTTTTCACTCGATTGGATCTAAGCCACCACAGGATTATTAATCACTCAAAAGATTAAGGTGATATCTCTAGTTATTTATCCAGATAATTGCTCAATTTTCTCATTTCTGAGTAAAATGGGGACTTATCTATATATACTAGCAGAGCTCATTCGTTCATCACTATTAGCCTACCATACCTACTTAATTGATTATTTACTAACCCTGAAGAATCATCTTTTCTATGTCACTTAGAGGGCTTCCTGAAAAAAGGGTAGGATACAATATGGTAATGGGTATTAGGTGCTCACATTGGGAACAAGTTAATTGACATTCAACACCATCCAATTAGAATTCAATTACTACTTCCAAGAAACTTTCTTTGATTTCTATAGAAAAGACTATACTTAACAATTATTTTAATCTAGCAAAAATTACACTTTTAAATTACTAAATCACAATCACCAATGGACTAAAAATCAAGAAATATCATGGTGATTGAAATTAACTGAATCATCTGATTTTTAAAAATTTGTTCAAGTGATCCATAAGAAATAAGCAAAAATTGTTTAGATTCACATTTCTAAAAAACTGTGTTCCCATCTAAAAGTTAATAAAAAAAATCTACTAATCTGATCTGCATCTATTCTAAAAGAAGAAAAGTAAAAAAAAAATACATGAAGCCATTAGCTACCAATATCTTGGTTTGTCTCTGATCGCTTGTTTCTGAAGAAGATATGCTTTTATATGAACTGTGTTGGCACCTAACTTGTAGCATTATATTTATGAAATCCATAAAGATGGGTCCAACTCAATTTCCTTATTACAACCTCCAATTCTCTATTTCTTTTAGTTTTTTATGTCACGGTCTATTTCTGATGTCATGACCAAGTATTTTCATGTTCCTTGAAATTTGCTATTGTAATGAAAAGTTTCTATTACGAACTAATTTCTATCTTTGGGTTCTTTGGTAAAAGACTTCTTTGTTGTGACATCAATTTTCTTGTCCCGACATCATACATAACATGACATGAACTGTGTCATAGCATTAACTATCTTTCTCACAACAAAGAATATTGTCTCCACCTCCATCTAGTGTTGTGACTACCATTCTCCTACTTAAGACTAGTTGAGTGGCACAACTTTATCTTCCTCTCTTTCTGTTATTGGTTGCGACATCAATCATTGGGTGGGACATGATTTTCTGTTCAGCTTTAGATTCTTATTGCCATATAGTTATTTTTGTAGCAAAAAATTTGACTTAGCCAATTTTGGATTTCTACTGCATTTTCACTTATTTTAATTGAAACATGCAAGCTATAAGAAGGGTGAATTTTTATATTTTAGTAATGAAATCAATCTTTTGAATATAAAAATATGCCAGAAAAATAGACTAAAAAATAGATGACTTTTAAGCTCATCAAATTCCCCCAAACTTAACATTTTGCTTGTTCTCAAGCAATCAAAAGAAAGAATGAATTATTTGTCCTCAAACAAATTAGATTTAATTTTAAAGATATTTTTATAATCTAATCTACAATCTTTCCTTTTTCTATCTATTGTTCTAAAGTGATTTAGTTGCAATTCTTCATGGGACTTAAGGATCCAATCCAATTTGCCTTATTTTAAACAAACTCCACCATAAGAAATGAAAACACAAACAATAGAATTTTTGAACAAATCATCACATAATTTAAATTTTTGAACTTGTTAACTTTTATTTGGACTTGGATATGTTTCAAAGAGAGAAAATTTGAGAAGGTCCGGAAACTCATTTCCTTCTTTTGGAAGGCAAATTTTAAAATGATGTTGGAGGTTCATAGTCCATGATACAAATGTTGTCATTGACTTTAGGGAAAGTTATATCAGATCTTTTCTTCTTCTCTGACACCTTCTTTGTCATCTTGACAGCTTCGTAAGTCATGTCTACCATAACATATAGAGCATCTTGACTATTTCCCAAGAAGTTGACAATACATTGGATATCTTTTAATCCTTTAAGAAATTTTTCCAGACTTTTGTTAATCGAATCCAAGTTATCATGCCATATTTTACTTTTAAAGACATCATTGTCTTTCAACTCCAAGTCTCTTACTATCATTTTATCCTCAAACTCCTTAAATTGCTCTTGGTATAGGTATCAGAAACTTTTTGACTTATTCCACTATTTTAGCATCTAAGTTAGACTCCATTTCCATCAAAAAAGTAAGAAGTGTGGGGTCTTTGTTGAACTATATCTTCATGAATGTTTCAAAACCCAACTTTATTAGGAACAACTTTATTAGGGTATGAGTGAAAAGGGGTAGAGAGAAGAGAAAGGAGCTGCAAAATTGGACAGGGATGAGACTGCAAAAGAGGGAAGGAAGGCATCAGATAGTCACAAAGAGAAAGGGGTAGAAGGAATAGAGGGGAGGGCTTATAGGCAGATTGGGAGTGTTAGAGAGAGGGATGAAGAGAGTTTAGAAGGGGCATTGGAGGTAATGAAAATAGGGTCTATTGGAAAGGAAAATGATGGGAAGGGAGAGGGTAAAAAGGGAGAGAAAGATGAAAAGGTAAGGGTAGAAAAGGAGATAGAAAGGTATAGAGCGAAAGGTATTAGGGAATGGTTTGCTGAAAAGCAAGGATGATAGAAGGAATAGGGGCAAAAGGGAGGGTAGTAAACACCAGGGTCGGGGTTGGAGGAAGGTGGAAGGAGAAAACAAAATGGGCAGAAAAAATTAAATAAATAGAAAGATATAATTGGAGGGATGATGATCTTCTCTCGGAGGAGGGTTCAGAGGCAAAAAGCTAGCCGTATATAATACATGATAAAGATAAAGTGAGGCACATCTCTAATCTACCTTAGGATGATTTAAATGAACATAATATGCTTCGATTCATCCCACAGAATAGAGAACACGCAATTGAAGAATTAAAAAGAATAGGAAAGGATCTAAAAAAAATGAAAATAGGAAAAGAGCAAGCACCACTTAGACCTAGCTCAAGTAAAGTTTCTAGAAATAGGAAAAAATATTTAAATATGAAGTATGATTCGAAATGCATCACTAAAGTACAAATAAGTTTTGCATAGATATGTTTAATAGCTTGTATTGGAACATAAGAGGAGTGACAAATACTCCTATGATAAATAGAATTAAAAGGTTAATTAAAATACACAAAATTAATATTGTAATCTTAGTTGAACCAATGGTAATAATAGAACAAATAGAAAAATATAAGAACTTGATTGACTTTGATTGGGCCTATTCAAATCTGAATGGTAAGATATGGGTCCTGTGAAATAAGTTAATGGAGGTTAAAATAGTTGTAGAAGCTGAGCAAATTATCAGCTTCAAATTTGGTAAACTAGATTCGATAATTTCAGCGGTGTATGCTAGCAATGCTAGAGAAGATAGGAAATTGCTATGGCAAGCAATGGATGATCTAGCTGCAAAGAAACCTCCGTAGATTATTGTAAGAGATTTCAATGTGATTAAAAATTCTTGCAAAAAAAGGGGAGGTAGACCTCTTGACCAGATTGCCTTAGATTAGTTCAATGAGGCAATTGCAAGAGTAAATATAATGGATGCGGGCTTTCTTGGTCAAGTTTCAGCAGGATCATTGCTAAGGAAGGAAGCATGTCTAAAGGGCAGATCTTGGAGGAGCTCAATAAATATTGGAGCTTAGGAGGGCACGAGAAAGACAGAAAAAGAGATTATTGCAGCCTTGAAATCCAAGAAATCTAGCACAATAATATATGGCCCAATGTAGAAATTGAAAGTATGAAGTTTTTAACTTGTTATTTGTTTTTACTTTGAGAAAGGGTGTAAAAAGGAAAAAAGTAGATTATAGCTTGTAAAAATAGTATTCCTCCGTCAAAAGAGAGGGCTATTATAATAAAATAAACCTTAAAAAAAGAATTAGATGAATAAGAATAAAAAAAATAAGAAGAATTAGAAAGAATAAGGAAGAATAATAAGAATAAGAATAATAAGAAGAATAAGTAGAATAAAAAAAGAAGAATAAGTAGAATAAAAAAAAGGAGAATAAGAATTTTACTAAAAATAAAAAGAATGAGAAGAATAAAATAATATGAAGAATAAGAAGAATTAGAAGAATAAAAAGAATAATTAGAATTAGAAGAATATGAATAAAAAAACAAGAAGAATAAGTAGAATAAAAAAATAAGAAGTATAAGATTAATAATAATAAGAATAAGAAGAATATGAAGAATAAAAATAATAAGAAGAATAAGAAGAATAAAAAGAATAAGAAGAAGAATAAGAAGTATAAGAAGAATAATAATAATAATAATAATATGAAGAATAAAAATAATAAGAAGAATATGAAGAATAAAAATAATAAGAAGAATATGAAGAATAAAAATAATAAGAAGAATATGAAGAATAAAAATAATAAGAAGAATAAAAAGAATAAGAAGAAGAAGAATAATAATAATAATAATAATAAGAAAAGAAGAAGAATAAGAAAAAGAAGAAGAATAATAAGAAAAAGATGATTAAGAAGAATAAGAAGAATAAAAAGAATAATAAGAATAAGAAGGATAAGAAGGATAAGAAGGATAAGAAGGATAAGAAGGATAAGAAGAATAAGAAGAATAAGAAGAATAAGAAGAATAAGAAGAATAAGAAGAATAAGAAGAATAAGAACAATAAGAAGAATAAGAAGAATAAGAAGAATAAGAGGAATAAGAAGAATAAGAAGAATAAGAAGAATAAGAAGAATAAGAAGAATAAGAAGAATAAGAAAAATAAGAAGAATAAGAAGAATATGAAGAATATGAAGAATATGAAGAATATGAAGAATATGAAGAATATGAAGAATATGAAGAATATGAAGAATATGAAGAATATGAAGAATATGAAGAATAAGAAGAATAAGAATAATAAGAAGAATACGAAGAATGAAAAAAAATAAGTAGAATAAAAAAGAAAAATAAAAAAATAAGATGAAAAAGAAGAAAAGAAGAAAAGAAGAAAAGAAGAAAAGAAGAAAAGAAGAAAAGAAGAAAAGAAGAAAAGAAGAAAAGAAGAAAAGAAGAAAAGAAGAAAAGAAGAAAAAGATTAATAATAAAAAATAGAAGAATAAAAAGTTAAAGAAGAATAAGATGAAAAAAAAAATTAAGAAGAATAAGAATAAAAAAATGAATAACAAGATTAACATGAAAAATAAGAATATGAAGAATAAGAAGAATCAAAGAATAATAAGAATAACAAGAATAAAAAAAATAAGAAGAATAAGAAGAAAAAGAAGAAAATAAAAAAAAGTAGAATTAGAATAATAAGAATAATATGAAGAATAAGAAGAATAAGAATAATTAAAAGAATAAGAAGAATATGAAGAATAGGAAGAAAAAAAATGAATAGGAAAAATAATAAGAAGAATAAGAAGAATAAGAAAAATAACAAGAATAAGAAGAATAAAAAGAATAAGTAGAATAAGAAGAATAAGAAGAATAAGAAGAATAAAAAGATTAAAAAAATAAAATATTAAGATGCATAAGAAGAATAAGAAGATTAAAAAAAATAAGAAATTAAGATGTATAAGAAGAATAAGAAGAATAACATGAAAAAAAAGAATAAGAAGAATAAAAAAAATAAAAAGAATAAGAAGAATAAGAAGAATAAGAAGAATAAGAAGAATAAGAAGAATAAGAAGAATAAGAAGAATAAGAAGAATAAGAAGAATAAGAAGAATAAGAAAAATAAGAAGAATAAGAAGAATAAAAAGAATAATAAGAATAAGAAGAATAAAAGAATAAGAAGAATAAAAGAATAAGAAGAATAAGAAGATAAAGATAAAAAAGAAGATCCAGAAGAATAAGAAGAAAAGAAGAAAAAGATGATTAAGAAGAATAAAAATAATAAGAAGAATAAAAATAATAAGAAGAATAAGAAGAATAAGAAGAATAATAAGAATAAGAAAAATAAAAAAATTAGAAGAATTAGAAGAATTAAAAGAATAAGAAGAAAATGAAGAATAAGAAGAATAAGAAGAATAAGAAGAATAAGAAGAATAAGAAGAATAAGAAGAATATGAAGAATATGAAGAATATGAAGAATAAGAAGAATAAGAAGAATAAGAAGAATAAGAAGAATAAGAAGAATAAGAAGAATAAGAAGAATAAGAAGAATAAGAAGAATAAGAAGAATAAGAAGAATAAGAAGAATAAAAAGAATAAGAAGAATAAGAAAAATAAGAGGAATAAGAAGAATAAGAAGAATAAGAAAATAAGAAGAATAAGAAGATGAAAATTAAAACCAAGTTTTTTTTCTTCTATCCCAAGCTTCCTTCCACTCCCGATCCTTTTTACTTAAAATTTCCTCCCATCATTGGTCTCTTCTTGTTACATCAACATTCCTAAATTTCTAGTTGATTATCACTTCTTTTTTCTTTCTTCCATATCTTTTTCATAAAAATTAGCATCCCCATTCTTTCTGAGCTTCTTCCTCCCTTCTATCCCATGCTTCCTTAAACTCTTAATCTTTTTGACTTAAAACCTTTTTCCATTATGGATCTTTTCTTTTAAGCTTTGCTTCCCAAGTATCTTTTCTGAATTTCTAGTTGATTTTCCACTTTTTTTTTTCTTTCTTCCATATCATTTTTCATGGAGGTCAGCATCCCCATTATTTTTCAGCTTCTTTTCATCCCCCTAGGGCTTTCACCCCTTTCACTATACTCTATTCTAATTTGAGGTGGTGAGTACACAAGAGAACATCTCTCTTTTGGTAGTATAGGTTCTATTCTGATTGTAGTGGAAGCTTCTTGTTGTCTAGTCTTCATCATCATAAAAGTATGGGCTTTTCTAGGAATTGTTCAAAGCCTCTATTGATATCTTCTTCCACCTCAGAGTCTTCCTCGACCACAACTATTTCTTTTTGCTTTTTATTCTTTGGTCCTTTGACTACCCCTATCAAAGTTAGAGGAGAGACACTTGGGTAGATTTCTTCTCTCCGTCTATCTTTCACCCCAACTACAAGGCACAACTTGGTGATCAATACTAGGTGGGGCATTATTCCTCTTCTATTGCCCCTATGGTACCTCAATAACAAGGTCTCTATGATCACCCCAAATTTTATCTTGTACACCTTCAAGATGATAATGTACAGTAGCAATGCTTTCTGGTTCTTTGATTGAGCACACAAGTTTGGATGGAGCTATAAAAATTAACACAAAATAGAACCAAACATTAGTTGCTTCTATAAGATCACTTCAATTTATGGACTCGTGTGCTTTCTGCTTGCTACTATTTCACTTTTCTTTGTCATCTATAAGTCTTTTGATAATTTTATCATGGTATGGATTGTCCAAGATCTTCTTAAATCCAGACCCATGCTTATAATGCTAGTGTTGGTACTGCTTATTTGTAGTTTTCTTTCCAAATGGAACCCATATTCCTTCGACATAAATAGTATTTTTATTCTGTCACTAAATTTGAGTAGAACTCTTTTACAAGAGCAACATACCTCAACCTTTGGTGCTCTCAGAAGACTCACTAGTCTAGTTGTTCTATTTTTTTTCAAGAATGGAATAAACTTCATAAACCATCTCTTCGATAATACCTATATGAGAGTAGTTTTTTTGTAGGGTGAAGTGTTCTTCGTCAGAAATGAATGCTTCACCTTTCTTTTCATACTCCTCATTTGTCTCAACCTTTTTCCTCCTTCCTCCTACCAGCAACTCTAAATTAGCTGGAGGTAATGGTTCACCCAACGAATTTGTCTCAGTTAGAGGTTCTAGTTTAACCTACTACTTTTATTGCTCGCGAACTTCCATGATCTCAATTAGCTGGAAAAAAATTTTAGTTCTCAGCCATTTGGATTTGGAAATGGGTTTATCAGGAAATGAGGTGCTAGAGTTTTAGGTTTGAATGAAACATAAAGAGTGATGAGTTTGTTGAGTTGGAGAGAGGAGTAGAAAAAGAATTATTAGGGGCTGTAAGATAACTTTTTGTTATAGGATCATTTTTTATTTTATGTTTTGACATGCTTAAGTTTGTTGTGACTTAAAATAACATTTGATACCTAATTTTTGTTTGTTGTAACTTTCAAGATTTTCTTCTATTCATTTTTGCGACATAATGGCCAAGTCATGATGTTCCTTTTTTTGGTGATAACATAACTTTATATCATTTTATATCTAAAATAAGTGATCTAAATCTATCATCAGAACATGAATTTTGTCATGATACTAAATAGTTTTGAGACCTAGAAAATGGTATAGTGACACATTTGTGTTGTGACATGAATTTGCCATATTTAAAATTTCCAATCATTATTGCGACCTCAAAAACTATGTTGCAACCAAAGTTAAGTCTCTCTTCTCAACAATATTTCTAGTCATGACCTATGCTAGTATGTCATGACAAAATTATTCCTCCTTTTGATTGATTGAATAAATAACACCATAATTTTATTCCTTTAAGGATCTTTATGCTCCTTGACAAATATAATTTGAATTAGTTCATCATTATCATGAAAATATCCAAATAAATACCATAGTCAAGACTATTTTCCCATGTTTCTAAAATTTATCTCACCTCAAACATATAATCATTCATCTCTTTAAAATTGAATTCTAAGGGAAAGAGAATACTCCTTCTTCTAGTCTGATTTTCCCCTGTGGCTTAATGGTTATTTTTTAGTCAACTTTTCATTTTTGTTAATTTTTCTTCAATCTTGTAAAACTCTACAAACAAATCGGTAAAGAAAAATATTAATAGTAAATTCTAAATTACTAAAGAGAAATATGAAGAATACTTGAATTAAAATATTCAAAACAAATTATTTAAAGGGTTGCCTTCTATAAGTTGCTTAGTTTTTAGTCCCTACCTAGACAATGTTGCTTGATGCTTCTTACATTAGTAATACTTCTTTCTATAAAAATTTCATCCAATCTTAACTCATTTATTGCTAAGGTAGTTCTTCAGATTTTGACTATTCACCTTAAACTCTTCTCTAGTACTAGTTCTCACCATTAATATCCCAAAGCTCGTACTTGTTACTACTGTATATGGCCACATCATTTTGACTTTAGCTTTCCTAGATTAGTCTGGACTTAAAAAGTAGAACTTGATCTCCTACCTTGAATTCTCTCTTTAAGATCTTTTGATCATGCTATTTTTTAGTTTTATCCTTATAGATTCTAGCACTCTCATAGACTTAATTTCTCAATTCTTTTAGCACAATAATTTTGTGAAATCTTTCTTCTTTAGCAGTTATGAAGTCAAAATTCAATTGCTTGATGACCTATATTACTTTCTATTCTAATTCTAGAGGTAGGTGATAAGATTTACCAAAAACAATTTGGTACGGGAAAATTCCAATGGGAGCTTTAAATATAATTATGTAAACCCATAGTGCATCATCTAGTCTTAAGGACAAATCTTTTCTACTTGAGCTCATAGTTAATTATAGAATCCTATTAATCTTCCTAATGGAAATGTTAGCTTGACCAATAGTCTGAGAATGATAAGTCAAACCTAATGTGATCAATCTCATATCTGCTCATGAGTTTCTCAAAAACTTTATTGGAAAAATAGCTTCCTCCATCACTTATGACAGTACTAGGTGTGCCAAATTATCTCAAAATATTACTTTACATGAACCCCATCACTATATTAGCATCATTCATTGGATAAGCAGTTGATACTACCCACTTTGATACATAATACATAGCTAAGAGTATGTATATATTTTGATAAGGTCCCATAAAATTTACCCTCAATATATCAAATATTTGCACCACCAATATACCTTACAAAGGTATTTCATTCCTTTTGTTGACATTACTAATTCTTTGGTATTGATTAGACAACTTGGTCCATTCAATACAATCCTTAAAGACAATAGGCCAATAGAAACCTAAATAGGGAATTTTGTGAGCTATTTTGTCTCCTAAAAATGCATTCCATATGCTGATGCATGATATTCCGTCTATATCTTGTCTTATTCTCTTTCTAACACATACAATACAGATAACCATATCAACTCTTCTTTTGAATAACAATGAGTTATCCCAAATATTGTATCTACTATCAGTTCTTAGCTTTTTTCTCTATTGGTAACTGAATTTTGGTGGCATAACTCCACAAGCTAGGTAATTCACTATATCATCATATTAGGATAACTATAATGATAGTTGAAAAATTGCTCATTATGGAAATTTTTATTGACTTCAAATTCTTATTCATTTACATCACTTATTTCTATTCTTGATATATGGTTTGTCACAACCATTTTTATCCTTGATTTAAAGATCAAATTTTTTTAGTAATAGTACCCATCTGATCAATCTTGGTTTAGCTTCCTTCTTTACCATTTAAATATTTAATTACTACATGATTAATATGGATGATAACATGGGAACCTAAATTGTATGATCTAAAATTTTCACATACAAATACCATGGCTAATATCTCCTTTTTAGTAATGGAATAATTTTCTTAAGCTTCATTGAAGGTTTTACTAGCATAGTAAATGATGCTAAATATCTTATCACTTCTTTGTCCTAGTACAACCATGATTTTAAAATTATTGGGTATTGCACATGATCTTAAATACATTGTTCTAGTCTAGTGTAGTAATGATTGGAGCTTCAGCTAGTCTAGTTTTGATCTCTTCAAATATATATTGGAAGGACTCATCAAAATTAAACTATCCTTTTCTAGCAATCTGCATAATGGTCTTGATATTTTTGAGAAGTATCTGATAAATCTTTTTAAAAATCTAGTAAACCCTAGGAAACTCTTAATTCCCTTGACTATTGTAGGAGGTAAAAGAGTCTTCATTATGAAACCTTTTTTTTATTCAACTTATAAACCAACTATAGAAATTTTGTGCCCAAGGACAATATCTTCTATTATCAAAAAATGATATTTTTTACTAATTTAAGGCTAAATTTTTGTTCTTGCATTTTTGAAGTACTATTTCCAAATTATGTAGGCAATGATTAAAACTAAATCTCAACATTGTGAAGTTATCCATGAATATCTACAAAACCTCCTCCATCAAATCTTAAAACATTGATATCATGCATCTTTGAAAGATAGCCAGAATAATACATAACCCAAATGGCATCATTATAAAAGAAAAGATACCATAAAAGCATTTTAATATAGTTTCTTTTGGTCCTCTTGTGCAATGAAAATTTAGTTATATCTTGAATATGCATCAAGAAAATAGGAGTGATGATCTCGTGTAATCCTGTCCAACATCTGATCAATGAAGGGAATGGAAAATAATCTTTCATGGTTGTAATATTTAATTTTTTATAATCTAGGTACACCCTCCATCCTGTCATAGTTCTTGTAAGAATTAGCTCATTTTTTTTTATTTCTGATCACCATGAATCCACTCTTCTTAGGAACCAAAAAAACTGGGCTAACCCCAGAGCTTTCTGGTATTACATATATAAATCCAACATTTTGGCCTTCCAAAATTTCCTTTTTGACATCCTTCATCATAGAGTTTGGTCTTCTTTGATGCTCAATTAAAGCCTTTGCATTATCCTCTAGTAGACTAAGAAATTGATGAATTGATACCCTTCAAATCTTTTATAGACCAAGAAATTGCTTCCTTATGTTTTCTTAAGACCTTCAACAGCTTTCTTTATTCCATTTCAGTAAATTTAGCAAATATAATCACAGGTTTAGCCTTTTATAGACCAAAAGAACTGGTCTATACTTATCTCTTGTTGAGTTGCTTTCTCTTCACTACTATAGAAATCTTCACTACTATTTTTATTTAGACTCAAAATAGTTTCTGTAGACATAGAAATAAAAGGAAAAAAATTATAATCAACATTTTCTAGGTACAAGAAATTCATCTCATTTTTATTGATTTAAAGTAGAACATTATAATCATTTTACAGTTCATAACTACTAGGGCCGATATTTTCTTCTATCATATCATCATGAACATTAATATCTAGTGATCAATTCTCTTGTTAAGGTTGAAATGATCTGTCTCATTTCCAACATTAAGAGTAAGGACTCTCTTTTCCATATCTATCAAGACAGCTCCAGTTGCAAGGAATGATCTTCCCGGTAATAATAGAACTTGTGATTCCTCCTCCATGTTCAATATAATAAAGTCCATAAAAAATAAACTTTTCCACCTTGACAAGTACATCTTCCAAGACTCTTTCAGGTTTAGAAATTGTCCTGTTTTCCATTTGAAGAGTGACTAAAGTGGGAGTAAGCTCCCCCAAACTTAGCCTTTTAACCACATACAAGGGAATCAAATTAAAGCTAGCATGTGAGTTACACTGATCCTTCTTGAATTCAACTTTCACAATGGTGAATGGAATGGTGAAGCTTTTTGGATACTTCATTTTCTCTTGTAGACTTATTTATTTTACTAGACCACAAGTGGTAGTCAGGTTAACCACTCCTTCAATAAATTTTCTTTTTTTACTTATGATGTCCTTCAAAAACTTAGCATAGAGTGACATCTGAGCTACTGCCTTTAAAAAAGGTAGGTTGATTTCCACTTTCGTAAAGATCTCCAATAATTTGGAGAACCTCTACTTGAGCCTTTTACACTCTCTAAGAAAAGGCAACTTCAATACTGGATACTTAAATTTTTTTTTTCAGTTTCTTGGTTCCTTCCTCTTCTTGTTGCTAATATTGCTCCCATCTTTCAACTTCTTCTAAAGTATTCTTTGAACTCTACTTCTTATTTCAACTTTCTTTTGACTTTTTACCCTCTAATTCCTTCTCACTTCTAAGCTGCAAAGCCATGTAGTCTCTCAGATTCTTCTTGGTGTCACTAGAAAAATCATCTTCATTTTGACCTTGCAAATTTAGTGCCAACTGCTCTACTTGACTCTCAAGAATTTTTAGGGAAACACTTATGTTTGCTTGACTTTTGTGTGTTGAACTTGAAAGCCTCCAACTAAGAAAATTTATGTTCATGGAGGCTAAGCATCCTCTAGTTTCCCCCATGAACTACAACATATGCACCTCAAAAAATTGGGTCCTCTTTTGATAATGATGTTCAATTATATTCTTTCCTCCATGTTGTTTCAACAACTATTGTTGGAACCTTGGTGGAGCATATCCCTACTAGCAATGTTGCCCATGCCTTGAGCCCTGTTGTCCTCCTCCACCACAAGCAAGTTACCATGATTTCTTTGTGTTGTTGTGTAATATGTTTGTAGATTGGGGTTGGGCTTGAAATAGTAATTGCTTTCTTCATTCATGTAGTATATCTCCTCAACTTAATAGGTACCTTCTTCTAGTTGTCTCTCTGCACTACTTTTAATTTCATCTCTTTTCCCTACTCCAAACTCATGAGTAGAGTGCATTCTTCTCTTTTGTTTGTCCAGTCTATACATAAGTGTATCAAGATTTGATTTAATAGTAGTCTTTCTATTCAACTTTATCACTCCACTCTTTTTAGTTATCCTTGATAATTCATATGGAGCCCTCATGTTGCATCTAGCAAGGTCTACGATTAGTTGTCTTGCTTCCTCTGTACTTCTTTTAAAAGCTCCATAGTACGAGGCATCAATTATACCCTTAGAGGTATAATTGATCGAGTGGTAAAAGATGTCCATTTGAGTCTTTAGATTTATTCCAATCATTGGACACCTCTTTGGTAGTCACTTATATCTTTCCCAAGAAGTGAATAGGCTTTCTTCATCCGCTTGTCAAAAGGTCATGAACTTCTCTCTTCTTTCAAAAGTGAGGGATGAGAGAACTAACCTGCCTAGATATGCTTCCATCAGCTCTTCCTAAGTGTTCATTGAGCCATATGATAGAGATTCGAACCATGTGGCTGCTATATATTTTAGGATAAATGAGAATAGCTTCAGCTTAATTACTTATGGCCTAACACTATTCAACTTTATAGTGTGGGTAATTCTTAAAAATTTGCTCAGATATTCATTAGGATCATCTGATGGATGATCAAAATTGAGTTGCTCAAAATTTGCTATATATTTGAGTTGGTTTAAGCTCAAAATTGTTTGCCTCAATAGTTGGTTGTCCTACTGCTGAATGTTCTTCCTGGAAGACTATTCTCCAAAAATTTTCTAAGGTGTCTTGCCTTAAAGATATTGCTGTTTCTTCTTGGTTTACTATTGGAGTCATTCTTTCATCTGTCATTTCTACTATTTCTGCACTTCTTACTTTTCTTTGGTTGCTCAGTGTTCTTTCATTCTTAGTATCTAATGGAATCAGACCAACTTTGTTTTTCCTATGTATTAATTACTTTCTAAATGTTGGGTAATGGCGCTTTCATGGGTAATGAGATGAAGAAACAGAAAACAACAGAATCACAGAAACAAGCAATAAATATATCCGAATCCACAAGCATCCACGACAGAATCAAAACGAGAAATCAACACAGAAATAACGTGGTTCGCTAGTCGCTCAGCAGGACCTCCGTTATTGTGCTACTGTTGCATCTCCGGGCTTTTAATATTTCCTTTCCTGCACTTACATGAAAATATTAAAACAGATTATTAAGTAAAAACAAATTACATATACAGCACTAATTTTGAAACATATTGAGATCAAAAGGGAGCAATGGTAGCAAATAAAATTTTACACACACACACACACACACACACACATCAATTAAACTCAAAAAGTTCAGTATCTTCATAAGACACTATGGTTAATTCATATTTTTGTGATTTGTTTTAAAATATGTCCAAACTTGTATTTCTCTTTTTTGACTAAATATTAGTTTGACCATTTCTATTAATCCCCAACAATGGTGCCATAAAATTTTATTTTTTTTATATAGACTAAATCACTCTCATTCGAAACTATCTATTAAAGATTATAAATGGATTTAGTCTATGATACTACAAGTGTACAAGTCATACAAGTAATAAAAATAGATATAAGTCCAGATATCATTCCCATCGAGATTGACAATAATTAAAAGTATTTTCAGCAACTACTCAAACTACTAAAGATTATACTATTTGAACCACCAGAAAAATATTTTTAGCAACTATTTAAAAGATAATGAAAATAAAATAACTAAAACCCAAAGCAAAAATTTTTAAAAAATCTTCAAGGATAAATTGGACTAGATCAATTCTCTCTCAAAAACTAACATTTGCATGAAAAGTTATGAAATAGCCAATTCCTGTAGACTTCTCTATCATGGCTTGTTTCTAGAAAAAAATTTAAATCTATCATGTAGCCTTGTATCTCTTCTTGTAGCTACATATTTTACTACTTAAAGAATATTGCTTCTCTAGAAGTCAAAGATCTATGTTGTTACTGATAGTTTGAGTATTCTTATAAGAATTAAGTATTTTTTTCTTAATACTTCATACCCATTTATGAAGACTGCAAGTCTCTTTTTTTCGCAAGATATGAGTGTTGAAAGTCTCTGTAATTGGTCGGTGCCCATTCCATAAAATCTTAAAGAGTTTTCTCTTCCCTTGATAGGATCTAAGCCAACACGAGTACATCAAATACTTGAAGGATTAGTGTCATCTTAGGTTATTTATCTAGATAATTGCTATATTTTATTATCTCTGAGTAAAATTGGGACTTGTTTATAAAAATTGGCACAACTCATTTGTTTATCACTATTAGCCTAACATATCCACTTAATTGAATTTCACTAATCCTTAGGAATTGCCTTTTCTATCACTTAGAGGACCTCCTAGAAATAAGGGTAGGATACAATAAGGTAATGGGTATTAGGTGCTAATTTTAGGATATAATTAATTGACGTCCAACACCAACCCATTAAAATTCAACTTCCACTATCAAAAAACTTTCACTGATTTTTGTAGAAAGGGCCATACTAAAAAACTATTTTAATCCAACGAAAATTGTACTTCTAAATTACTAGATCACAATCATCAATGAACTATAGATCTAGTAAGAACAAGGTGATTTCAATTAACTAAATCATCTAATTTCTAGAAATTTATTCAGGTTCAAAACTCTACAACCAATGATTCATAAAAAATAAGCAAAAATAGTTCAGATTCACATTTTTGACAAGTTGTATTCCTAATCCAAAAAAAAAATAAAGAAAAAAATCTACTAATCTGATCTAGATCTACTCGAAAAGAAGAAAAGAAAAAAAAGAAAAATACATGGAGTCGTCAGCTAGCAATTTTCTAGTTTGTCTCTGATCGGTTGTTTTTGAAGAAGATATGCTTTTATACTATTTGTGATGGGCCCTAACTTCTAGGACTATTTTTGTGAAATTGATAAATATTGGCCCAACTCATTTTTCTTATCGCAATCTCTACTTCTCTATTTCATATAGTTTTTTGTCATGATCTATTTTTGATGTCATGACCAATTATTTTCCTATTGCTTGAAATTTGCTGTTGTAATCAAAAGTTTCTGTTATGACATGATTCCCACCTTGGGGTTCTTTGCTAAAAGACTTTATTTCTTGACATCACACAGTTCATTCTCTAGTGGAACCTTGAAAAGTACATCATGACCACCTTTGTCTTTATTTCCTTGCACTTTTTCTCTTGCATGCACATCATGGTCACAACTTGTGTGTCATGACATGAACTATCTTGTCGCTACAAAGAATATAGTCTTCACCTTTGTCTGGTGTCGCGACAACCATTCTTTTGCTAGAGACATGCTGAGTGGCAATGGGTTTATCTTTCACTCTTCATGTTGTTGGTTACGATATTATTTACTAGTTATGACTTGATTTTCAGTTCTGCTTTAGATTCTTGTCGCAATAAAGTTTTTTTTGTTGCCAAAACTTTGACTTAGCCAATTTATTGGATTTCTACTATATTCCCACTTCTTCTAACTAAAACCTACAAAAACATGAGATGAGTGAATTTCTATATTTAAGCAATGAAGTTAATTTTCTGAATGTAAAAACATGCCAAAAAAAAAAGACTAAAAAATAAATGACTTTTATGCTCATCAAATTCTTCCAAATTTTAAGTTTTGATTAATCTCAAGCAAAGAAATGAATGAATTGTTTGTCCTCAAACAAGTTAGAATTAATTTTAAGGATATTTTTATGTTCTAATCTATAATCTTTCCTTTTTCTATCAATTGTTCTGAAGTGATTCAGTTGTAAGTCTTCTTAGGACTTAAGTATATATCCAATCCAATTTGCCTTAATATAAATAAACTCCACCATATGAAAAGAAACACAAACAACAAAATTTATGAGCAAATCATCACATAATTTAAATATTTGAACTTGTTAACTTTTATTAGGACTTGAATATGTTTTAAAGAGAAAATTTGGAGAGGTCTAGAAGCTCATTTTTTTCTTTTGGGAGGTAGTTTGACATAATGTCAAAAGGTTCATAGTCGATGGTGGAAAGGTTGTGATCGAATTTGGAAAAGGTTGTATCATATTTATTCTTCTTTGCTGACTCCTTTTTCATCTAGACAGCTTCTTGAATCATGTATACCATGGCATAGAAAACATCTTGCCTACTTCTCTCAAGGAGTTGATACACATTGGATATCTATTAATCCTTTTATGAATGTTTTCCAGGTTTTATGTTAATCAAATCCAAGTTATCATGAAAGATTTTTCTTCTATAAACATCTCTATCTTCCAACTCCAAGTCTCTTGCTCTCATTTTCTTCTCAAACTCTTTAAATTTCTCTTGGTAGAGGTATTTGAAATGTTTGACTTGTTCCATCATTTTAGCATCTAAGTTTGATTCTATTTCCATCACAAATGTAAGAAGTTTGTAGTCTCTGTTGAACTGTATCTTCATGAATACTTCAAAATACAACTTCATTTGGAATAATAAATCTTTCTCCCTCTTCTTCCTTTCTTCCCTCTAGGTTTCTTATCTTCTATCCCAGGCATCCTTCCATCCATGATCTTGTTTAGTTAAAACCTCCTCTCATCATTTGTCTCTTCTTGCAAGCTCTACTTTCCAAGTGTTTTTCCTAAATTTCTGGTTGATTTTTTACTTATTTTCTCTTTATTCCATATCATTTTTCATGGAGTTCAGCATCCCCATTATCTATGAGCTTCTTTCCTCCCTTCTATCCCAGGCTTCCTTCCACTCCTAATTTTTTGACTTAAAACCTTCTCCCATTGTAGAACTCTTCTTTTAAGCTATGCTTCCCAAGTGTCGTCCTTGAATTTCTACTTGATTTCTAACTTATTTTTTCTTTATTCTATATCTTTTTCATGTAGATCAGCATCCTCATTATTTCTGAACTTCTTTTCTCCCATCTGGGGCTTTCATCCCTTTTCATGTACTATGTTCTAATTGGGGGTGGTGAGTACATAAGAGGACTTCTTTCTTATGGTGGTGCAGACTCTATTCTAATGGGAGTGGGGGATTCTTGTTGTATTGTCTCCATCATTATAGATGTATGGGATTTTTTGGAGAACTATTCATAGCATCTCTCGATATCTCCTTCCTCCCAAGAGTCTTCCTTGATAACAACTACTTTTTTTGCTTTTTATTCCTAGCCCTTGACTACCCCTCTCAAAGTCAAAGGAGAGACTCTTTGGTAGATTTCTATTCTCCATCTTTCTCACACCCCAGCTGCAAGGCACAGCTTGGTGATCAATGCTGGGTAGGGCATTAATTTTTTTTTGTTGCCCCTATGTACCTCAATAATGAAGTCTATGATTTCCCCAATATTTATTATGTACTCCTTTAAGATAGCATACAGTAGTAATTCTTCTGGTTCTCTAATTGAGCACATATATTTGGTTGGAGCTATAACACATAAAATAAAATAAAACCAAACCTTAGCCTTTTCTACAAGATCCCTTTGGTTAATTGACTCATGTGCTTTTTACTTGCTCCTCTTCCACTTTTCTTTGCCATCTATCAATCTTTTGTTAATTTTGTCATGGTCTAAGTTGTTCATCTTCTACTTTGGTTTAGACCCATGCTTTTGATGTTCAAGTTGGTACAACTTGTTTATGGTTTTTTTCCCAAACAAAATTCATACTTCTCTGACATAAATAGTTTTTTTCTTTTTTTCTAGCAAATTTGAGTATAACTTTCTTACTAGAATAGCATACCCAAACCTTTGGTGCTTGTAGAAGCCTCTCCTACCCAGTTGCTCCATTTTTTCTTCAAAGAATGGGATAAACTTTCCTAACCCTATCAATCCAATAAATCATTTTTGAGAGTAGTGTCTTTACCAGGTGGAGTGTGCTTTGTCAGAAATTAATGCTTCACCTTCCTTTTGGGACTCCTCATTTGTCTCAATCCTTTTCCTCTTCCTCTCTCCTTCTTCCTGTGGCTCTGATTTAGCTGGAGTTTATGGTTCAACCTATAAATTTGTCTCAGTAAGAGGTTCAGCTGAACCTCCTCCTTTTGTTGCTTGTGCTCTTCCATGATATCAGTTAGGTTGGGGACAAGGCTCTAGTTCTCAACAATTTGGATTTGGAAATGAGATTTTCAAGAAATGGGGGTGGTAGGGGTTGAGATTTAAATGAAATGCAAAGAGTGAAGAGTTTGTTGGGTTAGAAAGAGAAGAAGTAGAAGAAGAATTGTATATGGCATTTTCAATATTTTTTAATTTTGATGTTGGGCTCAAAATTGAAGTTCGCATGTTGTGACTAAATATCAGCCCACAGATTTTTTTTAATGAAGAGCCTTATATTTAAAATTATGTCGTTCATTCAACTAAGAAAAGTTTGTTTAATTTTCTATTATAGAATAATTTTTTGTTTTTTGTTGGTACATGCCTAAGTTTGTCATGACTTAAAGTAATCATTGAGAACTAATTTTTCATTGTCGCCACTTGCACTATTTTCTTCAGTTTATTTGTGCGACATAATGGCCAAATCACGACATTACTTATTTTGGTTACAACATAACCTTCTATCATTTTGTATTTAAGACAACAGATCTAAATCTATCATGAGAACATGAATTTTGTCGCGACATGAATTTTCTTAGCAGCATTTCCAGTCGTGACCTATGCTAGTCTGTCATGATAGAAAATAGCCTCCTTTTGATTGGTTGAATAAACAACACAAAAATTTTATTTTTTTAAGGATATGCATGCTCTCTAACAAATGTAATATGCTTTAGTTCATCATTATCATGAAAATATCCAATTAAACACCCTAGTCAAAACTATTTTTCCTCGTGTTTCTTAAATCTATCTCTTTCTAAACTTAAAATCTTGCATCTCTTTAAAAATGAATTCTAAGGGAAAAAGAATACTCCCACTTGTAGTCTAATATTCCTTTGAGGCTCAATGGTTATTTTTAAATCAACTTTTCATTTTTACTGATTTTTTCTCAGTCCTGTAAAACTCTACATAACCCACTAAGGAAAATATTAATAGTAAATTCTAAACAACATAAAAGAAATAAGTAGCTTATTGGTTGCCTTCCATAAGCTACTTATTTTTATCTCTAGTTAGATTTTGGAGCTTCATGCTCCTTACTTCAATAATATTTTCATCTATAGAAATTTCATCCATTCTAAACTCATTTACTGCTAAGGTAGTACTTCAATCTTTGACCATTCACCTTAAAATCTTCTCCAATGCTAGTTCTCACCATTACTACCCAAAGGGTGTATTTGTTACTACCACATATGGACCACTCTATTTTGACTTAAGCTTTCCTAAAAATAGTTTAAATTTGAAGTTAAAAAGCAGAACATAATCTCCTTCTTTGAATTCCCTCCTCAAAATATTTTGATCATGTTATCTATTTGTTTTATCAGTGTAGATTCTAGCACTCTCATAGGCTTCATTTCACAATTTTTTCAACTCATTAATTTGGAGTAATCTTTCCTCTTTAGTAGCTTTGAAATCAAAATTTGATTGCTTGGTAGTCCACATTGCTTTGTATTTCAATTCTAGATGTAGGTGACAATGTTTTCCAAAAGCAATTTGGTATAAGGACATTTCAATGGGAGCTTTAAATGTTTAAGCCCATAGTGCAGCATCTAGCCTATATTGACCAATCTTTTCTACTTGAGCTCACAATTTTTTATAAAATCTTTTTAATCTTCCTATTAAAAATTTTAGCTTGACCATTAGTCTGATGATGATAAATCAAACTTAATATATGTTTAATCCCATATATGCTTATGAGTTTCTCAAAAATCTTATTGGAAAAATAGCTTTTTTAATTACTTATGATAGTTATAGGTAATCCAAGTCTTCTCAAAATATTACTTTACATGAACTGATGAACTCCACCACTATAATAGCATCATTCCTTGGACAAGCAGTTGCTCTACCCACTTTGATACATAATTCATAGTTAAAAGTATGTATACATTTCCATAAAAAAGTGGGAAATGTTCCATAAAATCTATCCCACATATATCAAAAATTTGCACAACCAATAGCTTGCAGGGGCATTTCATTAATTTCTTTTGTTGACATTCCCTTTTTTCTTATATTTATCACACAACTTGACTCATTTAATACAATCCTTTTTAGATAGTCAGCTAGTAGAAACCTAATTGGAGAATTTTATGAGTTGTTTTTGTACCCTAAATATGCCCCCCATATGGTGATGCATGACATTACTTCCTTATTTTGAATTGTTCTCTTTCTAGCACACATTTTCTGATAATCATATCAGCTCAACTTTTTAATAACAATGGGTCATCCAAAATGTAGTATTTGCTATCAGTTATTAGTTTTTTCTCCTTTTGATAACTGAATTCTAGTGGCATAACTCCATAAGCAAAGTAATTCATTATATCAGAATACTAGGATATCTATATTGACAGCTGAAATAACATTTCTTTTGGAAAATTTTCAATGACTTTAGATTCTTCTTTATTTATAGTAGTTGTTTCTATTCTTGACAAGTGATCAGCTATCACATTGTTACAACCTTCTAATCCTTGATTTTAAGATCCAATTCTTGCAGTAACAAAATCCATCTGATCAATCGTTGCTTAGCTGCCTTCTTTTCCATTAAATATTTAATTACTTCATGATTAGTATGAATGATAACATGGACACTAAAAATGTATGGCCTAAATTTTTCACATGTAAATACCATAGCTAGCATCTCATTTTCAATTTTAGAATAATTTTTCTAAGCTTCAGTGAAGGTTTTGATAGCATAGTTGATGGCCCCTGAATATCTTATCTCTTCTTTGTTCTAGTATAACCCCTATTACAAAATCAATAGTACCACACATTATCTCAAATGTATATTCTAGTCTGGCGTGGTCATGATTGGAGCTTCAAATAGTATGGTTCTGATTTTTCAAATACAGATTGGTCGGGCTCATCAAAATTAAACTTGGTGTCTTTTTCCAACAATCTACATAATGATTTTGATATTTTTTTTAAAAGTCTCTAATAAATTGTCTATAAATTCCAGCATGCCCTAGGAAACTCCTAATTTTCTTGACTGTTGTGGGAGGTAAAAGAGCATTGATTATGTGAACTTTTGCTTTGTCAACTTCTAAACTAGCTTTAGAAACTTTGTGCCAAGGACAACTCCTTCTGTTACCATAAAATGATATTTTTCTCAATTTATGACTAGTTTTTTTGTCCTTGCATCTTTGAAGTACTATTTCTAAATTATGTAAGTAATGATCAAAACTAGATCCATACACTGTGAAGTCATCCCTGAATATCACTATAACCTCCTCCATCATATTCGTGAAAATTGACATCATGTATCTTTATAATATAGTCTAAGCATTACTTAATCCAAATGACATCTTTATAAGGGCATGTGAATGTAGTTTTCTCTTGGTCTTCATGTGTAATAAAAATTTGGTAATATCCTGAATATCGATCAATAAAATAGAAGTGAGGATGTCCTACAAGTCTATCCAACATTTGATCAATGAAGAGAAATGGAAAATGATATTTCATGATTAAAGTGTTTAATTCTTTATAATCTATATCTATGCAAACTCTCCAACTCCATCATGTCACACTTATTGTAGAAATTAGCTCATTTTTTTTCATTTATGATCATAGTGAATCTCACCCTTCTTAGGAACCACATGAACTAGGCTCACCCAAGGGCTATCTAATATTGCTTATATAAATCTAGTATTTAACCATTTTAGAACTTTCATTCTGATAATATCATTCATCACAAAGTTTAGTCTTCTTTGATGCTCAATTAAAGCCTTTGCATTATTTCCTAGTAAAATTTTATGTATACATATTGATTGCCTGATACCCTTCAAATATTCTATAGACCAATCAATTACTTCTTTATACTTTCTCAAGATATTTCCTAGCTTTTATTCTTCCATCGCAGTCAATGCAGCAAATATAATTATAGATCTTGCATTTTTTAATTCTAGGAAAGCATACTTCAAATGACTGGGTGATTTTTTTTAAATTCAAATCTTTTATACTTATCTTTTGTTGAGTTGCTTTCTCTTCACTACTATAGGAATCCTCAATGCTATTTTCATTTAGACTAAAAATAATTTTTATAGACTAAGAACTGGAAGGCAAAAAATCAGATTCTACATCTCCAAGGTACTAGAAATTCATCTCATTTTTATTGATTGTAAGTTGAACATTATAATCATTTTTCAGTTCATAACTACTATGGCTAATAATTTCTACTAACATACCATCATAAACATCAATATCTGGTCGAACAGGCTTTTGTTAAAATTGAAATGAACTACCTCATTTCCAACCCTAAAAGTATGCATTTCCTTTTTACACATCTATCAAGGTAGCTCTAGTTGCAAAAAATAATTTTCTCAGCCATTGTGTAACTTGTGAGTCCTTCATGTTCATTATAATAAAGTCCATATAAAAAATAAACTTTTCCACCTTGACAAGCACATCTTTCAAGACCTTTTTCACGTTTAGCCATTGTCATATCTATCATTTGTAGAGTAATTGAAATGAGATTAAGATCCCCTAAACTTAGCATTTTAATCACAAACAAGGGCATCAAATTAATGCTAGCACCTGAGTCACAAAAAGCCTTCTTGAATTCAACTTTTCCAATGATGCATGAAGTGGTGAAGCTTCTTGGGTCCTTCATTTTTTCTACTATATCTCTTTAGATGACTACACTACAAGTGGCAGCTAGGTTCACCACTTCTTCTTCAATAATTTTCTCTTTTTACTTGGGATGTCATCTAGAAACTTGGTATAGAGTTCCATATGAGCAATTTCCTCTAAAAAAGGTAGGGTAATTTCCAATTTTTTGAAGATCTCTAAAAACTTTGAGAACTACTCCTCTACTCTAGCCTTTTATTGTCTCTAAGCAAAGAGAACTTCAATGCTGAATACTTGAACTTTTTATTTCAGCTTCTTGGTTCCTTCCTCTTCCTTCTGCTACTAATGCACCTAACTTTTAGTTTCTTTTGAAGCATTCTCCTTCTTATTTCGACTTTCTTATGACTTCTTGCCCTCCAATTCTTTCTAACTATAAAGCTGCACAGCCATGTAATCTCTAAAATTCTTCTTGATGTCATAGAGGAAAACATCTTCATTCAGACCTTGCAAATTTAAGGCTAGCTATCCTAATATAGTCTCAAAATTTTTGATGGAAACACTTCTATTTGTTGGAAACATTTGTGTGTTAAACTTTAAATCTTCTAACTTAGCAAATTTTTGTTCATGGAGGCAAAGCATACTATTATTGTCCCACATGAACTATTGCATCTGCTCCTCAAAGGGTTGTGTCCTTTTTTGACCTTGATGTTCAATTATATCTTTTCATTTCTACTATTGCTACTATTGTTGCTGGAACCTTGGTGGAACATACCCATGCTAGTAGTGTTGCACATGCCTTGGGCCCTATTATCCTTTTCTGCCATAAGAAAAGTTCTCATGGTTCTTCAGTGCTAGTGTGTAATATATTGGTAGTTTGGGGTTGGGCTTGAAATAGTAATTCCTTTATTCATTCAAGTAGTTTACCTCCCGAACTATATAGGGACCTTCTTCTAGTTGTCCTCCAGTATTACTTCTAATTAAAGCTCTTTCTACTATTCTAATATCATAATCAGAGTGCATTCTTCACTCTTGTTTGTCCAGCCTATCTATAAATGTATCAAGCTTAGCTCTTTCTACTACCTCTAGCTCTACTACTACTCATTGATGATTCAGTTGGAGCCCACATGTTTAATCTAGCAAGGTCTTCGATTAGGTTCCTTGCTTTCTCTATACTTATTCTTTTAAAAGCTTCATAGCATGCCACATCAATTATACCCTTAGAAATATAATTCATCGAGTTGTAAAAGATGTTCATCAGAGTCTTCAGATCTATTCCATGAAATGGAAACCTCTTCAACAACTTCTTATATCTTTTCACAGTAATGTATAGGCCCTCTTCATCCTCATGTTTAAAGGTCATGTTTTCCCCTCTTATTTTAGATGTGAGGAATGAGAGAAAAAAACTTTCTAGATATTCTTCCATCAACTCCTTTCTAGTGTTCACTGAGCCATAAGGTAGAGATTTGAACCATATGGCTACTATATCTCTTAAGGAAAATGGGAACTACTATAATTTGATTACTTCTTGCCTAACACAATTTAATTTTATAGAGTGTTTCATTCTCAAAAATCTGCCCAAATATTCATTATGAATCTCTAATGGATGACACGTAAATTGATTCTACTGAGCCATTATAACTAGAGCTAGTTTAAGCTCAAAATTATTTTTCTCAATAGCTAGTTATCTCACTGCTGAATATTCTTCCTGGATAATTAGTCTCCAAAAATCCTCCATGGGTTCTTGCCTTAGAGGTCTCTACTTTTTCTTAGTTTACTATTGGAGCTATCCTTTCATCTACTATTTCTATTGTTTCTATAATTCTAACATTTCTTTAGCTTCCCAGTGTTCTTTCAATCTCATTATCTAATGGAATCAGACATACTTCTTGCTTTTTATGCATTAATTATTTTCTAAGGTCGAAACACATTGAAATTAAATGGAATCATTGGCACCAAAAATAATTCTATATATATAATTAATTAAGCTAAAAAAGTTCAAGACATTGTTGTTAATTCATATTTTTGTTATTTTTTTAAAATATTTCCAATCTAGTGTTTCTCTCTTTTGTCTGAATATTGGTTTGACTATTTCCTTCAATCCCCAACAATGGTATCATAAAACTTGATTATCTTTTTCTATATGGACTACATCACTCTCATTTGACATTGTTTAATGGAAATTATACATGGATTTAGTCTATGATACTACAAGTGCACAAGTCATGCAAGTAGTATAAATGGCTATAAGTCAAGATATCATTCACTTGAAGATTGACAAGAATTGATTTATCAACTACTCAAAATACTAAAGATTTACACTATTTGAACCACAAGAAAAATGTTTTCAGTAACTATTTAAAAGTTAATGAAAATAAAATAACTAAAACCCAAAACAAAATTTAAAAGAAATCTACAAAGATAAATTGGATTAGATTAGTTCTCTTTCAAAAACTAACACCAGCATGAAAAGCTATAAAATAACCACGTCTATAGACTTCTATATCATGGCTTATTTCTAGAGAGCAATTGAAATCTATCAAGAATATTTTTCATCTAGCCTTGGATCTCTCTCCGTGACCATATATTTAACCACTTAGATAATCATGCTTCCATGGAAGTCGAAGATCTAAGTGGTTACAGGTAGTTTCAATCTTCTTATGAGAATTGAGAATTTTTTTCTTAATACTTTATACCCATTTATAAAGACTACAAGTCTCTTATTTTCCAAGACATGAGTGTTACAAGTCACTACAAATGGTTGGTGCTCCTTCCATAAAATCTTAGAGGCTTTTTTCTTCCCTTGATTGGATTTAAGACAACAAGGTGATATAGATCACTCAAAAGATAAAGGTGATATCTCTAGTTATTATCTAGGTAATTGCTCTATTTTCTCATCTCTAAGTAAATTATGGACTTATCTATATAAACTGGTAAAGCTTATTTGTTCATCACTATTAGCCTAACATACCTGCTTAATTAATTGTTCACTAACCCTCATGAATCACCTTTTCTGTGTCACTCAGAGGGCATCCTAGCAATAAGGATAGAATACAATAAGGTAATTGGTATTAAATGCTAACATTGGGAACACATTACTAGATCACAATCACTAATGGGCTATACATTAGAGAATAACACAGTGATTGCAATTAACTAAATCATTCAATTTTTAATAATTTGTTCAAGTTTCAAAACAATACAGTCAGTGATTCATAAGAAATAAGCAAAAATTGTTCAGATTTATATTTTTGGTACGTTGTGTTCTAAATCCAAAATAAAATAAAAAGAAAAATCTTGCTAATCTAATCTAGATGTACTCTAAAAGAAGAAAAGATACACTTTTATATTTTCTTTGATGAGCCCTAACTTCTAGGGTTATTTATGTGAGATCTAGAAAGATGACCTAAGTCAATTTCCTTATCACAACCTCCAATTCTTTATTTCTTCTAGTGTCATAGTTATTTCCTAGTGCCATTACTAAATAATAGTCTGGAAGGAGAAATTCCAATGTTGTGGTTTTTCATTATGTTGTAGCCATATAACAAAATGAGAAGCCCTTTACTATGCCATGATCATTTTATAGTAGTATGACCTTTATTAAAGACAAGAAACAAATGCACAAAATTATAGCTAATTCATAATGCCATGACTTTGTGTTATGGAGTAATTAGACCCACATCATGGTTGTTAACAACATCATGACATTCTTAAATAGAAATATCGAGATACAGTTTAAATTCAAATTCACTTTCTAGAATCATGACCTCAAGCTTAATAGATGAAGGCTAAAGTTGTGATTTTCTTCTAAAATCCATAACTTTCTACTGAGAGTAATGTAGAGTTCCTTGAGTAAAAAAGTAAAAGATTAAGAAAACCATACAAATCTTTCATTCTTCCTCATACACCTCCATGCTACAAGTAAGGCCAAGGTGTAATTACCAAACCCTAAGGTAAATTTTGTGCTTTCTAGTGGTTCCACTAGCAAGGGAGGCAATATCAATGCAAATCCCTAAGGTTGGGAGGTATGATTCTCAAACCCCTCCTCTCTATGGCAGATTCAAAAATTTTTACAAATATAGCATTATTTATGAATAAACATTAGTTTTATATATGAATTGATATATATGATATATATGATGTGACATTAATTTTATTTATGAATAAATATGTTTTATTCATGGATTGTTATTGATATTATTAGTTGGGTGATTAAACATAACATGAATTGGGGCTTTAACTATTTATAAGTTTGTGCTAGATTGTCTCGGTAATTAGTGATATGTAAACCACAAGGGTCACTCAAGTATATGGTAGGAACGAAGTGATAGTCCTTCTGATTGTGATGCATGAGAAAGAACTTAGGTATGTTAATTATTACAAGTATAATACTTATAAAGCTAAAAATATGAATACTTGTATATATCAATCCATTGTATATGTCATAAAAAAATTAATTCTCAATAAAGATAAATGATATATGGGGTGTTATCCTAAGGGGTTCACCTTTAATGTGCGAGTCGTATCTTCACCATGGAGGATGGTGATAGATAACTCTTATGACATGCACAAGTATGTTTTAACTCGCAAGGTGATAATAGCACTTATACTTTTTCTCATATGGTTCCTATCATTAAAATATATGGGTAGCATATATCAATTGTGTGAGTATGACACTTAAAAGTATAAAAGTGGAAACTCTTATAAACCATGTTAATCTTTGACATTTATGATACTTGATATCAAAGAATAATAATATGTATATAAAACAACTATCAAGGATAATTGATGAAGTTTCTTAAAAGATATGTAATCGTGAATTACTCTCAAGTATAGATAATTTATTATCTTGGTTTTATTATACTGAGGGGATAGCTACAAGGGAACCAACCATTATTGTGATGAGCTCAATGATAATAACTATCTTAAATGCCATTAGGGCAAGGAGTCATTGTACAATGCCCCAAAATTTATATTGTCCAAGAGGATAAAAGTGGAACTAGGCCAAACACACATCACATATAATATTTGAATAAACCCTTGGATCTAAGATTTCTTCACAATTTGAATATCTATTCTACTAAAAATGAGTTGTCTCAAAATTGAATGATCTGCTACCAATATCACCTCCATGTGATTGATATCTAGATAAAAGTCCTTTTACTACTTGTACTAGCCATGCACTTGCAAATCTCTATTTATGAGATATTCTTGTTAATGAGCTGTTGGAATATTACCTAACTAACAAAATAAAGTGATATAATAAGGTTACAATAATAACTCACACATAGAATAAGTATTATTTTAATGGTTAAATATTGATAGTACAATTATGAGGGGATCATCATAGAAAGTGGAAATCTAAGTATAATGCCCACCTTATATGCCAATGGGCACTAGGGCATTTCCAAACTAATCTACCCTTCATCTAACAATCAAAAAATAATATTTTCCAAATACTAAAGAAGTATACTATAAGAAAAGGTTCATTTAGATATGGAAATTTAGCTAGGGATCAATCCCTAGCTAAATTGAGAGGGATTAACTAGGGAATAGCAAGGGATTCCTAATTTTATATTGAAATAAAAATTTGCAATGGATTAGCGACAAAATATTTTCATAAATTCCACGCAAAGAAAATTAGGGAATTTAGCGACGGATTTAGTGATGGAATTTTCCTAGTTAATTAAACTAGGTATTTAGCGACAGATTTAGTGACATAATTCCCCTATCTAATTAAATTGAGAATTTAGCGACGAATTTAGAGTTGAAATTTTTCTAGCTAATTATATCGATGAAACTAGCGACGGATTTAGCGACGGATTTCCCTTGCTAATTATATCGAGATAAATTTTATTGCTAGTATTTTCGTAGATTTCATTGTAAAGAAAACTGAGAATTTAGTGACGGATTTATCGATGGATTTTTCCTAGCTAATTATATCGAGACAAAATCCGTCGCTAAAGAATTAACTGAAAATTTTTATTTACTATTTTATATTTTATTGCAAGCGATTATTTCTTTAATTTTATTTTTCACAAAATATATCCATTTGGCTTGAGATTTTTCCTTAGCTATTTGAATTTGGGATAATTTTTGTCTACAATCTTTAATGATTTAATTATTTTTTTAATTTATTATATGTTTTAATATTTTATTTAATTTTGTTAATTAATTGTATGTCATGGTCTATAGATGTGTGATCTTTGAAAGACACATTCTCCTCGTAAAATTATAAAAAAGGATATTATAAATTATTTATTTAGAAAATATAAAAATACAAAAAAAAATTATATTAATAAGGACTAAATTACCTATTTTTATGATCATAAATTTTTTAAAAAATTATACAAAAAATTTTTCTAAAATTTTTAATCAAGAAACTTAAAAATTTTTATTAAAGGAACAATAAATAAGTAATTGTATAAATATAATAAAATTTTAAGATATTTTAAAAATTAAATGAACATACATTAAAATTTATACTAATATAAAGGTAAAATAATTCATTATATGATTAAATAGAAAATATTTCGAAAAATATCCGAATTGACGAATGACGATCATTTGTTTAATTAAATAGTCGTCGTTCCCAAGCTGGCTGTTGAAAATTTTTAAAATTAATTAGTTGACATTGTAAATGCCGACTATTGAATTTTTAAAAAATTAACAGTGTGGTAATGGCCGCCATTCATAACGACAGACATTACCACGATGTTTTCTGACGCACTAGTTTGGACATATTTTTGAAACCCGAATTAAATATTGGATTTTTTATTTTAAATATATTATTTCCGTACAAACCTCTATTTGTTTCCTTCAAAAATTAATATAAAGTTTGAATGAAAAAATTACAAAATTAATCTTATATATGAAATAACAAATTTATGTAATATATATTTTTATATTAAATTTGATCATGGAATGGGCCCCATGCCCACCCTCATGGCTCATTAGTAATTTCTGAGGGTGCGCCATGGGTAAGCTCCTGACTTTGAGGATGTTGCAATTCCATAGTTTATGTAATAATTGATAATTCACAACCCCTCTCTGAAGTCTAGCTCTGATCCTGAATCTGTTATTCATCCTTTTTCCAGTACCTGAGCATTTGATCACACAACCTCCAATTAGAACCGAAGAAAATGTCTGTGGGGTTTTTCCAGGTGAATGCAACTATATTCTAAATTTCGAACATATCTATGGCCCCGTGTGTTCTAAGCATGGTTTTGTGTTGATTATAACTTTTGATCTTTCATATTTTCCCACGTAGGGTACTTCCATCGATCAGGATACACGATTCTCGAACAAGCAGGCGAAGTTGTTGCTAAACATTAATTCTCATTGTGTTCGAATTGCTATAAATTTTGGCATCGGTGAAATCAAATTAGATTTAGAACAGTGTGCAATTGGGGACCTGGTTTCAAATTGGGCTGGAACACTTGGCAGGTTAGTGCTGATATAGTGAAAGTTGCCGAATGCATCAGTTATCTAAGCATGGTGTTATGTTTATGTATAAATTTATGGACATCAGTCTAAGCTGAGATACATTCTATTTGATTGTCATAATATTTAGGTGTACACGAGGAAAGTGAAAATGGATGTGATAAAACCATGGGTTGCTAACAAGGTGAATGAGCTTCTTGGTTTTGATGATGAAGTTCTTATCAACTTAATCTTTGGTCTTCTTGATGGAAAGTATTGAATCTGTATAGTGGCTTATTTTCTACTCGAAGTAATGTAGCCATACATTGTGTTCTAATATAGCTTCTTATATATGGGGTTTCATTGATTCTTCCAATTCTTGCCTTAGGAATCAAATAATTAGCACTACACTGGATAGAAATTGAGTTGAAGATTGGTGCTCAATTCTTGTGTTCTGTTGTCCATAGCTCCTCTTAGTTTTTGTCTTGGTAGTAATATTTAGTGTTCTTTGAACATTCTAATGCATGAAGCTAATTCGAAAAAAATTCAAATATTACTGACAGGGTTCATGGAGAAACACACAATGAAGTTCATGAAAGAGCTTTGGAAGCTTCTTCTCAGTGCTAAAAGAAATGAAAGTGGTGTTCCTCAAAAGTTTTTGGATGCTATGGAAGAAGAGATTCGGAAGAAATAAGTTCAGAAAAAATTTTCCATGTCATAATGCATTTTTTAGTATTGAGCTAAATGTGATTTTTCTTTACGATGTGAACTATATGGTTGCAGTTGGAGATGGATAGATTAACGAATGAAATTCAAAAGAAGAGAGAGAAAGAGAGAAGTGATATTGAGCGAGACAGGTCGAGAAAGATGGTAACGGTAACTTGTCTTTGCTGAAGCTATTTTTCATTGAAATTTACTTTTTTGGTTTTAACTTTAATCTGTGTTTTCATGGCATTCAGCTAGCTTCTAAAATTATTTGGGTTCATGTTTTTTACATCAATCTACTGTAGGCTCCAATGTAACACTTATCAAAGTCTATCCCATCAGAAGCTTCACATAGTCATTTAAAGGACACCAAAGAAATGGAAAAAGAAAATTCCATGTGAGGAAGGAATAGGTATGCCTCTCTATTATATATATATATATATGTGTGTGTGTGTGTGTGTGTGTGTGTGTGTGTGTGTTTTCATAGGTTACATTCATCGAAAGTAGTGTCATCATCATCAATTCTCATGTTGAATTTTTGATTTTTTTTTTGGGTATTTTTGGCCTATTTGATTGTTACTCATAATTGTAGTGTAATATCTTATTATGTGCATCATTTGGCAATGTTTATTTTACTACTTGGTTTTAGTTAATTCTTTCTAACCCTAATCCAATCTTTGGTAGCATTGTTTTGCTATTTCTCACAGAAAGATGATTGGTGAGAAACACACACACACACGAGACATATACTTTTCAAGCAAAGTTTGACTACCTTCTCTTATGCTTTCTTATGGATGAAAATCATGTTAGATTCAGATTGATGCTTTTTCTGATCCCATTGAGTCATGCATCTCAAATTCAGTGTGTGAATTTCACACATGAAATATTTTTAAGATGCACGTGAGTTGGATTGGGCTTACGGCTTTTTCTTATGGATGAAAATCATGTTGTGATGTGTAATGCTAGTTGTTCATGCTGTGATGTGTCATAAGCCTATGTTACACGTGATATCATTGTAAACTTTTTTATGATATGTTGAATGACTCTTGCTAGGAATTGGTTCATCACCAACTACCTTGCATAATCCAATAGTTAGTTGGATTTTTCCCAGTCAATGATAACAGAAAAATAATTTAAAATTTATTAATTTTCTATAGAGATATGACATTCATATTTTTTATATAACTGCAATTTCAATTCTCATATTATCTCAAATTTTTAAATATTCAAAGTTTTCATTTTAGTTTATTCTATTTCTATATAATATAATTTAGTATAAAATAATGAATAATTATAATCAATGATAGTGTGTGATTCAATGAACTAACAAAATTATGAAATTGCTATGATTGTGAGTTCTATTTAGTTTTGTAATGCAAATATACATTATTCCTATTTTGTGTTTTTATTTTTATATAATAAATTTATAGAAAATAAGATTTATATATATACATACTCTTTTAACTCATCATACATATTTATTTATATACATATTAAAAATAAGATAAATCTTGGTGATTTTAATTAAAATAAAATTAATATTTTAGATTATTTTGATTTTGATAATGATAACTTTGCCAAACTTAATTATAAAAGATGTGCCCTGAGCATGATGCATGCTTAAAGCTCAGGCCCCCATCAAGCCCAGGCAAAAGTACCTCACCTCACCTCACCTAGATATCTTTTAGATATTTGTCGAAGTTGTATGATTATCAACTTAGATTTGTGTTTGTTCATGTCTATAATTACTGTTTTTATATATTTGTGAATATGTTTGTGTGTCCCTGAATATTGTGGGTAGAGTTTAGCCTATTATAGGTATGTAAAAGTCTTGGCTGGTTCTCTTGGTACTAGGAACAACACCTTAGCTTCTGAAGCCGTGAGATGAACCTAAAAATTTTGGTCCCACATAATAACAGATTTGTTCTTGACACTCTTATTTTGTGCAGATCTACATTGTCGCAGTTCAGATATGCGACTGCTTTTTATCGATTATTGGTTTGTAAATGTAGTATGTTATGCTCCATGTGCAGGTGTAATAATGTTCTCTATATGCGTGGAGTACGAGAGAATAAAGAACTAGAAATGCTGACCATGCTTGAAAGACCTATATGTGTGTTTTTTAAGTCCTAGATTTTTTCCTTATGTTGTCTTTGATTGTATGTGTATTTGCATGAAAGTACATGTGTGTATGTCATCTAAGGCTATTTGATTATATATACGTATATATAATACTACAGTATATATGTACATATATACTCGGTATATACGTATGTATATACTGAGTATATATATACGCATATACTGAGTATATATGTATGTACATACCGAGTATATAGTTTCATATATACTGAGTATATAGTTTCGTATATACTGAGTATATATGTATGTATATTCTTAGTATATACATACATAAATATTGTAGTATATACGTACGTATATACTCAGTATATACGTACTTTTATACTGTAGTATATACATACGTATATATCAAGTATATACATAAATGGGTGCATATTTTTATTTGTAGACATGTATATATTGTCATACATACACACATATTTACACACACACACACACACACACACGTTTGAATATATAATTGCTCGGACTGATCTGGTCATCATCGTGCATTGCTTACTGATGTAGGTAATAAAACCCATGGATATTAGACTTTCCCTAAAGCTGTGGGATGAAGATATTTCTGGTCCAGGCCAGCCAAGCAGATAGAGGTTGGTCTTAAAAATCTTAACCATTGTGTTGATATATAATTATCACATGATACAAAGCGAACATATGAGTAAATAAGTTTTCTTGATCTAGGTTCTACAATGATCGGTTCTAATTGTACTTGTCTTAGGATGATTATGATGATGATGCTCGTTTAGTGTCGAGTAATTCTGGACCAGGAGGAAGATTGGGTTTATTTTGGGAGAAGCAGCTCGCCGCCTCATCAAAAACTCCCTCAATCTCAAAATGAGTGGTTGGCAGAGAAGTTCATCAATCAAGCATCATTGCCTGCCCCACTTTTATTATCAGCGGTGGCAGTGGTGGTAGCAGTGGCAGTAGCAGCATCAGCAGTGATAGTGGCAGCAACGGTAGGAGCGGTAGTGACAGTAGCAGCAACAACAACAAATGTGGTATATACGTACGTATATACTCAGTATATACGCACTTATAATACTATAATATTTTATGTACATATATACTGAGTATATATATACTCAGTATATATGTACACATAATACTGTAGTTTATATGTACATATACTGTAGTAATATATGTACAAGTGAAATGCTAGTATATATGTAAATATATACTACAGTATTATATATTTATCAAAACATAATTTTATTTATTTATTTTGATTTGATTGAGTAGTTTAAATTTCTTACAGATATGATACAACATTGTTCCCCATATGAAGCTTATATAAGTGAATGAATTTTTCACTAGACATGATGCACCGTGACTCGGACAACTTTTTCACCGCAAAAAGATAGTGATCGGAGGAGCAGAGGAAGATAAAACAACGTCAATGGATGAATAGATTATACTTTATGCAATGTCGGTAGATACATTGATGAATAAGATGTAATAATTTTTTTTATTTTAATTATGTTAAATATTATATTAGAATAAGTTATTAAATGATTTTATTTTTTGTTAATTATAAATTATCATTTATAGTTTCTGCTTTTATTCAATTTAATATAAAAATATTAAATTATTTAATTAAATTTTTTTTAAAAAATTAAATTTTGAAAATAATTTTGAAATTAAAATAGGTAGGGATTTTTTCCTTGCTAATTTAGCATGGGAAGATATCCCTAGCTAATTTAGCTAGGGATGTCTTTATTTTAGCAAGGAATTTTTTTCGTTTAGCGATGGAAACTCTCATTTTAGCTTGCTAATTTAGCGAGGAAAATTTTTTTTAGCTAGGGATTTTTCCATCGCTAAATTATTAGTTAGAAATATTTTCCCTCACTAAATTTTAGTGATAAGCACTTTAGATTGAGAACGATTCTGTCATTAATCCATCGTTATATCCCATTTAGTGACGAAAACTGCCCATTTAGTTAGGGAATTGTCCCTAGCTATATGAGATTTTTCTTGTATTCTCATCATATCCATAAGAAAGTGAACCAACTCTAGTCTAAATATCTTTATGAAACTTAAGTTTATCTACCCAACTCGTGTCATTGTTATTCACTATTTGTTGGTCAAATTATCTATACAATCCCAATGAAAATGATATTTGGACTTATGTTTATCTTTACTACTTGTATGATCCTATATAGATGTGAAAATGCATTGGATAAAAATAATCATCCAATGAGCATTTGGAACCATGTCCTAAATAATAAGTTCTAACACTATAACAATGTCACAATTTGCCCACAAAAATAAAGGGTTAGTTCTTCTAGAATATGTACGAAGGAATAATCATTATTTTTGCTTGTACTTTTGACTTTGTGAGAATCATGCTTGCATCATTTAAACTTAAATAAATTTGGGGTTCCGCACATAGGTTCATATCTCGAGGTGAGAACAAGGGGGTTTTCACTCCCTTCCTTTCCAATCTCATGAGAGTGCACATAAATTACCTATCATCAACTACTATGACCAACATACATAAATATATTTAGTGTGGAACCTTAATTCCATGTTCTAACTAATATTCATATCCATCAACATTGAAAATATAAAAATTGTATAATTAAACATTATAAATCCACAATCATCATACAAGTATACATAAATCAACTCTAGATCCCAATGAGCCTGGTATTGGGAAAATTTATTATGAGAGGTTTGGAGATTCATCTCATCAAATCGAGAATTCTTAAAAACAACTACATGACTATTGGTCACAAATCTAATTATCAATCTATCAATGCTTCCATTTAGCTTGAATTTGTTCCTAATTGGGGGATAGACTTCACACTCTTCTTGGCCTTTACAATTGAATCCTTCAACTCTCCTTTATTTAAAAATCATTAAGTCCTTTTTAAAATTATCGATGTCTTATTGGGCATTGTGTGGATTTTTAATTTAAAAGTCATGCCTTTATGTTGAGGTCATGATCTTGGTAGTTCATAGAATCCTTTCTAGCCACGAGAGCATAAAATTAAGGTGATTAAAGATTGTCGTGACCTAGGTAAATATTCTCTAAAACACCAAATCATAGCAATAATGAACATTATGAATGAGGAAGTCCCTCTATCATGAACATAGTCATGGGGGCAAGAATGCCACGAGCAAGATAATTCTTTTCTATAACATATGATTGTGGCGGAAAAAATACTGCAATTGAGATAATTTTTCAATAGAATATAAAGTTGTGGTAGCAAAAAGGCCATGACAAAGGGAATTCCTCTCTGGAACATATAGCCCCGAGAGAAAAGAGTTCCACGACTAAAAATTACTTGGTATTTTATGATTTTGGCTATGTAATGAATATATCACTATAGTGACTTCTAGTATTAGTTAGGCACTTGGTTTCCTTGATGTAAAAATAATATAGCAAAAAAAATTATATTTTAGAACTAATACTACTACAACTCTAAGACAATATTGTGGTTAAGAAGAATATGTTACATAACAAAAGATTATAACAACTAGGTGGATAAGTCATGGTGTGAAAATATTACCACGACTTGTTTATAGAGTTCTAGCCAAGAAAGACTTCCTTGACTTCTCAAAAGAAATATGGTAGAGTAAACAAGTAGTGATTTTAGAAATATCATGATATTTTCTTATTGTTCTGTCTTCCATTCCAACATTCCAACAAGATCACTATTTATACCCAATTATTTTCTGATTTCACAATGATTCATCCAATTCCATTAAAACCATAATTCAATGCAATTCTTGTATTTAAAGATTATTTTTAGTATAATCACATCATGAAAAAAATTAAAAAATGCTATGAAAACTTAGTACATTGAGTCCCTAATAGCAATCATCATGTATAATTTATTAGATCAACCCTATAATCCTTTGAATCAAATATCTATTATAAAAAAATATAGTTAAAGGCCTTACATCATTCCAAGTTAAAAACATCAATCTCTATCAAATTGATATCCATACTGTGAGATTCTATTTAGTACTTACTAGACTCATATACTTTTGAATACAAAAAGTACACAGAAATCAACAAATAGTGAGAAAATGAGGAAGAGAGTGAAATGAGAAAGGTAGATGAAGGGTAAAAGTGGAAGAGAAAGAGGGATGGAGGGATGTTTAGAAAGGCAGAGAGAGAAAGTGGGAGAGATATATTGAAAGAGAGGAAGAAATTAGCAAAAAGAGAGATAGGGGGAGAGAGTGTGTGTGTCATTGAGAAAAAGAGCATGTGAGTGAGTGATAGAGACAGATAGATTGTGTGTGAGGGTTGATGAAAGTGAGAGATAGAGTGAGAGATGGAGGCAGAGAGAGAGAGAGAGAGAGGAAGATTGATAGGGGGAGAAAGAGAGAGTTAGGGAGTGTGGGAGGGATCAAGAGAGAGGGAGAGTGATAGAGTGCGAGGGAGAATCCAAGGGGCATGTAGATAGTGATAGAGGGAGTGATGTAGAAAGAGGGGAGGGAGAGAGAGAGAGAGAAAGGGAGAAAGGGAGGGAAGGAGAGATTAAGTTAGAGAGAGAGATAGATAGATAGAATGAGAGAATTTGAGACTATGATGGAGGAATTTTGGGTAGAGGGAGAGCAAGAGAGAGAGAGAGAGAGATATAGAGAGACAGAGAGAGAAAAGGTAGTGTGATAGGTAGGAAGAGGCAGAGGCATAGAGTGAGGGAGAGATAGGAAGTGAGTAAGAGAGACTATGTTTAAGTGGGCGAGGGAGAGAGGAATAGGAGAGAGAGAGAGAGAGAGCATGTGTGTGAGGAAGCAATTGATCAAGGGGGAGAGAGAAAGGGATGGGGAGAGATATTCAATGAGGATGAAAGAGATCAAGGAAGATGGAGAGGGAAAGTGGTAAAGAGAGTGTGATAGAGGGAGATAGAGAATGTGTAAGGGTAGGATATAGATAGAGAGAGGGAAAGAAAGAGAGAGGAACAAAGATAGAGAAAGAGACAAATGGAAAGGTGCAGAGAGTGACAGAACAAAAGAGAGAGAGTGAGTGAAGGGGGAGAAAGAGATAATGAGAGAGAGAGAGAGAGCAAGAGAGAGGGAGACATGAAGTAGAGAGGGCTAGAAGATAGGGAAGGATCAAGAGAGAGGGCTATAAGATAAGAAGGGATCAAGGGAGAGGAATAACAATAGAAAGAGAGAGAGAGAGAGAGAGAGAGCAAGGAAAGGGGGGAGGGATAAAAGAGAGAGGGAGGTAGAAAAAGGAGGGTAAGAGAAAGAAGGGGGAGAGATAGAGTGATCATAGTAAAGGGAGAGGGAGAGGAAGAGCAAGATCAAGAGAAAGTGGAATAGCAAGGGAGGGAGAAAGAGAGAGACAAAGAGAGAGATAGGGTGAGAGAATGAGAGAGAGAGAGAGAGAGTGTGTGTGTGTGTGTGAGGGAGAGAGAGAGAGAGGAAGAGTAAAAAAGTTAGGGAGCAATGGAGAGAAAAAAGAGAGAGGAGAGAGAGTGTGTGAGGTAGAGAGGAAGAGTGAAAAAGTTAGGGTGCAATGGATAGAACAAGAGAGATATGAGAGAGAGTGAGAGGGGGTAGAAAGAGAGATATAGAAAGTTTGTGAGGGAGAGGAAGGGATAGAGGGAGGGAGGGGGGAGAGAGAGAGAGAGAGAGAGAGATGAAGAAAGGGGGCAGGGAGACATCATGGTAGAGAGAGAGGGAGAACATGATATATAATTTATAATTTATAATTATAAATTATAATTAATAATAAATTATTAATTATAATCTATGTAAATTATAATTTTTATAATTTACCAAAAATTGTAAATTAAAACTTATAATTTATACATTTTCTAAATTTAATAATTGTGAGTGTGTGTGTGTATTAATAATCTATTATATTATAATTTCTATTTTTACCACTTTATTATTTGAAAAATTATGAATTTTCACAATTCCAAATTTCTATAATATTTATGGCATTTTAAAAAAAATGACATAAAAATGCTACGTAAAATGTACATTTTATATAATTTATATACCTACAAAAGTTTTAGGTTTCTATGATTTATAAAATAGACTTCTTTTATTTTCATTATTCTCTTATATAAAAAATTAATAATTATAACATTTGTATACATTTTTTAACAATTTCTAATGTAATAATTATTATAAATGCGTGAGTTTGCATATATATATATATATATATAATTATGTGAAATCAAAAACACATACACTAGACATATATAAAAAGTTAACTAATTTGTTAATATCCACCATGAAATAAAAAAACCATTTTCAAAAATAGATACTAAGCTTAAAATATTACACCATAAATCATCATAATAATTTCAACCATGCTTTATTCCTACTGCTTGGGATCGACTATATGGATCATATTTTTCTAAATAACTCTATTAAAAATCATGTATACTTTTAATATTTTATTTGTTAAATCCATGTATATAATTTATATCAAATTCTTCTAGACCTACTTCTAGTTCTTCTTCTACTTTGCACTTAATATCTTACACTTCCTAATTGATGCATTTTCAGGTATGTATTAGACATGACCAAATCATCTCATATGATTCTTCCTTAACTTATTATCTATATGAGTTCTTTTAATTAGTTTTCTAATAATGACATTTCTAAGTTTATTATTTCTAGCATTATCACATATCAATCTTACCAAATCATACAGTATGGTTGATCTTTTAATAGTTCTATACAATTTTACTTTTAATTTACTTGACACTTATCTATGATAAAGTATCTCTAATGCAGTTCTCCATTTGGTCCATCCAACCTCATTCCAATGTAATACTTCCTTATCAATCACCTCATATTTACTTAATATAGAGCCTAGAAATTTGAAATCTCTAACATTCAATTGTTCTTGCTTTCTCATTTTAATTACTACAATATTATTACTCTTAACATAATCAAACTCATATTTCAAGTATTCTATCTTGGAATGACTAATCTTAAATCCTTTGAACGTAAGCATAACCATCAAATATTCTAGTTTACTTTTTAACCATTCCATAGTCTCATCATGACTTTGTTATGGTACCTAATTTTATTAGTTAAATAGTACCCTAAAAGAAAGTTGGTGAGGAAACCTCATTAATAAAGATCCACATGTATACATGTTATACAACTAGTAAATATGACTTTCATCTAGATTGATCTCACATGGATTGTTTTATTAGTTTGGTCAACCAAAGTGATACATCATCATTCTAGTGAATAAGATAATTCATTACGTTGGTACTTCTTTTTGATCCTAGCGTTTATTCATTTGATTCTTACGATACATGTCAAAATATTTGAGTTATATTGGGTTCGGATATAGAATGAAAGTTGGATTGTTTTTAAAATGCTTCTTTTCCCTAATGACATATGAGGTGGTTATCACTATTGAGAAAATCAAAAAAAAAATCTCATAATTATTCCCACAATACTTTACCAATAGAGATAATAAATTATCTCTACTTGATGGTCATTCATAAGTTTATACCTTTTAGGAAACTCATCAACTACTCTTAATAGTTACTTTATATTTATATTCTTATTCTCTTACTTCACGTCTTAAAAAACAAGTAGTAATATGGTTTAAAAATATTTGTACTTTCCACTTCATAAGCACCATACTCATATAATTAAAATATACTTCCTATTATGACTTTGTAATGCTACATAATTTTATTACTTAAACAATATCAAAAAAGCTAGTTAATGAGGGTATCTCATAAATAGAGATCAACAAAAATATGAATCATACAAGTTGTAAAGAAGATTTTCATAGCTTGGTGTATTATGTAATAACTTATTGTCAGAATGACATACAAGATAGTTATCAGCATTGAGTCTATCCTAATAATTGTCCCCTCTTAGCTTTCCCCTCAATAAATCATCACCGAGATAATAATTCATCATTTCTCAAGCATTATTTATAATCACATACCTTTTAGGCAACTTCTTCAACTATCTTTGATGGTTATTTTATATTTACATTATTATTCAAACATCATAAAAACCAAATATTGATAAGGTGTATAAGTATTTGCACTTTTTGTTTTATAAGAATCATGCTCATACAATTAATATATATTTTCCTCATGTTTTACTGATAAAAATTATAAAAGTAAAAGTAACTTAAAAGAGTGTTATCACCACCTTGTGAGTCATAATATACTCATAGATGTCTAGAGTATCTTCCTTTGTGATTTTGTGACTCCAATACTAAAGATGAACCCATTGGCTGAATATTCTATATAACATTTATCCCAATCAAGAACTAGTTATTTCAAGGCATGTATAATAGATTGATATGTAAAAGTATTCATACTTTTAGCTTTGCATGCATCATACTCATGAAGATTAACATACCTAAATTTTAAATTTTGAAATATAGATTTATCTCATGCATCATAGTCAGAAGGACTATTACTTCCTTCCTACAATATGCATGAGTGAGTCTTATAGTTTACTTGTCATCATCCATCACACAAATATTACAAAAAACTACCAATAGTCAAAACACTAGTTTAAGTTCTATTTAATCACTATCCATCAATATACATAATATAAAATAAAATAAACACATTCATTCATTAATTAACACCAAAGTCATATCAATTATCTCAAATAGTACAAACCCTAGACCCATGCTACTTTGTTACTAATTCTCGAATCCCTCCTAGAGAATGGGGGTTTAAGAGTTATGCCTCTCAAATCTAGGAATTAATATTAATCTTGTGTCACTTGCTTGCATGCGGAATCCTTAGGGAGTGCTAAATTTAATCCTAGGTTTTGGTAGTTGGTGCAACTTTGCTTGCTGCATGAGGGAGAAGATGAAGACAAATGAGAGTTCTCCTTGGAATTTTTTTATCTTCCACGTTTATATATGGGTGATCTTGCATTAATCTAACTATGAAGTCATAGTTTTCAAAAAAAAAAGAATACAACTCTGGCCTTCATCTTTTTGGATTCAGGTTATAACTCTAGAAATTGACTGCAACTCTTATCTACGTCTTAATCTTTCTACAATACAAAGCCATAGTAATGAAAACAATCATGACTTGGACCTAATATCTCTATAACACAATGGCATGGTAATATGAAGTATTTATAGTTTCATTCCTTTTTTATCTTTTAATCCATAAAAGACTATACCACTAGGATGTGACTTAACATGGAAAATAACTTCTCATTTGGTTATATAGTCATGTTTCTTAATAGAAGATGTAGTGTTGGCAATCATCTTTATTGAGTTTTATTTGTCCATGGCATTGAAAATAGACATGGCACTAAGAATGTCTCTCGTGTATTGGCTGTGGCTACAACACTGAGAAATGACCACAACACTGAGAAATGACCACAGTACAAATTTTCACTATTATATCTCAAGTGTCCATTATGCTATGTGTTTCTATAGCACTGACCTTTGTTTCTCTCATATATCATGTTATTATGGCACTATTAGGTTGTTGTGACCTTGGTAATTAGTTTGAGCATTACAAGTCTTAGCTATGCCTATTTTTGATGATAAGAATCATGACCTTTAAAATTGTCATACTAAAGTAATATTCTATATAACTTTTACTATTCTGAATATTGTGGCTCTGAATAAATACCATGGTTTTCGCCGAAGAAGTTGTGGCTTTATAATTTTGTGCAGCTCAAAAGTTATGACTTTTATAAAAAGGTTGTGACTCTGACTCGAGACTAGAAAGGCATATTAATTATAAGTTTGCTTGTGGCACTTAGACTAGGCCACAAAATTGAGTATTAGTGGGCTACTTGATTGTTGTGATATAGAATTAATGTCATAGCAATTTATATTTTCTGAGATAAATTTTTTTGCAACTCAACGATAATATCATAGTCAATAAGAATGTATAGCACAATGAACAGATTATGCTAATGAGATGGTAGATTCAAGATATATAATAATTACCCCAATAAATTAGGTAGAATTTTGGTCAAGAATGAATGTTGAAACTCCACAAAACTCGATATTCTACACTTTCTACTAAACACCCACTACAATAAAATATTGATTTAGCTAGAGAATTTTAGCTAGTGATCAATCCCTAGCTAAATAGCAAATGATTAGCTAGGGAATAGCAAGGGATTTATGTTTTTTTCATTAAATAAAAATTTGCAACGGATTAGCTACGAATTACAACGGAATATTTTTATAAATTCTACTCAAGAATTGTAGAAAATTTAGCAACTGATTAGCGATAAATTAGCGATGGAATATTTTCGTAAAATCCGCTCAAAAAAGTGGGGAATTTAGCGATGGATTTAGCAACAGAATTTTCCTAGCTAATTAAATCTGAAATTTAGTGATGAATTTAGCGACGGGATTTCCCTAGATAATATAATCTGGAATTTAGCGACGGATTTAGCAACGGAATTCCCTAGCTAATATAATCCAAAATTTACCGATGGATTTAGCGACGGAATTTTTCTAGCTAATTAAATCCTGAATCTAGCGACGGATTTAGCAACTGAATTTCCCTAGCTAATTTATGGTACATGTGGGCATAATTTGATGGGGTGGTGCTGACATATCCTTATTTGATTATCTAATTGGCTCAAGTGTGTTTGTCTAAGTATGACATAGTACTGGTAATCCTTTATCATAGTTATTTCAAAATTTTTAATTTAGAAAATTGTCAAATAAAATATAAATTAAAAAAATTAGTTATGAGATAAACTTTCGAGCTTACTCTATAGATTTTTTAAGGGAATAGTTAGGTCACTATATTACTCACGACGATGAACTTCGGAAAGAGATTGCTCATCTACTCTTGCACTAAGATCCATCTAGGTGAGGGTGCTCTATTTCCTTTGAAGATAGATTTTTCGTAGTCAATTGGTTAACCTCTATCATGTTTTTCGTGATTTGGTACGCATGTCACTAATGAGGATCTTGTGACATATATTGTCTGGGAAATGGCTAAGTGAAGTACATTGTCAGGCATTTTCTTTGGCTACTACTCATCTATTATCGCTCATATTGATACTCAATGGTACTTATCTTTTGTTATCAAGCCATCTCATTATTGTTTTTTTTTGCTTTTGATGTCTTGTCAAGCATTGATTTCTTCAACACGCGCCATGTTTTTTTTCTCTTTCCTTGCTAATTAATTAACCAATGTTTGTGGTTAATGAGATCTATATAAAACTTGTTTTCAATAGGCAGTTCAATTTCATATAGGCTATAGTTCGATCATTTCTTAGATCAACTTCGACTTCTTTTTTTTATGGATTTCATAGTCATTCAAAACTCTAAATAATTTGTTGTTTTTTTTATTTGTTGTGTCAAAATTGATGTTTGGTTGCTCATGCCCTATTTTCAACTTTAATTATGAAAATGCTGCTTCTGCGCAATTAAAAAGTTAATAAAATTTCTAAGCTAAGAAGGGTAGTTGGCAGATGAGCACGTTACGTGGCTGAGATAACAAGTAAAACTAAGTTTTTCCATTAAAATCCTTCAAAGAAACTATTATTCTATTTTGTATGCCTTCATGCATACTTGTATGCATAGTTAATGAATAGGCATATTTTGTCAAATCATTTTTTTCTTACCACTACGAACCCCTCGAGAAATTCCCACAAAATACAAAATGAATAGTTAAACTCTGCATTTCTCAAATGTCATGATGCACATCTTCATCCATTTGAATGGCTAGTGTTATATGTTTTCTCATTATGACTTTTTGTTACCATGTGCTACAAACTTCCATTAAACTAGGCAAGAATGTGTTCATCAATAAATTTTTTTTTTGTCATCAAACTTCTTGAGTTGGTGTCATCTCAAAACATGTTTTTTTTTTGCAAGTTAGTGAAAAAGGACAAGGCTCCAACTACCTCAATTCCTTCCAAGCCTACGGAGGAAAGCATAAGAAAATGGTAGAAAAATATGTTAAAATATCAGAGTATTTTGAAATATAATATTAAAAATGTGCTAAGTATTAATTTTGATCCTCATCTAAGATGCACATAGGGTACAATGCTACTTGCATTTTCACAATTTTTTATATTTTAAAATAATAATTACTAAATATAAACTTATTTAATAAATACTTATTAGTATTAAATACATTTTAATTCAAAATTTAATAACGTAAGTCAATTATATTATTATTTTAAGCATATTAATAAATCTTAATGTACTTATAATGAAACATATATATATATATATATATATATATATATATATATATATATATATATTATAATTAAATTTGATTATGAAATAAATATATACTTTTTTTAGATGTAAGCATGCTATTTGATCTTCAAGTAGTTCTAGTATGAAACACATGCTCTTCGACTATGATAGATCTTGTGACATTATTTGATTTTTTATGTTAGCCTCTCATTATAATCTTTATTATTTATCAAAGAAATAAGAGTGATGGAGTTGCACTACTCTTTATTGTTTTAATATGTTTTAGGAAGTGTTGAAATTATAATTTTTTGTTTATTATATAGTGTTCATTTAGTTGCATTATAAATACTAAAAATTATTCGAATATTTAAAATAATAAAATTTTGTAGAAAAATATAATTATATAAATTAAATTAAGTGATATTTAAATAGTTATTAAGATTATCAGATCTTTGTGGTCCTAATAGAAAATGCATTATCAGTTTTTTTGGGATTTTGTATGCAAATTTAATTTAATTATAATTTTTTTTGTTGAATTATTATTATAACTCATACCTCTTTCTAGAAGTTATAATAGTAATCAAATCTTAAATTATTTTTTTTATTTGTTTAATTTATGTGATTATTAAATAGTATTATTATTTTTAAATTTATTTTTTAGTATTTTTAAAATGTGATTAAGTCATTTAATTTAATTAATCGATATAAAATAAATCTAAAATAATCAAATAATAAAATTTTAGTTGTATATATATAATTTTTTTTTATTTTTGATTATTATTTGTATTTTATTATTTATAGTAAATAAGCAAAAATGTGATCAAATCTCATATAGATTATGTAATGCTAAGGAGCTATTAAAATAATATATGCCTAAAAATTCATATGTGCAAACTTGAAAAAGTTGTAAGTAATTAATATATTTTTAAAGTTGTAATGAATTATTATCTAAATTATTTTTAGGTATTATTTTAGAATTATAAAAAAAAATTAAAGTAGTTGTCTACATTGAATTTTTATATACTTTTAGGTATGTATAGTCTTGTCGAGTTTTCAAGTCTAATGCTTTTTTTCTTGGTAAGGATAGATATATATCTATTCTGATTACTATTAGATATTAATATTTTTCTATGATTTTTTTGTATCTGGAAGAATCCACTATGATGCATATATTTGTAGACATCATGTCAAGCTTATATAAAATAGTTAAAGTACAATTTGCTTAGAAAAAATTATACATTTTAAATAAGTAACCTTAATTTTGATAATGTAAATGAATTATTTTAAAATGTATAAAATTTAGTTTGCAATAATAATTTTAGATGCATTATAACTAAAATTGATAATCTCTTATACTAAAAATTATTAATATATATCAATAACATCATATATTATCTTTTTGATTCATATTAGTATAATTAAAATTAATTTGAGACACATTTCCTAAACTCAAAAAGTAACAAATACTATAAACAATTGATCGAATCATGTCCTATGATATTGCTTTAAGCCATACAGAGATTTATACAATCTACACTTCATACATGCATTCATTGGAATAGTAAAACAAGATGGTTGTTGCTTCTATGATATGGTATCTTATTAGATACTTGAGTATTATTAATCTATTATTTATTTATTCTTGACTTGATTGTCTGTTTGTCAAATTGAGAATATTGAATTTTAGTTTTTGAATTGTTTCTATCTTAGAGTTTGAGTATGTTAGGGAAAGAACTCCATAATTTTCTTTCTTATCTATCAGATTTGTGTGAATAATGACACATTCAAACTAAATATAATCATAGTGTTGATTTCATTGAGTTCTTGGGTTACTGATGTGCTTTCTGTCAACTTCAGATTGAAAAAATACCTCGTCATGTGCACTTTTTTAGCATCAATTAGTTTTCGTATATACTAGCAAGAGCCTTCGTAAGCTTTACTATGCTCTTCTCATTTTTTATATTGAAAGTAAGTTGGTAAGATTTCATATTTCAGATGAATTCAAGTGCTAGTATGTGCTCTTCTTTCTTCATAGACTCTATCTTCTTCCTCAGATGGGGTTGATATAGATTTTTCTAGTATATATAATCCTCCATCTATATTTTCTGGATTTTTTTTATTTTCACTTTTCCTTCATATACAGTCATTACTGTCTACAAAATATGATTTCTTCTAGACAATTCTTGCAAAATACTGTGTATGAGAATTGAAAACACCTCTTTTGACATGTTGATATTATATAGAAAATTTTTATTATTTATTAAATTCATTATTATCATCAATAGTAACTTCACCCAATATGGCATCATAATGCACAACCTAAACCTCCAATACCAATTGCTGAGAATAACTTGATTTCCTATTTATTAGATTTATGAAAGAGAACAAAAATATATATATTAAATGAAACACAAAATTTACATTGTTCGGCACATTATTACCTATATTATGGGCTCTTTTCATTTCCTCTCTTATTTACTATGAATTAGGCAAATGCAAAAGATGTAAGAAATATATACTTTTGAAATCTCAATGCTGATTATATGTTGATCTATGCTAGAAAAATAAGAAAACAAAAATATATTAGATATAAGTGAATATGTTGCTCCTAGTTCAAAGAAGTTGTAAGAGTGTTTTGTCCCTTGTGTTTCTCCAAAAACACAAGACATAAATTATTACTTTCCTTTGCATAAATCTTTAATACGACACTAGTTGAAAATCATGACTAAAACACAAGGCATATTCTAGATCCATTGTAAAATCAGTTGCTCTTGATTAATATTTCTATTAATACATTGTTAGTTATGTGAATCAAAATTACAATATATATAAATTCTTGGATTGTTAAATAAAATATTATTGGAATTCCTTTAAGAGTGCTTTATGTCTTGTGTTTCTACTTTCTTTTTTTTTGAGAAATTAGAATATATATAAATTTTTGCATAACAACAATAAAATTGTGGGTGTTTGAGAAATCATTCTCTTTGCCACACAATTACATTCCTTCACATACTTGGCAAGCTATCCTTGGAGTCCAAGGTGCTAAACCTCTTCAGTTCTCTAACTTGATCTTCACATATTTCACTATCTTGGATTATCTCAGCCCTTGTTCTTAAATAATTACAAAACTTTATCTTTCTCCCATAATTTTCTCATATATGATTGCTTCATAAATATCAACACCTAAATTCAATTCTCAGCCATTTTCCAAAAAGGTCAATTTTTTTTCATTGTTATTCATAATTTAGAAAACATATTTTACAAAGTTCTCAACATTAGTAGTATATTAATCAACGATCACACTAGCTTGAGTTAATCTAAAAAAACTCCTCATGTCCTATTTTTTCAATGGGAGGCTGGAAATTATTAAAACATTATTATATAGCTTATAAATTATGCAACTATTTTTCTAAGCATCAGTTAATTTTTTTCCCTCAAGATTTAGCACATCGATTATCATAATTTCTTATATAAATTCTTTTGTCCTTTGTTGTTCAACCATTACTAGGAAATGTCTTGTTTGATCTCTTACTAATTTTCACAAAATACTCATTAGTTTTTTTTTATAAAGTTTGTTTTATTATTAATAACCCTCTCTTTTGGCGGAGGAACACCATTTTTACAACCTACATCTACCTGTGGCCCTCTTACACCCATCTAACCTTAAACCTTCTAGCTAGCATATAGAAATTTAAAGTTTTTCTCAAATAAGTATTTATTCATTTCAAAAATTAAACTAGAATAAGCTGCTCTAGTTTATCTAATTTTCGGCCCATCTTTTCATTAAACTGTTTTCGGTCCATCTTTTCGGCCCATCTTCTCGTTTAATTCAATGTAATGCTCTGCCATTTCTTAAGATCAGCATCTATCCTCTCGTCTCCCCGTGTCTCAAGCTCTGATATTCACGTTGCTCCCGAGTATTTTCCCTCCGTCGTCTTTCTTCTTATATAGCTCCAGTACCTACAATATACAAGAAAACGAGCGCGACTGCAATAAAACTTCTCTACCCTATCCCCCCTTATCCCTTGTTATACATATTCAACGTTTATTAATTTATTCTTCGCTCCCATTCTCTTTGTCCCGTCTTATGAGTGCTCTGTGTATACCAAGCTGCAGCAAGACTTAAAGCTCTCTGCATTACTCTCAAGATACGACAGTACAATAAAAAACAGAAGATAAGTCAACCAAGTCAACAGAAAACCACAAGCACGTTGCCCACCATTATGCAGTTCCTCTACGAGTGTTGAACCGGGTGATCAGTCGAGAGTGTCTACCATATCAACTCGGGAAGCAGGAAAAAAACCATCAAAGTATGTTCTTGAATGGCAAAATAAATATAAAAAACTGCATTATATGACCTATTAATCAAATACGAAATTGACAATGAAAAACAAAAAGCACCATTGCCAGTTTGCTATTTAAACATTTACAACCTGAAATATAAACATAGTTATACATGTACCTGAAAACCACTTCTTATGATGCTGCACCGCTGAGAAAAGAAGCTAAATTTTATTTTAGATTTAGTTCAGCCTCTATCCTTTATAATTCTAACATAAGATAAAGCCATCTTATCTAATCTTACTAAACCCTTTAATTTTTTCGGCATAGAATCCTCATCGAATTCTATTTCTCTTTTTTCTGAGCCTATCCTCGCCAGATTATCTGCTGGAGTAATTGCCTCTCTGTATATATGCATTATTGATGCATTTAGTTCATTTTTCAGCTTCGTTATTATTTCTAATTCTTCTTCATATTTCCAAAGAACAATTCTTCCTATTACTAAGTTAAATAATAACATCGAGTCTACCTGTATTTGAATATTTCTATATTCCAGTTTTTTACATACATTTAAGCCTATTCTTAACGCCCTAATTTCTGAATGCAGGGCCGAGTCTGCTACACTAACCGAAGTGAAAGCTTTCATGACTGTGCCTTTAGAATCCCTTATTAACCCACCTCCCCCCGCTATTCCTATATCCCTATTGAAACTTCCATCCGTGTTTAGGGAAAATTTTTCTTCAGGGGGCCTGGCCCATCTTATACTTTTTGCCCAATATTGTTTAATAGATTTTATATTAAGGCCCCATTCCCTTTTCACTTTCTTATCTATAACTAATTTATCTACTATAATGGGTTTAATATTTGATATGTTACTTATTTCCTGCTTAATTTCTTGTAATATATCTTTTGAGTTCATTCTTTTCCCTTCAAATCTACTCCTATTACGAGCTTTCCATAAACACCATATCACTACATGAGGTAAATTCTTATTGAGCCAATTTATAGCAGGGTTAGTGGAAGATGCCTTTTCCCATTTTTTTAATTCTTTCTATTAGTCTCTCCTCTATATTACTAATTTGTACATATTTTTCAAGTTTCTTCCAAATTTCTATTGCAATTTTTCCTCTCGAGAATAGGTGGTCCATTGATTCTACTTCTGCAAAGTAGCATTCACATCTGGACACTATTTTTATACCCTTTCTCTGCACATCGGTGTCCATAGGTAATGCATTTGATAATACTTTCTAGGCTAGCGAACACATTTTCTGTGGGATACCTGCTTTCCAGACCCATTTAAATATGGGTTGAGCAGGTTTTTTTTTCCTAATCAACTCCTTCACAGATTTTAGTGTGAAATTACCTTGTGCTGTGAGAGTCCATTTCCAACCACTTTTTTTTAGTATTGAGTGTGATTCTACTACCTCTTTATGTTTTTCCAGAGCCTTCCAATTATTTGATACCTGCTTAAGCCTATGGTTATTTTGTGCTAAATATTTTGCCTTCATATAATTTGCCCAAAGGCTATCATTCTCAATCAGCCTCCACCATCCTTTACAATCCCAGGCAGTGGCCATATCCTGTAAAGTGATTATTCATAAACCTTCTTCAGCTTTTGGATAACATATATCCCTCCAATTTTTCCAGTGCACTTTTTGCTGCCCATCTTTTTTGCCCCATAAAAAATTTGACAATTCTGATTCTAATTTATTCAAGAATTTCTTCGGATGATGTATTACAGATAAGATATGCATTAGTGTGCTTTGTAACACATGCGAGATTAATGTAATACGTCCCCCAAACCCTAAAAGATTTTCTTTCCAACCTGCTATTTTCCTTCTGATCTTATCTAGTAATGGTGCTAAATATTTCTCTCTCAGTCTGCCTTCATATATTGGGCAGCCTAGGTATGTTAAAGCTCCCTTATTATGTGTAAATCCAGTTATGTTTTTAATCTTATTTATCACTTTCTCTATAGTCTTTTTAGCTAGCATAAACTGACACTTCTTTTTATTTACAACCTGGCCTGTTTCTAATTCAAATAATTGTAATAATTCTATCAGATTTATTACAGATCTTTTACTTGCGTTTGTAAAAATTATTAGATCGTCGGCATAAGCTAAACAACATATTCTGGGAGTATTATATGGTTGTCTAAAAGGTAATATATTACCTTTTGACATTCTTTTGTTTAAATTAAGGATAAGCAGATCTAAGTATATATCAAATAATAAGGGGGATAATGGGTCCCCCTGTCTTAGACTTCTAATGGGTTTAAATTCATCACCTATATTACCATTTATAATAATTCTAACCCAAGCACTTGAGATGCATCTGTATATAATGTCTATGCATAATTCAAAAAAACCATATTTCCTTAAAATGTAACACAATGTATCCCATTCAACTCTATCGAAAGCTTTAGACAAATCCAACTTAATTATCAGATTATTACCTCTTGTTTTAGTTGCAATTTCTTTCATCATTTCTGATGCTAATCTAATATTTTCAATCATTAGTCTATCTTTAACAAATCTGGTTTGCTCTGGTGATATTATTAATGGCAGAATAATACTTAATCTATTTTGAATTATTTTAGCTAAAATCTTATAAATCGCATTGCATAAACTTATAGGTCTAAAATCCTCGCATAGTTGGGGAGCTTCTTTCTTGGGGATTAAAACTATAAATGAATTTGCCCAAGCTTTAGGAATATCTGCTCCAGCAAAGAAACTAGCAATCGCTATAACTAGGTCATTTTTAATAATGGGCCAGTTTAGCTGGAAAAAGTAATTATTCCAGCCATCTGGTCTCGCTGCACTATCTTTATCAAGATTAAAGACTGTTGTCTTTACCTCCTCTTCTTCTGGGATTCTTTCCATCATTTGATTTTGTTCTTTCGTAATGGAAGCCCCGATCTTTTGAAACAAGTTCCCTTCGTGAGGTATGTGACCACACAGATGGGATTTAAAAAAAATCCTC